>BSBK01000634.1:0-600000 GCA_027943335.1 Chamaecyparis obtusa | reverse complement strand
ATATGTCATTTCCTCAATACTATGTCATTTCCTGAATAACTTAGTAAACACAACCTTTTCTATTCAGTGAATACACTGGTGCTCGGTGTGTATACTGCTCAATGTTTACTGACGCTCGGTGCTTAGTTTACTCTGATGCTTGGTAAACATGCTCTGGTGCCCGGTTAAACCTATTTTCTTTCAGCTCTTGATTCTTCCTTGTGAATTCTTGGTATGACTTGTTTATTTAAACAACTAGCATAATGTAGCTTCTTGTATCATCTTTTAATTGATACTAATGAAAACATCTAATGATCAAATAGAGATAAAAATCTCCCCCTTTGGCATTAGTATCAAAACTATAATGTATATAAAGTGATATTCTTCAAAATGTTCTAATTCTTCATATATACATAACATAACTGACTCTTTATACAAAACTCAAAACTCTCCCTCGGTGCATGCTCTCGGTATGTATGTAGTACACTTAGCATATAAAAATACATTTGGCATATACATTATATTTCCCCCTTTTTGAGATTAATGCCAAAAGAAAATTTTTGTACTTACAGCTTATAAAAAATGTGTTTATGGGTTTTCATCAGTGAATCTAAGAGGTTTTCCCATTCCTCCTTCAAGTTGGTGAGAGCGATGTGCTCAAGACCGACTTGTGCATGCATGTCAAATATTTTCTTCAACACAGAAACCTTTGGTGTTTTAACTAAGGCTTGTGCCTTTACAATGTGTCGCTCAATCAGTTTGAGGTGGGGAAGCATCTCTGCTTGCAACTCGGTGACTTGGTCACTTATCTTATCTTCCTGCTTCCTCATATCTGCTCTCAACCACCTAAGTTCTTAAACTTTTAGTATATGCTTATGAAAAGCATTTGACTCGGTTAGAGACAAATTGGCACTAGCTAGGATATCAGCATCCATCTTCTTTACCTTTTCACTGACCTCAACAATGAAAGTCTCTACAATGCATAATTTGAATAAAATTTGAACTATTTTCTAAGTGATAGATTGTAATTCGGTGATTACCTCAAAAAGTTTGACTTTGTTTATTGCCAATTCTTGGATAATCTTCTCTTCAAAATTATTTTGAATCTTTTCATCTTTCCTTTCTTCAATTTTCTTCTTGGCATCTATGACCAGGGCATTTATTTCATTTGCAAGAGTTTCAAGTTGGTCCAAAATGGGGGTATCTTCATTAATTTGGACATCAAGTACAACTTGTTGCAAGATGTCTCCCATATCTTCAAGTATCTTCTTTCTCTTTCTCTCTTTTCTCAACTTTTTCTGTGCCTCTTTCCTTGTGCATAACTCCCCATATTTCCTTAATTCCTCAAGGTCCAAAGTCCTTAGGTCACAGTTAGGAATTTCAATGACTTCATCAAGTGTGACTATCCCTTTGCCATGCTTTTTCTTCTTCTTCTTAGACTCTTAGGGTGATGATTTTACAAAAGGACCTATATTCTTTACCTCGACACTTGGCTTGTCTTTCTCAGTAGACACTATATCTTCCTTCTTCTTCTCTTCAATGACCAGTGTGTCAGTTGAATGAGATGGAGCTTCAGATGTAGTATCTATTAGAGTGGTTTTGGTAGGCTCAGAGTCATCTTGTTCCTATGTATCTACCTCTTTTTCCTTAGGTGTTTATGTCTCTATAGTATTTTTTGTGCTTGGTGCATGTTCCCCTAATGTATCTTTCGATTGTTAGGCGATTGAGCCTTTAGGTTCTTCTTGTGAAATTATTTCAACAGCTTGCATCAAAATTGGAAGATCACCCGGTATGATACTTACAATTGACTCAGTAGGGGCTTCCTCTTCTTTCTGAGCTCAAGCAACTATGACATCCTCATCATCTTTGATGTCATTAGGATCACCATTTGTGATGTCCTCAATGAGTACATCATATGAATCTTTACCTATTCCCTATATTGTAACTTGTTCAGGTGCATCCTCGATCACATTAATTTCCTTGGTGGCATCAGTGGTATCAGGTACCTCGGTATCTGATAACTCAATTGTGTTCTTTGGTGCCAAGTCTACATCATCAAAATGAATGCCTTTTCCTTTTCTCTTTAGCTTCCTCTTGGGGATTATGGCCAAAGCCATCTTTTATGACTCATCTTAGGCTTGTACTATGGAAGTCCAAATTAGTTGACTATTCTCATCAATGTCTGCCAGATTTTCATCAAGTATCTACAGTGACCGACTCTTTACTAGAAATATTTTAGAGTATTTTTTATCAATTACTCAACTTCAAGAAATGTCAGTGTAGGCATTTCCATAACTAGTGATTGTTCCCTCATTCTTTTCTCGGTGTTCAAGGCATTTATCCATCTCTGTGAAATTATGTCATATAATGTCTTAGGTACATACTTAGAGAAATCAATTGGTATCTTCCTGAATTTAATCATCTGAATAATAGCTTCTTCAATCTTATTCTGGTCTTCGGTTGACAAATGTTCAAACTAACTAATTTTAGGATCACTTAATCCTCCATTTTCTATTATTTCTCCAGCTACTTCATCAATAGAATGGTTTTTATTAACAAATTTAAATTGCTTAGTGTCATCTTCATCATCATCTATATCATCACTTCCTCTGATTAATTTTCTTCTTTTCTTATGGGCCTCAGTAGTAGTTTTTATACCTCTCTTCTTGTGGGTCTTTGTCAGTGATGCTGTAGTAGGCCTGGATATTTTCACAACTCCTTTCTTTGGTGGAGGTGAAGCTATAGTTGATGACCTTGTGCATGCCTTTATTTGCACTTCAAACTACATCTTCTTTGGAGTGGGGGAAAGCAAAACCGATGTAGGATCTACCTCTCTATCAAACTCAATTTCTTCATCATCATGTGGTTTGTCAAAAAGAAGTAACTGACCTTCGGTTGCTGTGTGTATGAAAATTGTACCTAGATATGGACACAACACTTCAGTAAAACATTAGAAGTTAGCAAAATCAAAATCTGCAGATAAATGAAACTATGCTAACCAGGAGATTTACTACCTTCTAGTAGGTCCGAGTATGGTGTTCTTAGATTGAAATCGAGATCAGTGACAATGCAACACCTAAATGAAAAAGAAACGATAATGAATGCAAATTAGTCTATTTTTTTAGATTTACAATGCAATAAGATGAAAAAATTGATATGAAACTAATCTAGATGAATGAAATTGAATGTGAATTGATCCAATCAATACTATGCTATGATATGAAAATGAATGCTATGCTATGAAAACAATGAATGATCTCACAAATTGCCTATCGCACGTGCTTGATTTTCTAGATGCAAGTTTGCCCGAGTAATTGTGCAAATTCGAGAGATATGAGATTGATTGAAAGCTTGAGGGATTCTTTATAAGGAGCTGAGCCTTATTTTGATAGAAATCCAGGGCTTGAGGATGCATTGAGAAAATCCATCAATCACTCTTGATAAACTCTGGTTGATTTTTGAGTTAACAAGAAATCAGAATTAATTAATTTATAAAACCATGCAAAAAGACCTTTTAACTCAAAATATATTTTAGTTCAATTTTCAACTCATAATTGAATGTTGAGTTTAAATTTAAACTTGGCTGTTGATTTCTAGTTGATTGCTTTTCTGATTGTGCATGTTTTAATTATAAATTAATTTAAAAATAAAGTGATATATTCTTAACTTTACTGATTTTAAATTTAAGAATAACTGATGCATGGTTTAATCAATTATTTTAATCAAAATTTTAGTCAAAAATTATATTATTAAATTTGACAAATGGATTTAATCAATTATTCATAGGAGTTTTTGATTTATTGTCAAAATTAAATAATATAATTAGGAATAGAATAGAATTAAATTTAATTAAATAATTAAGTGGAAAAATTACACTTAATTAATTAAATATTAAGAATATTTAATTAATCAAACTTTAGGATAAATAATGATGTTTATCACCAAATAATATTCAATTAAAGATAATTATGATAAATTAGGAATTTTCAAGGAATATTCCCCGATGCAGAATTAAGATAATCAATTAGGTTTATGATAAACTAATGTGTAGATGTGCCTTAGGTTAGGACTTTGATGTCGATTTTGATCGAATTGTTGATGTAAGAGGTTAATGAATCTATAGCCCATTTTTGGGGTATTACATTTTGCCCCTCTTTGAATTACTGTGCGAAGCGCAATGGTTCAAAGATTAATCTATTTTTTATGTTAAAAAATGATTTGAGAGATAAACTGAATCCAAGACAAAAACCGATTAAAAGATTGGAAAAGTTGATTCAGGTCCTGGTCGACAAGAATAGTGACGATGTTAACTATAGAAACAATGAACCGGTGATTATGAAAAAGTATCAAAATGCCTGATTCTGAACTTATGATTATGAAGAAGTGAGTGACCTAATTCCAGACCTGAATGTCTAGAGGAATCGTAATTGGTATCACATCTGAACCCTTCAGTTACAAAGAACCAAGGAAATGACGCTAATGAACCGATGGTTACAAAAAGCTGATACAGTTTACAAGATAGATTAGGATATCAAATTGATATGGATCTTGATGAATCTGATATGCCCCAAGCAACAAGGTCTTTTGATGAATTAGCAACTAGACGTGGTTGTTGTCTTGATCACCAAGGAAAGATTAGATTTACAAACTTAGATTGAAAGACCTGAATGATGTCAAATACCATGCCCCCTTTAGGATTAAAATTGAAATCTGACAAGAAAAGTTAGATTTGAGTGGTTTAGAAGCATGTTAATTGATTTGAGAAGTGGTTATACACATCCAAAAATGCATTCTACATCGTTTGGAGGTCCTGGACACCAAGTTTGACTAGGTTTGACCATGAGTTGACCAAGGTTAACCAAGTTGAAATTCTGATATTTTGATGTAAGATAAATAGTTAAGTTGAATTCTAGATTTCTATGATGATTGAAGGTTGATTATGCAAGCAGTCGACTGTCCTAGGTCCAAAATTTTTAAATCATTATGTTGACAATATAAATGATCTCAGATTTCAATTTTGAACCTGAAAATGGGTTTAGAACATTGAAATTAGTCAGGGGTGCCTACTTGGTGATGTGTTTTAGAAGACCTTCATGTGATACTCATTCCTTATGATATGTTTAGCATAGTTTTGAAGAATCGTTAAGCATCAAGCTGATTTAAGAAATCATGAGATCATTCAATCATGCAAAGTGCAAAATGAAATGCAAACCTAAGACCTAGGACCTAGTCACTAATCATGTGTTGGTCATTTTCATCATTGAATTTTTATTAGGTAACTGGATGAATCAATACAACATCCACTAGTTAGGAAACTATAGACATATGAATATTGATTTTTGTGCCAAAGTCAATACAACACCCACTGGCTAGACAACCATGGAGATATGAATATTGATTTTGTTTTTATAATGACAGATTAGATATAAGCACCAAGGCACAAATGCTAGGATGACCTGAATATCATGTCCATTTTGATATAGCAATTTTTATAAGCATCAAAACATGAATGTTGTGATGACTAGAATACACCTTGTGGTACAATCACATCAAACAGTCAAGAGATCATTCCAAATCCAGTGTGAATTACCCGTAGTGACCTTTTATTGTTCACCTCCTTAGGCAAAATTGTGTTTCACAGTAGGAGAAAGAAGTTACTCAAAAAGACAATAGTTAGATCAAACTTCCTTGAATTTTATGGGTATCAATGGTTGAGGTACTCATGGCCATCCAATACGAGATGGAGGCTCTTATAGATGAACACCATTTCAATCCAAAATTTCCAAAGTTGTTATATTTTCACATACAAGCAGAAGACAAAGAAAATATTATGCCCCCAGTCATCACTCTCTAAATCCTATAAAGGACATCATCGAAGAGCTCAAAGGGACACAATATGCAAAAATCTCAATGTGAATCAGTAAGCATACAAGGAGATAAAAGCATGAAGAAGCATAGATTGTTTTCAATTTGTGTTGATGTTTGATTGCATTGTTGTAGATGCAAAATCCTTTCTAGAGAGGAGACTAACTGACTAACTCAGATGAAGCTTCAAAGGACTCTGACTAGATACGACACGTCTAAGATACACTAGAGACCATAGGATATGACATTGATTGCCCCCAAGTTTGAACATTGATAAGATACATACGCTTGAGCTGATTGGTGTACAGACTGACTTTGTTGAAAATAGGAATGTGAAAACAAACTAGGAAATATGTACAAACTAAAGCAAGACTAAAAGCTGGGAAAGACCAAGATTGCACTGATAGCTAGAGCATTTTGAACAAGTAGCACCCGTTTGCTAGGTTTTCACCATCTTTGCAAAGATTCTATTTTTGCTACCAAGGTGCCTGTTTCCAGGTTTTCACCAAGGCACTTTTTCTTTTTCTCATTTTTTTATATTTTTCATTTTTTTCAATTTTTTTTTACTTTTGATATTTTTTTATTTTTTTGTGAATCATCAAGGTGCCTATTGCTAGGTTTTCACCAAGATGTTCATTTTTTTCAGGACTTTTTCAGATTTTTATGATTTTTTTAAGGATATTTTGCAAAGACTAAATGCCTTAGGTGTAGAATTTCTTCAGATGGAGAACGTTGATTGGTTCTTAGAGTTGTTCTCCTTCATTCATTGAAAGTGATAGGCTCCAGAGCCAAAATTAGTAGTGATTACAAAGGGACCTAGCTAGTTGGGTTCAAACTTCCCCTTGCACTCTCTATGTGATTGATTTTTAGGATTCTCTCTCAAGACTAGATCGCCAACCTGAAATTCTCTGTGTCTGACTTTCTTGTTGTAACCTCTAGACATTCTCTTCTAATATACTCTAAGATGATCATATGCTTCTTATCTACGCTCATATAGTAGTTCAAGTTCTTGCAACCTAGATACTCTGTAGTCATCACCAGTTACTAAACCATGCATTCTGATTCTTAGTGATGGGATTTCAACCTTAATAGGCAGTACCACTTCAGATCCATAAACTAAAGTGAATGGTGTAGCCCCAGTGGGCATTCTGATACTTTTTCTATAGTAGTGATCAAGAGATATGGCCAGTAGTGTCCAACTATCGAGAGATCCATACTCAAGGAAAGATCACTTAAGTGAGACTCACAAATATCCTCATGGATGCATCTTAACTGTTCGTCAGATTTCCCACACTCTAAACATGTAGTAAGAGTATGCTCTAGATTTCTCTTAGTCATGTCACTAGAAATGAGGAGATGCTAATATGCACTTTGGGATAGGCAAGATGGAGTGAAGAGTAGAAAGTATGAGAGGCAAGGAGGGTGAAATGGAGGAAGGTATGAGAATTTGGAAGCTTGAATAGAAACTTTTTGACATCCAAGTCTTTTAGCTTGGGAATCCACATAGCTTTTGACTTTTTTCTCTTTTTTTTCTTGAGAAATGTGATTGCAATTTTGATAAGATAGATTTTTAGAGTCATCTCCAGAATGAAGCTTGATTCCCAGGGATCTGAGCTAGATTGCTCAAATACCTAGTAGATAGCTTTCGATAATCATCTCCAGAAGGAAGCTTGATCCTCAAGAATCTAAGTTAGATTGCTTAGATACCTAGCAGTAAGATTTCAAGAATCATCTCCAGAATGAAGCTTGATCCTTAGGGATCTGAGTTAGATTGCTCAGATACCTAGTAGTAAGATGGATTTTAAGATCCATTTGTGCTTTCATTTTCTTTTCTCCTTTTTTCCTTGAAGACCTCTGTGGTCTTTTGAATGATGTCTTTTTCTTAGTAGTCACATGTTGATTAGGTGGGACATAGTGACTTTGAGATATAAGTGGATTTTGATAATATTTTTTTTATTTTTTTGTTACAAATCCAAGTTACTTCCAAAGACTTGGGAATTATGGATGAAAGAGATTGATATGGCTAGTTGAGGTTGAGAGGTGGAGTGGGATGTGGGAAATCCACTTATCTTAGGGAGGTGAGTGGAAGAGAGGTTGATGGGATGGGCTCAAGTGCAAAGAGTTCAACATCATCCTCATCATTCATGAATGAATCAGATAGATCAAGAAAGTTATCTTCCATAAAATGTTGTCGATTGTGAGTTGTCCTAGAAGAGTTAGATAAGTTTAAAGGAGTATCATGTGAGATAAATTGAGATGATATATTTCAAGAGCTAGGTCCTTCTTTAGGTGGGAACAGTGCATGGATAGGAACTATTTCAATCCTGGAACTGCCAATATTCCATGAAGCTGTAATTGGATGGGGTCTTATGTACCCATGATCTACTGGAGGAGCTAGAGTGTAGCTTGAAGTAGATGGCCTAGGAGCCATAGGGATGATTTCCATAAAAGGGTGGAAAGGATCATCATCAGTTTCTTGCTCTTGAGATTTTGAAATTTCTCCCCTTTCAAAGCTGGTAAGAGGAGTATATCTATGTATGACATCAACTCATATTGGTATAGTACTATCAGATGAGGAATCATGTTTTCTTTCTTTGGAGTTTGTCTTGACGTTGCGATATTGCCTAATGTAGTCAGATAGAGACATTGTAGGAGGTAGGTCTTCTTCATCACTATCATTTGTAATAGGAGGAATATTCTTTGCAATAGGATCTTGTTCAGTAGAAACAATGGTGGAATAGTTCAGAATAGGCATACTGCAAGGCATATTAAGGATGTGAGAGATATCTGTGAATGGACCCCAATCAGGATCGGTAGTATGTTTAGCATTTTGGATGGGAGCAACCTAGGTACGACTAGAATCCACCATCTAGCTAGTAGATAGGTGTGCAAAGTGTATAGTCATGAGAAAAAGGGATTCTAGAACACACGCCTGATGCCAGGTTGGAGGATAGGAAATGGAGAGTAGATTGACTCTTCTCAAATGTCATAGATCAGAAGGTTGGATCAAACTCAAGAGACTACTTTAGGCAAATAGATTGGATTTTTTTGATTCTCTACTTTGTTCCTGACATAATGAATATTTTGACAGAATCTGGAAGTTGGCTGTAAAAATTGGATTTCTGATAGATTTGGAAGGTTTTTTGACAACTTTGACTTTAGTTTTGATACGAGTTTTGAAATTTTAGGATGACTTTTGACACCAAAAAGGATTTTTGCTTTAGATTTACAATTTTTCATCTTTTCAGTTTCAAATTATTTACAAAAATTTTCTATCTAGGTTTGAAGATTTGTGTAGTAGTTTGTCTCAGGTTTGTTCATTTACAATAACCAAATAGATATCAGGCACGCATAACAACAAGAAAGGGAGTTAAAGAAATCAATTATCTTAAAAAATGAACAAGGGCAAAAAAAACCTTGCACATGAACAAGCAATAGTGACTTATTATGCTAATCCCTAAGAATGCTACTTGTGTATGTTCTCAAAAAAATTTCAATAATGCACATAGTCCTAGAAAATGAAAAATTTGATCTCACTAGGGTTTTTAGTAATGGTTTGACTCTGAACCTTTTTTGATCTCAAGAGGGTGAACTCCAATCCAAATGCACCAAGGTTTTGACACAGTCTGAGAATTTAATCAATCAAGAGCTACTAGGGAGATTTGATAGCCCAACAAGAGACCACACCTATGAAGATTTTCTCCACAAGGACATTTATATAGCGGTTGTTGCTACTATGGAGAAAATGGCTATTGCCACTTGAGGTTCTATCCATGTGGTTGAGCTAATAAAGGGAATGTCAACTATGGTTAACCCTCTCTAAAGGTGACTCACAAAGGATACCACATGGGGACTAGATCTGATTCAAGGATTTGGGTTTCTAATACTATCCAAAAAGGAAGTAGAGCATAATCCCCTAGCCTCTTCACTTCACCAAAACAAAGCAGATAGATTAATCCAACATGCTAAGACTGAAATTATCTCACCAAGATTTTTGATGTCAACAACTATGGTCTATCGATCTCTCCGGAGAGGGAATGCATCGAACAAAAGTTGAGGACCAAACCAAGTGGAATGTGAAATAATCACAATAACCTCCCTACCTACAAAGGGATCCTTCGTCAAGAAGAGCTTCACATGAAAAGACAAGAGAATTAAGCCCACTCTCTCAAGATCATCCACAAATAGTGTTCATAGGGCCTATTTACTATGTGTAACAGATATGCAAAAGGAAAATATATGTTTGTTTTATAGCCCAAACTGAAGTGTGAATTATGAAAGTTGAAAAGGCACTCAAGCTTGATATGTGAGGTGTTTGTTTAATGTTCAAATTGAAATGTTTTCAGATGTAGTAGAATACTTGAATTCCCTCACAATGCACTTAGTAGATTTTACCTAATTTTTAGCTTTGTTGAGCAATCTCGCGCAATCAAGCCACGAACTCTCTGACAAGAAAACAAGCAAACAAGATATGCAACGTATATTCAACTTATGAAAACCCTAGGGTTAGATCTGAAAACTAATTTTTAGGAGCAATGATAACCAGCAAATAATCCAAATGACAACTCATATCATGCATTGAATCATATGAAGAATAAGTGCATACCCATCACAAATTTTTTATTTTCTTTGCATTTGACCTAGTCAACAAGATCTAATTTTTTTGATATGATTTTGGCCACAAAAATAGAAATGAAAAAAAAATACTCCTACTAAAAAATAGAGAGATTTCCAAAAATGTAAAAATTTCAAAAAAATCTCTTCATTTGTGCCCTAGAGACCCATTTTACCAAAACAAACTAGTTTTTGTAAATTGACTATTTGAGCTATTATATTGGATCCAAATTTAAAGCACAAAGAATGGACCCCTTGTATAATTTAAAGAGATTTCTAAAAATGTAAAAATTTCCAAAAATATGCTGATTTGCGCCGAAAATTATTTTTTTATGAAAAAAAAGAAAAAATTATTAAAAATTCAAAACATCTCAAAAAATTTAAAATTTTTTATTGAAGCTTCCCTGATATGTCTCCAACCTAAAAAAAACATTTTAGACCAAAAATCCAAGCCGTTTGGGAGATAAAATTACATCTTTGAAAATTTAGGGTTTTAGTCTCCAAGTAAATCTGCACAAGTGGGTTAGCTCCAAAAAAATAACCAAAACCAGCAAGTAAAGGTGGGTTGCCCCATGGTGGGTGCTAGAAATGTGTGTGAAAATTGTACCTAGCTATGGACACAACACTTTAGTAAAACATTAGAGGTTAGCGAAATCAAAATCTACAGATAAATGAAACTAAGCTAACCAGGCGATTTATTGTCTTCTAGTAGGAGCAAGTATGGTGTTCTCAGATTGAAATTGAGATCAGTGATAATGCAACACCTAAATGAAGAATTTAAAAGAAAATGATAATGAATGCCAATTAGTCTATTTTTAAAAAATTTCAATGCAGTAAGATGAAAAACTTCATATGAAACTAATCTAGATGAATGAAATTGAATGCAAATTGATCTAATCAATACTATGCTATGATATGAAACTGAATGCTATGCTATGAAAACAATGAATGATCTCACAAATCACCTGTCGCACATGCTTGATTTTCCAGATGCAAGTTTGCCCGAGTAATTGTGCAAATTCAAGAGATATGAGATTGATTGAAAGCTTGAGGGATTCTTTATGAGGAGCTGAGCCTTTTTTTTATAGAAATTCAGGGCTTGAGGATGCCTTGAGAAAAGCCATAAATCACTCTTGATAAACTCAGGTTGATTTTTGAGTTAACAAGAAATCAGAATTAATTAATTTATAAAACCATGCAAAATCATGCAAAAACAACTTTTAACTCAAAATAGAGTTTAGTTCAATTTTCAACTCATAATTGAATGTTGAGTTTAAATTTAAACTTGGATGTTGATTTCTAGTTGACTACTTTTTTGATTGTGCATGTTTTAATTATAAATTAATTTAAAAATAAAGTGATTTATTCTTAACTTAACTGATTTTAAATTTAAGAATAACTGATACATGGTTTAATCAATTATTTTAGTCAAACTTTTATTCAAAAATTATATTATTAAATTTGACAAATGGATTCAATCAACTAAATAAATATTTAATCAATTATTTGTAGGAGTTTTTGATTTATTGTCAAAATTAAATAATATAATTAGGAATAGAATAGAATAAAATTTAATTAAATAATTAAGTGGCAGAATTAAACTTAATTAATTTAATATTCAAAATATTCAATTAATCAAACTTTAGGATAAATAATGATATTTATTGCCAAATAATATTCAATTAAAGATAATTATGATAAATTAGGAATATTCATGGAATATTCCCTGATGCAGAATTAAGATAATCAATTAGGTTTTTGATAAACTGATGTGTAGATGTGCCTTAGGTTACGACTTTGATGTCAATTTTGATCGAATTGTTGATGTAAGAGGTTAATGAACCTATAGCACATTTTTGTGGTATTACAGTTGCTACCTCAACTAGTATGCTCTCAGATGATTCAGCATCATCACCAAATTGCTTTACCAAATTTATCATCATTTTCCTAGATTTCTTTGTTATTTTACTAATGACTAGGTATGTCTTTATCCTTGTCTTGGCTTCCTTATAAGTGCCAAACCTAGAAGCTTTAGGGTCCTTAGGCTCAACCAATAAAGCCTTTATTAATCTAGAGGCATAATCAATATCTAACTCATAACCCATAGGGGCTAGCCATTTTGTTCTTCATTCCACAGCCTTAATGAAAGTATGATCTGTATCAACTAGAAATAAAATTTCATGTTCATATTCTTCCACTAGTTGTCTTGGAATTCTTCTCCTTGAATTCATTCTCTCCTTAAATTTTTCAAAATAACTATCTACTAAAATGATAAAATTATCTCCCAAACTGTTAATCAAATCTGTAATCTGAAGTGTAACTAGCTTGTCAGTTGACCAATCTACATTACCAATCGAAGGGAGAAAAAATTTCACATAAAATAATATGCAAAGTAGTAATGATCCAAACTTATAGGTGTTGGACTTGGCCAACCTAATAGTCTTCACGTTTTCTTCTATTTTCTTCAGTAGTAGCTCAGCAAGGTCTGACTAAAATCCTTTCTTAACCATTTTGTAAGCTATGTCAATAGCACCACACAGTACACTATTTGGTCTGCTTGATTGGAATATCTTATAACTGATGACATAAGCTCTGAATCTTGTCTCAGGATCTTTGATAGTGCTTACTTTCAATGCTCTATCATCCCATTTAGCTCCAGTGTTCTTTTCCATCTCAACCCTTGGTGCACTCCTTAGTGCCTTGACCTTGTCAGTAGTTGGGTATCTAGTTACTGCCTGTATGATGTGCTTTGTGATCTTTATGATCTCATCCAACCATAATTTCCCATCATGATACTGACTTAGAACGATTCTAATCCACTTATTTTTTAAATTCTTTGGGAAATTTAGGGCATTAACTAGACCTATAACTTTTAGGTGCTCATGATCAGATTTCAACTTTCTATCTTCACCACACAACTTTTTGATAAGTTGAAAACATCTCAAAATATCCAATTTCTCCTATCTTGCAGTGAATATATGAACAAACATCTTCTACTAGCAAAACCTAGGTGGTATGCTTGAAAAATCTCCCATTTTGTCAATTTGTGATGCCACTTCGGGATGGAGTTTGTATTTAGGCTCATTACAAGTAGCAAAAATAATTAGATTAACTTCCTCCTCCTCTGTATACTTGGACTTGTTCACATTTTATGCAGACACCATAGTTTCTTGTTTAGGGTTTTGCTAAGTAACAAATGAACATCTCACCAATGATAGTACTTACTTGAAATGACCATGAGATGACTCAGAGTACTTCAAATCAATGGTCAAATGCTCTAAAGATCCTTTGCTCAAATTCACTATGAAAACTCTTTTCTCTTCATAATCATTGTGTGAAAAATGAACTAAGTTCACCATGTATTTATAGCTTTTTCAAATTTCCACTCAAACCTTTTTGCAATAAATGTTGGACCTAATCACAGCTCGATGACAACTATCAAACTTGGTGTATACCACAAAATACTATAAGATCTATTAAAATGAAAATTTCCACTTGGTTAATAATAACACTCAGTTAACCTTGCATAATAGTTACTGACTGGAAACTTCTCACAAGGTTTGTCTAACATATACCGACTCCTAAGCTCAATGGTCATTGTTATAGTTGTAAAAAGTATGGACATCAAGCATATGAATGTAGATCTAAGTTTCTAATAACTGCTCTATCAGGAAAACCTTGTCTGAATTATGATGTCTTAAAGGTGGATACTACTTCAAGATCTCCTTCTTCGTATATGTCAATATGACATCAATTACAAATATATAGAAAACTTCTATGATTTCCATTACCTAATTAGGTTTACAATATCTTAAGAAACCTAAGATCTACGATATACAAAATTAACCTAGATCTTACTATTACATAGGAATCATCACAACATTTAATGATTACATCCATAATAAATAACCCTCAGTCTTGGTAAGACATTTTATGGATCCGTGTAACCATTTGCATAGATTGATGTCTCATTCCTGAATACTATGTCATTTCCTAAATAACTTGATAAACACAACCTTTTCTATTTGATGAATACACTAGTGCTTGGTGTGTATAATGCTCGGTGGTTACTGATGCTTGGTGCTTGATTTATTCTGATGCTCGATAAACATGCTCTGGTGCCCGATTAAACCCTTTTTCTTTCATCTCTCATTTTTGCCTTGTGAATGCTTGATATGAAGGCTTGTTTATTTAACCGACTAGCATAATGTAAATTTTTGTATCATATTTTACCGACTGATTGACTTAGATAACCAACTAATATAATTTGATACTAATGACAACATATAATGCTCAAATAGAGATAACAGGAAAAGATATGGAGGATAAGGTAGATGATGGCTAAGGATTTATGTGTAAGATGGGATAACATGAATGGAAGGACAGGAGATGGAAGGATAGTAATTAGGTGTTGGATAGTGGATAGGGTATTGAAAGAATTATGTAGGAGTAGATGGAAATGGTGGAAAGATCAACATCGACAAACACCTTGAAGGGTAGTCGATAGCTGGTAGGATAATTAATTGGCTTGCTTGAGGTTTTGATGTATAAAGTGATACAAATCTTGGGAAACAAGGACCCAAAATGGATGAAGGAGAGGGTGTAAAATATTTGAAAGGATATAGATTGGAAGTATTTGGAAGCTTGAATGTCAACTTTGATTTTTCTTTTATATCCAAGTCCTTCAAGAGAGACTTCAGAATCCGCATATCTTTTGATTTTTCTTTAGTTTTAGGTGCTTTTGATCGTAATTCTTTCATGATGGATTTAGGAACCCATATTTTCTTTGATTTTATTCTTTTCTTTGAGGACCCTTGTGATCTCTTGAATATTTCCTTTTTCTTTATAGCCACATGTTTATTAGATAGGACATGGTGATCTTCATAGGTAAGTGGATTCTTGCATTTTTTATTTTTATGTTGTACATCTAAATTGCTTCCAGAAGACTTTGGAATTGTGGATGGATGAGGCTTATATGATAGGTTTAGATGGATGGATGGATGGATGGAAATTTCTCAAGGATGCATGTCTTTTTTGATCTTGAGGTATCATAGAGGAAGTGGATGACAAGCTAGGAGTGAGAGGTATACTGGATGGGGGGATATATGGTCCTAATATGGATGGAAGGTATGAAGGTTTCAACTTTGGGTTATAAGGACCAAGGATAGATTTGGAGGATGAAAATGGATAATGGATAGGGATATCAACATCCGTAGAGTGAGTGGGATGACCAAGGCTATGATTTATAAGATTATTATTTATACCAATAGGATCATGGGTAACTTTGATAGGAGCAAGTTCAACATGAGAAAAAAACTATTTCTTATGCAAAGGAGTAGGAAAAATGGGAGATTTTTGAGATGGATGTGAAGAATTATGACGAGGAGTTGTTGTGATATTCTGATATTGTGGTGCAGGAGCACCTAAGCTACAGGAGGTTAAATTTCCAAGTGTGAGAAATTGGATTTTATTTGGTTCATTTATGATCTATAAAGTCATTTTATTAAGTGTTGAGTCCATTTGAATCAAGATGTAAGGCTATTTGAAGCCATTTGCAAAAGTTGTCATATTTGTCCTAGTAAGGTCATGAGTTTGTCAAATGGTCAAATTCTATAAAGAAGCCATGAAATTGCATAAATGTTTGTAAAAGGTCATTTGGGGATCATTTTTATATGTTAGGATGGTTTCTACAAAGTTTCAAAGTCATTGTAAAATTTGTTAAGCAAGAAATGTTGTCAAATGCATAAATATTGCATTAAAAGTTGTAAAAGGGAGTTTAATGATTATTAGAGGTAGTTTTAAGGTCAACACTAACTAAAAGTCTATAAAAAGATATTGTATGGTAGTTCCAAATCAGATTTGAGAGAAGGAAATATTTTGGTACACTTTTGGTGCATTCTATTGTTGTTATTTTGATTGGGTTTTTATTTTTAATGTTGGTTCCAGGTCTTGTACGACCATGTACAGCCTAGAAACCCTAAAAATATGTAATGGTTAGATATTAGGATGAAATAAATTCCTTCTCCTTTTTTTTTGGATTAATTTCAATCTATTTTGAGAAAGTTGTGGAGGTTTTTCTGAAAGTTGTCAATTGCAAATTTGAGAATTCCAAGGAACAGTCATGTTGCAGTGTGTGGTATGGACACATATGGAAGTTTTAGAATGTTTAAATGGAATGATATGTGAATTAAATTTCATTTTCTTTTGTTTTGAGTCATTTTTATGAAGATTTGTGAAATTTATGTGTATTTGAGTGGAAACTGGTTTTTAAATATCTCCATTGGACTTGCAAGGAGTGATTTGTGCTTGTAAAATGATTTATGAACAGGAAAAATAAATGGCTTACATATTTGGAGACTAGACTTAGTAATAGTAAATTTGGAATTAGTTTGGTATCATTTGGGTTCATTTTGAGAAAGATATGAGATGCCCTAGGCAGGGTTTGGTATTTTAAATCTGGTTTATGACAGGAAAAATGGCTCTCAATATAGAGACCATAACTTATAATTTAATTACTTGATTGGGCTCTGATTTATATATCTTTTATAAGGAATAATTTGGAACAATTCCACAAAATTATTTTTAAAGAGGCTTTCAAAATTGAAAGTTATGAATAATGGAATCAGATATAGAAATCAGGATATGCAAATGGAGAAAGGTTGATATTTTTGTGTTAAAACATGTGTTTTTCCTCATAAGATGCCTTTATACAAAGAAATTATTCAATGGATGTTGAAAGGATCAGAAAGGATCCTATTGATTGTTTGGTTCATAAGATGCTCTACATCAAATTGGTATCAGAGCTTGAAGATCTTGAGTGTGTGGATAGAGTGTCGAGGGAGGCAATCCACACCAGGACCTTGGCTATTTGGCATTTGCTTTGTTTATGAGTTTTGGTTGCAGGTGCTTATCCATCTTTCTCCATATGAAGGTTGGGTTGTGTGTATAGACACTGGAAGTCTATTAAGGGCCAAGAGAAGGTCCAAGTCCAAGAAGTGGTCTAGTTGATTTCCAAGAGACTAGGGAGAGAGGCAAAGAGGAGGACTCTTAGGTGAGGCATATGGGAGAGTTATTTGTGGTGAGTTTGAAGCAGTAACGGTAAAGGTGGATCTTTGACTAATAAGACACTGTGGAGTTGCAGCCATTAATGCTCCACTAATAGGAGTATTTGAGAAGATGATTTTGAGGACAGTCTTGTGTCCTTAAAGGAAATTTGATGAGAGAAGAGGCATGAAGAGGAAAAGACAAAGGAAGGTAAAAGTGAAGAAGGTTTTCAAATATTTTTCTTGTAGGTTGTTGGTTCCATGTTTCCAAGGGACTTGGAAACATTTGAAGGCCCGGAGTATGGTGCAGGAGCACCTAAGCTATAGGAGGTTAAATTTCCAAGTGTGAGAAATTGAATTTTATTTGGTTCATTTATGATCTATAAAGTCATTTTATTAAATATTGAGTCCATTTGAATTAAGATGTAAGGCTATTTGAAGCCATTTGCAAAAGTTGTCATATTTGTCCTAGTAAGGTCATGAGTTTGTCAAATGGTCAAATTCTATAAAGAAGCCATTAAATTGCATAAATATTTGTAAAAGGTCATTTGGGGATCATTTTTATATGTTAGAATGGTTTCTACAAAGTTTCAAAGTCATTGTAAAAGTTGTCAAGCAAGAAATGTTGTCAAATGCATAAATATTGCATTAAAAGTTATAAAAGGGAGTTTAATTATTATGAGAGGTAGTTTAAGGTCAAAACTAACTAAAATTCTATAAAAAGGCATTGTATCATCATTCCAAATCAGTTTTGAGAGAAGGAAATATTTTGATACACTTTTGGTGCATTCTATTGTTGTTATTTTGATTGGTTTTTCAATTTTAATGTTGGTTCCAGGTCTTGTACAACCATGTACAGCCTAGAAACCCTAAAAATATGTAATGGTTAGATATTAGGATGAATCAACTTCCTTCTCCTTTTGGTTTGGAGTAATTTAATTCTTTTTTGAGAAAGTCATGGAGGTTTTTATGAAAGTTGTCAATTGCAGATTTGAGAATTCTATGGAACAGTCATGTTGCAACATGCGATATGGACACATATGGAAGTTTTAGAATGTCTAAATGGATTACATGGAAAGATATGTGAATTAACTCTCATTTCCTTTTGAGTTTTTTATATGCAGATTTGTGGAATTTATGTGCATTTGAGTGGAAACTAGTTTTTAAAGATCTCCATTGGAGTTGCAGGTAGTGATTTGTGCTTGTAAAATGATTTATGAATGGGAAAAATAAATGGCTTACATATTTGGAAACTAGACTCAGTAATAGTAAATTTTGAATTGGTTTGGTATCATTTGGGTTCATTTTGAGAAAGATGTGAGATTCTCTAGGTAGGGTTTGGTATTTTAAATCTGGTTTATGATAGGAAAAATGGCTTTCGGTATAGAGACCATAGCTTATAATTTAATTACTTTATTGGGCTCTGATTTATATATGTTTTATAAGGAATAATTTGGAAAATTCCACAAAAGGATTTTTAAAGAGGGTTTCAAAACTGAAAGTTATGAATAATGGAATTAGATATAGAAATCAGGATATGCAAATGGAGAAAGGTTGATATTTTTGTGTTAAAACATGTTGTGTTTTTCCTCGTAAGATGCCTTTATACAAAGAAATTATTGAATGGATGTTGAAAGGATCAGAAAGGATCCTATTGATTTTTTGGTTCATAAGATTCTCTACATCATATTGAGTACTTTTCTCTTGATTTTCAATAAGCTCATTAGAGATGATGGAAGGGGTATCTTTATCTTTCTTAGAAAGTGAAAATAATGTAAGAGATGGAGGGTTACATGGTTGTTGAGGTGGAAGCATATCATCTTGGAAGAATTGAAATGGGATGAAGGGATCATCATGAGACTCAAGGGATACAGGAATTTGGTAAACCGTTGGATAAGGATGGATGGTCTCTTGATCTTGATCTTTATTGACATTTATTTCTTCACACTTCAGATTGTCCTCTTGACATGGAACTACTTCTAGAGATGAAGTGAGAATTCAAATATGTGTGAGGGGTTCTTGAAGGGCTTATGAAGGAATATTTAGGATAGGTATAGTAGATGTTAAAGCACAAGGAAACTTGGGATCTATGACATTTCATGCATGGAAGGGGCTTGTAGAAAGATGTATATTATCTTGGATCTCTTTTAGAGGTGTCCCTTGAGGATATACATAGTTAGCATGAAAAGAATTAAGTTATTTGTTATATAGAGGAATTTTAGATGTCTTTTCTTTTTTAGGAGATGAATGCATGATGGATGAGGTATAGGCAACATGAGGACCATTACTAGACATGGGTTCATGATTTTGATCAAGTTTGAGAGAAATATCTTCATTAGATGAGTCATTAGGATTCTCAATTTCAATTATCTCATCATTAATGAGAGCTTGGGATTTTTTTTTCAACTCCATGCAATATGAAGTTCTATGCTCTTTATTTTTATGATACACATAGTAGGTATTCAAGAATGAAATCCCCCATGAAGTGGCTAGAGCTAATGTGATGAGATTTTTTTTAAACAATTATTCCAAAGTTGATTCATAAGACTATCACAGAGGAGTGAATGATCTTTCCAATGGATATTTGGATTCCCTTGTGTTTTTTAAAGAAATATGAGATTCAAGATCATGATGATATGATTCTTTATTGTCATAGGACTAATAGACAAGATTCTTAACTGAAAGTGATGTAACCTCTTCATTTGCTTGATCAAAGATTTGATTATCAAAGATTGGTAGAATAGATTCTTTATCAAAGATAGGTTGGTCATGAGGATGTTCTTGATTAGAGACTCGATTGTTAGGAATTTGATATTGGTCAAGAATAGAGTTGATGGGAAATTGTGAAGTGTCCTTTCTTGAAGAAGATGAATATATAGATTGATCATTTTTTAAGAGAAAATGACATATTTCTCTCAATGAGTATTCGTTATAGGATGTACCCTTTTCTTTCTTCAAGTCTTGAATTTCAGATTTCAAAGATTGGATTTTCTCTGATAAGGCTGCAATAAGAATCTGTTCTTCCTTGTTGCTATGATTATAGGATCTAATCCACTTGTTTTCAGCCATGAGGTGATCATTTTGATTCTCTTTATGAGAAAGTATGATATCTTGTGATGATGTTCATTTCTTGGGACTTTGATTTGATATGCCAAGAAGGCCATGAGCATGTATGATCATTTTTTAGAAAAATAAAAAATGCAAATTTTCATATTTTTTTGTTACTTTTTTAGGTTTTAGTAATTTGCATTTTTTAAGGTCTTCTGCTCATTTTTGGGAGTGGAGACTATTGATAGACTCAAAAATTAGAAGAGTGAAATTAGAGCTTTTGATTAGCTTTCTAACAATGAAAATAGTTCGCAATTTTGAGCACCGAGTCAAAAGTTATGATCCCACCAAGTTGGGGTCAAAATTTTCAAAATTTTGACATGTTTTTTGAATTTTTGATATAGGCATCTACCGAAGCCATGGATCAATGATTAATCAGGTATGCACCAAGCACTTTTGAATTGTAAGAGGTAGTGCAATGTGTCAAAACATCAAGTGTATGTTCACAATGATTTTCACGGGTCTCAACACATTTGAAAACATATCTAGCAGAAAACTACCCAAGGTCTAGGATAGTATCAAAATATTTGCCCACAGCTTGGCATTCCTTCACCTCACACAGAATGATTTTGGATTTTATGATGATAGCATCCAAGGGAATACATATGGTGATTAGTCTTGAGGTGATCCATTTAAGTTCACCTGGACCAAACCTTGCACACAGATTATGATAGTTTCAGAGGAAAGTCAAGTAACTTCTAACCAATGGTTCCTAGTAAGGGCATCTATTCACAACTATCCCTTGTAGTTCCTCTTAGTGGAATTGAGGACCATATCCCTACAAGTGCTTCAAGTAAAGGTATTTTTCAAGAAATATTAAAACCTTGAGGCCTTACACATCACTCTTTCACATGTGTTCTCCCATTCAAATGAATGACCCAACATAGTTAATAGCTATGTCCTTATGGTTTTTGGCCAACAAGGCATAAATTTTATAGTGGGTTGGATGAGATGTCTTTTCTTTGTCCCACTTGGATCAATTCCATGAGATTTTTACCTCAATGGAAGGCCCTCTAAAGGTACAATGAAAAGGAAAATGTATAGGCTAATGAATATCTAGATTTCTGATTTTCCACATGGGAAAAGAGAATACTCTTTTACTCTATAGCTTCTCCCAAGCACATCAAGTACATATTAATTTACCAAAGATTCTTTTGCAAATGAAAAACTAAGTAGGTCAAGATTTTTTATTCAACCTCTAGGATGTGAAGAGAACACTCTCCTACTACCCAACTAGTCACAGGAAAAGAATCCTCCTAATTAAGCTAGATGCCTAAAAAATAAAATCTATAGAAGCACAAAGTTTATTTATATCTCCAAGGAAACTTGAAAAAAAAATAGCTTTAGTATTCTCAAGATATATCTTTGGCAAGTGTCCTATAGACAAGTTTCATGGATTTCTTTCATGTTTCTATTACCTGCAAGAATAGAGAATCATCAATCAGTAATCAGATTTTAAAATTTACATAGAAATTTAAATGCGCTACAAAATAAGTCACACGTGCTATAGAATTAGTTACACGCACTACATAAATAATGAAATGTGCTACTTTGTTATTTAAAAGTGCTAAAAAGGGGATTGAAAGTGCCAAATAAATAGTCAAAAGCACTATAGAAATAGTAAAACACACTACATCATTTAAAAGTTCTACAGAAAGAATTATAAGCATTATTAGATTATCTATTATGTTCTCTACTATGTTATTTAAAAGTGCTAAAATAATGATTGGAAGCATTAAAATTCCCCTTAAAGGCACCAGAACATTATTGTTTCCATGCTGAGAGAAGTGTAGATAAAAGAAAAAAGGGTATTTAAATGTGTCAAAATGGAGCTTTTACGTGTTGTTTTGTATGTCAAATGTGCTATTTCATTTGGTGTACATGTCAGAACAAAGATGGTACACTCTATTTCATCTTTGGAAGTGTTATTTCACCTACAAAATACAAAATCTGTAAAACTAAATCATAGATATCCGAATATTTATAAAAAAAATCAAAGCTTGAGGCCTAAGCTCCACGATGGGCATAAAAAATTGTGTGGTTAAATATTGGTACTCAATTGGAATGCAACCAACACTCAATAAAAAACCAGTGTCTCATTTACTTCCTTTTTTTGATGAATAGAGGCCTTTTCTATTAATAACATAAAAGTATAGTATTCACAAAAAAGGGGTCGGGGGAGAAATCACCCCACAAGTCACTCAACACTTAGACTGGAATCATACAACTATTCATCAAAAAAGAATATAAAGAGAGAAACCCTCAAGCTGTAAGAATAGTAGCAGAAGAGGGAGGAGGATCTTTGTCATCAGGATTGCCCCAAACATTAGGCCCAGGAGTCTGATCAGGAATGGCCCAGCCATCTTTTGGATCTTTTTTTTCTAGTTCTCCTTCCTCCTGCTTGGGCAAGATAGCCAGTGCTAGGCAAGGGAACTTGTCTTGATTAGCAGGAATAGAGGCCAAAGGCCAAGCAATAGCAATAGTAGTAGATGCAAGCATAGGAGGCCAGCTAGAACCCGCATCCCTACAAGGAGGAGGAGAGGCAGAGTGGTGGTGCCATTGACGTGGAATCCTTGAGTGTCTGGTAGAGGACCTCTACCTACGATGTCGGCCCCTAGGTGGTGTATGGTCAGCGAAGAGAGAATCTAGAGGCACTCGAGCCATAGTACAAGGGGTATTGCCCCAATGCTGGAGTAACTCCTACAAATAAGCAACCTCAAGGGTCACTTTGTTTACTTGCACCTGAATCTGCATCATGACATTATTAAAAATACATGCCTTAGCATAAAGAGAGACATTAATATCTAGAAAGCTATGAGAAAAAAGAACATTATTTCGATCCTTCCATAAAGTAAACAATATCTCCATCCTGAAAGTATGTTATAACTGGGTGTACTGGGAAGGCATTTTGGGAGAGTCACCAAGAAGTGCCATGTGCCAAGAAAAAAGCTCAGGTCTAAAAGGAGCAAAGAAGTCATGAATCTAGACCTAGTAATTTTGGGCACGATGACAAAACCAAAACATGTGCATGAACGTCTTAGAGTGACCACAAAAAGGGCATTTAGGATCAAGAACCCCCAAATGCCTGAGTCTAGCTCTCAAAGGTAAGCCCTGGTATAAAAACACCATGCAAAATGAGAAATTTTAGGTTCAGTGATAGAGTCCCAAATAGTACAAAATCTCCACCCCCAACTTTTCTAAGAAGAAGAGATATGCCAACGTTGGTTGAGAGAATCAATCATGGGAAAATGAGGCATAAGCCAATAATACCAAAGCTTAGGCTTGTAACTAGTGAAGGGTGTAGTAGGATACCATTTATAGTCCTTCCACAAAGGTCTAATAGATTGAATTCCTAATTTATGTAGGAGATGAGGCAGGATAGCCGAAACTAGCAAGTTAAAAGTCTAACGATCTGAGCGGATGAGCTGAAATTGAACCCAAAGATCATCCCAAGATTGGAGATTCATAGCGGCTCTAGAAAAAATATCTTTTGGGGTTTGAATGCCACGCTTGTGGAATCAAAGAGCATGAACCCCTTGAACCCTGGCAAGAGGAGTTCCTTGTTGAGAAAAAAGAGGGGACCAACAAATGTTCTACTGGTTGAAAGAAAGATCATCATGGAAGCCATTCCCAACCCAACAGAGCTAGGGCTTGACAGACTCCCACGCTCTCCAAATAATTTTGGTGACAAAAGTACCCTGGATCTAAATAGGCTCCTTCATAACCAGAAGAGTTTGAAAACCAATCCCCTTCCAGATAGGCTTGTGAAGAGGAAAGCTTGAGGAAATGCAGTGCCGAAGTAAAATTTTCCAGGCCTCATTTCCTGTGAGACATCGCACAACCGATTTGGCACAAATGGCATGTCCTTGCTTTTGGTTATCAAGTAAACCAAGCCCACTGAAAATTTTTGGGAGACAACAAAAATCCCAAGCAACTCTATGGAAGCCCTAGTGATCAATGTTGGAAGCCCAAAGGAAATACCGTAGAAGTTTCTTGAGCTTCTTGTGGGAGGCTTTGGAAGTAGCCCAACAAGAGGATTAATAAACATGCGTGGCCGCTAGGACTTTGGAGTAGATCTGATTTTCCTGCGAGAGAGAGCAACTTCGTGATCCAGTAGGTAAGCTTTTTTTCAATTTTAGCTAGAACTGCATTCCAAAGATCAGTAGGGTGGCCTTGAAATGCAAAGGGAATACCTAGAAAGTGAAAAATTTCCCCATGTTGGATCCTGGTCCAACCAAATTGAGAAAACTAGGGAGCCTTGGGAAGAGCCGACTATTTTTAGAAAAGGGTTTTGTGCCATTGAATGGCCGAACCAGAAGCCAGACAAAAAGTGTCTAAACACTGCAAGGCTATCTTGATATTCTCTTCATCCTCTTCCAGAGTGAGGAAGGAATTTTTAGCCAAATGGCCATTGACTAGTTGTTGAGATGAATCTAGCAAGGAGATTCCCCAAATAGTTCCCATAGAGATGGAGTGAGCAAGCAAGTAACCAAAACCTTGAATGGCCAAAACATACAAGGCTAGAGCCAAAGGACAGCCTTTTCGAATGGAACAAAAGAGACCAAAGGTGGAGGACTGGCACCCATTGATGGTAATGCAAGTAGAGACATTACTGAAGAGCATCTGCACGGATTAAAGAAATATGGGTCCAAAACCCATAGTGTGAAGCATCGCAAGGATAAAAGGCCATTCAATACAATCATAAGCTTTCACAAAATCAATCTTAAGAAAAAGGTCTTTCTGGTGAGACTTACGAGCCCATTCCATACCTTCCCACATAGCAATGATGTTGTCAAGAATAAATCTTGACTTAATAAATCATGTTTTCTCAGGCTGAACAATCTACAGAAGCAAGTGTCAAATCTTGAGAGCCAGTGCCTTGGCAATGATATTTTAGGAGACATTGAGCAAGGTAATGGGCCGCTAGTTACAAATGTCCTCCAGATCGCTAGACTTGGGAATAAACTTGATATTACCCTGGTTAATGATATCCCCAAGAGATTGGGTATGAAATGCTTTTAGATAAACCTAGTGGAGATTAGGACCAATGGCATCCCAGAGGGCTTTGTAAAACTCACAAGGGAAGCCATCACAACTAGGGGCTTTATCGCCATCCATGGTGAACACAGCTTCATGAAGATCCTGCAAGGAAATTAGTTGATCACAGAAGACACGCTGGGCAAGGGAGACACACTGAGGAACCACTACAGTATAATCAACAAGAGCTTTCTCACTAGTAGGAGAGTATCCCTAAGTAGCAAAAACCTATTCATAGTGACAAACAAAAGCTTGCAAAACATTAGGAAGCTCCATGAGCAAGTTGTGACCTTCTCTGATTCTGGTTATGCCCATACCAGTATGCCAAGGATGGAGGGTAATTAAAAATTCTTTAGAAGCTTGGTCTCCGACCTTTAACCACTACAAGTGAGCTTTGATATGGGCTCCTTTGGCAGCATGGTTGTTAGCCACTTGTTTCTAGTGACGCAACTTAGCAAGATCAAGTTGTAGATTCTGGTTGAAAGGATCTTGGGCTAAGGCCTTAGTGGCAACATGTAAGGCTTTGGTGTTGACATCATAGGCTCTATGATGACACTTGGCCAACTGTATACCATAGATGTGCAAAAAATGAGTCATACACCTGATGGCATCATTCCACCATTGAATCCAACCTATCAATTAAGTGGGTCTAGGCTCAAGGTTCCAAACCTAATGAATGTGGGGCATGGTAGAAGGATGGTGAAGGACATAAGTATTAAAGTAAAATTGGGTGGTGGGAGGCCTAGCCTTAGCTATCTTCCAAACAATATTAAATTGGATGGGAAAGTGGTTTGACAAGGTCACATCAATAAGAGGAGTGATCGGTAACACTTTCTTTTAGGAAAAAGAGAAAAAAGATTGAGCCGAGATCATAGCACGATCAAGCCTTTTATGAATTCTATCAGAGGAAGCCCTGTAATCAAACCAAGTGTACCAAACCCCATCAAAATAGTGGTGGCCCACATTGGGATCAAAAAGCCCTAATTTATTATGCATGTAGTACCAGGCTTCTCTTTTTCTAGATGTCCATCGAAAAGGCAAAAGGCCATCCTTGTTAGACACCATCTCCACCATATTAAAATCCCCACAAACAATCCAGGTAGTAAGTGGCATAGAATCTGCAAGCCATCACCATAGATGAGATCTGCCAACAACATCATTGGGATCATAAACATTAACTATGCCAAAAGAATGATTTTCAATAATGAAAGTGGCCCAAACAATTCTCTGCATGGGGTCAGAACCATGACTAACCAGAAAGGAATGCCAATGAGGAGAAAGGAGAGTAGCAACACCACCTCAACTAGCCTCATGCTGAGAACAAAGAGCAAGGCTTGTAGGCCAAATAACTTTACAAGCAGCATCAAGCATGAAACCAGAAATCTTAACTTCTTGGAGGCATAAAACATCCAGATGACTAAAATGATGATGCAAATCTCTAACAAATTTTTTTAGGTGTAAGTCTATCAACCCACAAACATTCCATGAGATGTACTTCATGGAAGAATAGTGTTGTCCATTTCATCATCATCCCCAAGGGATTCAAAACTATTAGATAAATAACCTAGGGCAAAAGCAGACCCAAAAAATTCCAAAGAAATATTACGCCATTTTTCTTGCATGCCATCAAACCTATTCTCAGCACACTCAGAAGGGTTGTGAGACTGGTGGAAGGAACTGGAAGAGACAATCTATGTGGTCATCTAAGGCATGCAGGTTGAAGGTGTGGTAACCTGGGAGTTAATAACTCCTTTCCCCTAAGAAGTAGGGTTGGAAACTTTGATAATCAGGGTTTCCAAAGAAACTATGTTATCTAAAGGTGGCAGATGGGATGCGAAAGCCGAAGCAAACTACTTGTGGGGCTTGTTACGGTGGCTGACTATGACCCATTCATATTGTTTTCCCTCATCTTTTTTTCTAGCCTCAGTTAGCTAAGAACCAAAATCCTTGGGAGGAGTCTTGGTACGAGGCACTGCCAAAGGGAAGTCCTTAATATTATGCTCCATAGATTGACAATGATAACAAGTGTTAGGAAGGTTGAGATAAAGCACCTTTTGGGTGAAGGTGGTATCACCAACTTGAATCTCAATGGATTCTTTGAGATCCCTAGAAAGGTCGACCTCAACACAGAGCCTCTTTTGAGGCCACAGATTAAAAAAATAGTCATGCTTGCTGCATATAACCCTACCTAATTTTTTCACTATGACATGCATGAAAGGCCAACAAGGTAAGGGTAGACTAGGAAACTCAACCCACACTAAGACTTTCAGCTTCTTGTCATCAGAGACAGAGAAGTCATGAGACCAGGGTTGGAAGATTAATAGTGAGGCCCTGAGGTTCCAGGGACCTTTGGCAAAAATGGCATCCACATGGGAGGTGTTGGAAAATCAAAACAAAAAAAAGCCTTTGGTGAGGCTCTGGATGCCATCCAAGTGGATTTTATGAGGGGTCCAATTTTTCGCAACCCAATCCCTGAGAACATGTTCAAGAGGGTTGCGGCCCAGGAAATAGCCAATAAGGGTATGTGTTTCAAGCCAAGTGCAAGCATCATTAAACTCATTAATGGGTAGAACAATATCAGGCTGAGCCATACCTTTTGAAACACTTTGGGCACAAATTTGCATGGACATTTTCTTTGTGGCGCCATTTCTATCTAAATCCACACCAGCACCAGCATCAACTGCTTGGTGGGAAGTGGGTGGAGCCATATATACTAAACTACTTCCCGCAATAACTACGGTATATTTGAAGGACAAAGACTGTAGAAAATTGACACAAGGAAAAAACCCTAGCAGAGTGCAGAGCAAGCATGAGCCCCATTTACTTCCTTTGTATCATCTTCTTTTGATAATTTACAACCACTAGTCATCAGTGTTCCAACCGGTTTTGATTCTTCCATATTGAATGTTTTTAGGATCTCCCAAGATATACTTTGATTGTGTTATATAGATCCCATCCTTTACTTGTTGAATTTGAAATCCAATAAATAATTTAATCTCTCCAATCATAGACATCTCAAATTCCTTTCTCATCTCTTTAGCAAATGATTTAGACATTATCTCATTTCCTCCAAATATAATATCATCAACAAATATCTCAACAATTAAAATCTTATCAATACTATCATATTTCAAATATAAATTATTTTTATCGTGTATCCTTTAAAATCCAATCTTGATTAAGAGTGTAATCTTTCATACCATGCTTAGGGTGCTTGCTTCAATCCAAAGAGTTCCTTGTGTAGTTTACACACCATATCCTTGTTAGACTTTTGAAAAAATCCTTCAGGTTGTTCAATATACACTTTTTCTTCAAGAATTCCATTTAAAAATGCAAACTTAACATCCATCTAATAAACTTTAAATACTTTATAGGTAGCATATGCAAGTAATATCCTTACACCTAATCTAGGAATAGGGGAAAATGTCTCACCATAGTCAATACCTTATTCTTGTGCATACCCTTTGTAGAATAATCTTTCATTGTTTATGATCACATCTCCTTTCTCATTGAGTTTATTCCTGAATATCCACTTTGTTCCAATCACATTCTTATCATCAGGTCTCGGTACTAGTGATCAAGTGTTATTATTTTCAATCTGGTCAATTTCTTCTTTCATTGCATCAATCTAGTTTTTATTTCCTAGTGCATGGGTGAACCCACAATAGTAGGTTACACTTTTTTGCCTGAACGAACACTGAACTCTACATTATGAAAATAAAATTCAGATTCAGATACACATTGTCGTTAAACTATTGGAAATCAAAAGATGAAGTAAATTAGAGTCTTTTAGGATATTTTGTCTAGATTCTAAATATATTATTTGAATGGTTTTTTCTTTCTCCCACAAAAATTGGTATATTGTTGAAAACTTCATTTTCAAAGAGTTACATTGTTTTCATAGAGCATATCATTTTTTTCTAAAATAGATATCAATGCGCCTCTTTCAAATTTAGTTTTTTAACATCCATACAAAGGGCATGCAATTGTTTTGATGACATTATCATAATTATTGCATATTTTATTAATGTTTGAAGCTTACTAAACTATAATTTTGACATACGTTGACTACATAGCTTATAACTTGTCATATATTTGTCCAATTTAATTTTTATTTTCTTAATAGAAAGATAACTTCAATACCTAGGGAAAAGATATTTTCAAAAAAAAAATTCATTTACTATTTTTCCATAAGCATCAAACATAGAGGTATACATACAATAAAATATCTATGTTTAGTAAAACTAAAAATACAAAGTCATAATAAACTTAACATATATTAACATTATAATCATTGGAAAGATTTTTCTTAGTAGTACCTTACTACATAGATAGGTTTGTCAAATGGATTCATTTGATCTCCCAAAAGATAAAGTTGAAGTGTTTTTTTGTCAGCATTTTAATAGGTGTGAAGGAGACTCCATTGTAGGTATGAATGAGGAGTATGGATGTTATATCAAAAAAAATTTATCTAAGAGGCTTTGAGCTAACCATTTGTAATAAATTCCTTTAAATGGAACCTCTCAAGGCTTAAATCATTATATTTTATTACAAATACATTTTTTCAACAAAAATAGCATGTCTAAAAAAGTGTAACCCACTATTGTGGGATCACCCGCATCTTGACTCATCTTAGCTCAAAATTAGAAATCAAACATGTGTTATTTTTCAACTTACTTCTTATCATGACTCTTGCATTCTCATCTCCAATAATTTTTCTCAATGAGTGATGTCTTCTCACATATTTTTCTAATACAAGCTCAGTAGATTGTTCATCAATGTTTTCATCTCTCGGTGGAGGATCATCTTGCTCATTAGTTCCTTCTTGTTGCAGCTTGGTTGCATCAAATGAATTACCTTCATGTACATAAAAAAATATGTTGTAATCCTCAGGTTCCTTTTTGTTATCTTCTTCATTCCTTTCTGCAAATTCATCAATCCTCATATTTTCACTTTCAACAATTTTGTTAGTAGCCTTGATCAAATATTTATATGCTTTTCTCTTTGATGAATAACCTAGGATGTACCATCATCTCCTTTTGAGTCAAACTTTCCATTTCTAGCATCTTTTAGTATGTAACACCTACTTCCAAAGATTTTAAAGTAACTTACATTTGGTCTATGCTCGTACCAGAGTTCATAAGGGGTCTTGATGGTTCCTTTCTTCAACTGTACTCAATTGATTTTGTAGACACCATTACTTATGGCTTCTCTCCAAAATGTTTGTGAAACTTCTTTATCAATCAACAATGTTCTAACATAATCAACTATAGATATTTTCCTTCTCTTAGCTATACCATTTTGTTGTGGAGTCCTCGGTGCAGATACTTGTCTTTTGATTCCATTTTCATTGTAGAAGACAGTAAATTCATCAGAGATAAATTCACCTCCTCTATCTAATCTTAGACATTTCAGTTATTTATCTATTTCATTTTCAACTCTAGCTTTACACCACTTAAATATTTGGAATGCAACAGACTTTTCTTTTAGAAACATAATAGACATCATTCTTGAATAGTCATCAAAAAAAATAAAAAATATCGATCTCCATAGTATCTTTGTATCTTCATAGAACCACAAAGGTCAGAATGAACTGATTCCAAAATATCATTGATAGAGTAAGATTTTCTTGAGAAAATTGGTTTGGTCATCTTACCAGTCTAGCATTCCTCACACGTCACTTTATCAGGTTTGATTAATTTCAGTAGACCTCTAACTCTAGTCTTTTTGCTCACCTTAATCATCTTATCAAAATTTATATGACGGAGTCTTTTATGTCATAACCACACATCTTTAGTTTTAACAACCAAGAAACTCTTTGCAGTAGTATCAAAATAAAATAAATTACCTTTAGATTGTTCACCAATTCCAATTATATCTCCTTCAGTACATAAATTTTCACATTTCTATTTTGAAATTCTATTCAGTAGCCAGTATTGTCTATTTGTGCAACACTCAATAGATTATAGTTCAAACATTTAACCCAATATGCATTATTACATCTCATCTTCTCATTTAATATAATTAATCCTTTACCTTTAATAGGACATGGAGCATCATTGCCAACTCTAAAAATCCTCCATCATACTCTTCTAGGTTCTCAAATTTGTCAATATCACCAGTCATATGATGTGAACATCCACTATCAATAATCCATGGGTTAGGTTTACTTACATGAGAAACAAGTGCTTTTTCATCTTCATATTTTTCTTCATCTAAGTCTTCCTTTATAGTGACATAAAAAAACTTCATATCCTTCTTTTGTAACATCAGATTCATCATCAGTTACACCTTCCTCAGCTAGATAACAAGATTTCTTACCTTTGTCCTTGTAATCTCTAAATCTTTATTGTCAGTTGTCTCTTTTGTCATTCTTTTCATTCATATCATTGTCAAGACATCTAGATTAAATATGGCTAGTCTTGTTGCAGTTAAAATATTTGAACAGTAATTTGTCTTTGTACTTTCCTTTACCTCTTGGTAGTCTCTTAGCTAGCAGTACATCTTGTATGGTGAAAATGTGACCACACTTCTATGAATCCTTACATGAAAGAAAACTCAATAATGAGCCCTCACAAATCAATCCATAGCTCTCTATGCATGGAGTTGAGAGATTTGTAAAATTGCTCTCAGCTAGAGCTATAAACTCATGACCTTGCTAGTCAACCACACAATGAGAGATTCACAATGAAAACAAGGGCAAGAATGTCAATATCTCTAATGAAATCAATATGGATGCAATGTAATGCAAACTAATCTATGAGAATGAAAGATGCAAGCTATGCTATGAAAGGAAAATACAAGTGTTACAAATCCTCCTATTAAGCTATGTGAAGCTAATCTATTGCATAAAGGAAATCTATACTAAAAATGCCATGATTATGCAACTATGATGTAAGAAAACAAGCTAAATGAAATGCAACAACAATGTCTTCAAAGCTTGAATGCAAGAATGTCTTCAAAGAGCTCCAAATGACCTAGAAAACCTACAGCATAACATTAGCATAAAAACCTAAGATATGAAAATGAAGGAGAGAGCTCTCCTTTTATAAGAAATGAAAAATCAATGGATGATCGAGATTAAGAGGCAAAAGACTTAATCAATGATGGAGAAAAATAGAAGCTTGATCCCTGTGCACAAATATCCTCCAATGAGAAAATAGGAGTTGACTTTTGTGTCCCACATAAGACAAAAAGTGTTTTTTCCCTTTTTATAAAATAAGAATAATGCTTTATTTGTGCAACATAGGATAAGAAGAAAAGTGGGGATTTTTTATTTAAATAAAAGGGGAGGAAATTCCTTTTAATTAAATAAAGGCTTAGGATAAAGTGATTTTATTATTTAATTAAAAGATATTTTTAATTAATTAAAAGGGAGCATGTTCTCTTAATTAAATAAGATTTTTATTTTTATTTCTCTTTTAAATTAAATAAGGCTCAAACCTTAGGAAATATTGAATTGATTATGATTTGATCAAAGAAATTGATATAATTGATAAAATGCTAATTTTTGAAAATATTGATTCAGGGATTTGATAAATTATTGAATGGGGGCCCAAAGTCTAGGCGACCATTTTAGGGTGTATACATTTGCCCCTCTTTGACTAATGTGTGATCATTTTGGGAACACATGCGGTCAAAGAAGAATTGAAATGTGAGATCGATTTGGGATCACAAAACAACCCAGATGTGTGTTCGACAGATGGGAACACATCGGGAGAAGCATAAGCAACAGTTGAAAGACAAGATCAACACTGTCACTGCTAGGTGCAAATCAAGCCTTAGACAAAACTATTGTCATCGCTGCTAGGAAATAATCAAGTCGAAAAAATAGGAGATAAAAATTGAAAGAAAAAATCACCACCATCGTTGCTAGGTGATAATCAATTCTAAAAATAAGAATCTCAAGCTGAGCTGAATGATAAAGCTGAATCAAAGATTAAAGCTGATAGGTACTGCCCCCTCGGAATCGAAATCAAAATCGGATAGAGGAGAACAACAAATTGATAAACCTAATCAAGTCACAATAAATCATAATCGAAGGATGGAGCATGATAGGATAACCATCAAACAGTGAAGATATGCTCCAGGTTGACGAGGTTTAACTAAAAAAGATATAGGATAAAAGATTAAGTCAAACCTTAGAGAGAGGAAGTGAAAGGGGTGAATGAAAGACTAGAAGTTTGAAAGACATGAAAAGGAAGAAATTCCATCAAAGATCGAAGAATTATGCCTCAAAAGGTCAGTCAACTACGTAGAAGAATGAAAAAATTTGGAAACACGACTTAGATTTTGATTTTAAGTCTGAAAATGGATAGAAAATGATGTGATATGAAAGACCAGAAATGAAAGATATGATCAAGAAGAATCAGAAAATGAGCACAGTTGATCGACTAGTTCATAGATGATAAAAAGGAGAGCTCTCTCCATATGCAAGATGCAAAAACTAAACTATGATGAACCTAAGAATGTAAGCTACTATGAAAGTGGTTGACTTGCAAGGTCACAATGCCTATAGACATCTAATTATCATCATCGAGCATTATTGGTAGCATCGTAAGATCATACAATGCACACTAGCATAACTATGTGGATATGAATATGATCTTTATCAGATAGAAATGTGGAAATCCCACCTAGGCATCAAAGACATGGAGGTCAAGATGACTAATGCAGTGAGACTACCTAAGTTTGATATGGCGACATTATGCTTGTATCAAGATACATGAAAGTCAGGATAACTAGAAGCATGCACTCACAAAACAGTCAAGGATAATACCTTGTCAATCCATAGTGTCAAGTAAGACCAGCATAAATGCTCATGATAGTTAGGACCAACAAAATATACCCACAAGAAGATAAAGAAATAAAACATGTTCTCATACCCTTAGTCTTCTAGCTATGCATCATCAAAAACTTCTCAGGGAGAGATGACTCATCAAAGAAATCCTCATAGACAACACACAAAGAAAAATAAAGTCAACATATCTCAATGAGTTGATTGTTTAAGTGTGTGTGTGTTGGTCATAGAGTCAGACTATGGTTATCACATCTATCAATGAGAAATATCGCATCATACTAGACTGTTGGGTAAGACATCTGATAAGTGTTAAGAAACACTCGACGCAAGGGTAGTGTTGAGAAACACTATTTGGGGTGGTGTTGAAAAACACCTGTTGTGAAATGCCCCAAGAGACAAATGCACCTAAAGGACCTATGGGAATAGTTATGCCCCCTAGACAAAGGTAAAGACCAATTCTAGACTATGCCAAATAAGGTCAAGACATGATGGAGAAAGGTTCAGTGTCAAGGACGCATGCTAAGAAATAGGGGTGCAAAAGGCCTCGAGTAGCACCTCTTTCCAGGTTTTCACCACTTGGATTTTTATTGCAATTTTTCTCTCTTTTTTCTTTTTTTTGTATTTTTTCTACCAAGGCGCCTGTTTCCAGGTTTTCACCAAGGCACTTTTTCTTTTTTTTTTTTGTATTTTTTAGGACTTTATATGCTTTTTAAGATTTTTTCAGCATCATATATGAATTTTTTTAAAAAAATTTTAGGATCAATAAAATATATACAAAAGATGCCCCCAGACATAAATGGGCGTCAAGGATAGAACTTCTTTAGGTGCAAAATGTTGATGGGCTCAGGCAGCTATTCTCCATCTTCATTTGACAGTAAATATGCACCTGTACCAAAAGCTTCTGTAATAATGTATGGTCCAAGATAATTAGGTTTGAACTTGCCCTTTTGTTCTCTATTTTGTTGATTCTCAGGGTTCTCTCTCAAAACAAGATCACCTATCTGAAATTCCCTAGGGTGAACCTTCTTGTTGAATGCTTTGGACATACGCTTCTGATATACTCTCATGTGATCAAAAGAAGCCTTACGCTTCTCATCTAAAAGTTCTAGTTCTTGTAACCTCATGGCACAGTAATCCTCATCTATAATCAAACCTTTGAGAGAGATTCTAAGTGAAGGTATCTCTACTTCTAAAGGAAACACTGCTTCAACACCATAGGTAAGAGAAAAAGGAGTAGCTCCTGTAGGTGTATGAATGCTATTTCTATAGGCCCATAGTGCTAGATTGATTTGTAAGTGCCAATCCCTACCATTCTTGTGTACTGTTCTATGAAGGATTTTAAGAATGGTTTTATTAGAGGCTTCTACCTGTCCATTTCCCTGTGGAAAATAGATGGAGGACCAATTTTTCTTAATTTTAAACTTCTTGCATAAATGCTTTAGGTCCTTGCTCTTGAATTGACCTCCATTATCAGTAATAATCTCATAAGGCACTCCAAACCAGCAAATAATATGATTCAAAATAAATAGGGAAACTATTTTGCCTGAGGCAACAGAAAGAGGGACTGCCTCTACCCATTTCATGAAATAATCAATAGCTATGATGATAAACTTATGTCCACCTGATGAGTTGGGGTGAATTTGCCCAACAAGGTCAAAGGCCCAGTGCTGAAATGGCCAATGAGAAATAGAAGGAATTAGCTCCCTCCCTGGAGCGTGAATCAGGTTTCCATATTTTTGACATTTCTCACAAGATTTAGAGAAAGCTATTGCATCAGTTTGCATTGTGGGCCAGTAATACCCCACCCTAAGCAACCTTCAGGCCATGGCAAGACCATTAGAGTATCCACCACAAATGCCCTTGTGAATGTCAACTAATGCTTGGTCAGATTCCTCCTTTTCCAAGCACCTAAGAAGTTTCCCATCTAAACCCCTCCTATATAAATCACCAGAGATAAGGGTGTGGTGAGAGGTGTTACGGATGAGGTTTCGGCATTCAAAATGGTTGAAAGTGTCAGGAACGATGCCATCACATAGATATGAATAGATAGCACCATAGCAGGAAGACTCATGTGTGATAAGGGTACAAATGACATTGCTTTCAGATGAGTCAAATATGGGGTGGTGTAGCTCTTCCACCAGGAATTCAAATCTGGATTCATGTTGTTCCAATTGTAGGAGTGAAGCTAATGTAGCCATAGCATCTGCAACTTTGTTTTTTGCTATAGGGATCTGTTGAAATGTCACAAAGGTAAAGTAACGTCTCAATGAATCAACCATCTTTTTGTAAGGTATCAATTTATCATCTTTGGTTTGATACTCCTTATTGACTTGGTTGATAATTAATTATGAATCCCCAAAGACATGCAACTCTATTATGTTCCATTCTATAGCTAGTTTCAATCCATTGGTTAATGCTTCATATTCTGCAATATTGTTTGTACATGGGAATAAAAGTTTGTAGGATTTTGGTATATTATACCCATGAGGAGAAACAAACAATACTCCCGCACCTGATCTATTTTGCATGTTGGAACCATCAAAGAACATCTTCCAAGTGTGAGTGGTCATGTATAGAATGTGTTCCTCTGGGAACTCTACCTGAATAGGCACACTATCCTTAACTGAAAAATCAACTAACTGATCAGCAATAGCTTGCCCTTTTATGGCCTTTCTCTCAATGTACTCTATATCAAACTCAGATAAAACCATCATCCACTTAGCAAGTCTACCCGTGAGGGCAGCCTTACTAAGCAAGTACTTAAGAGGATCAATTTTTGCAACCAAATGTATAGTATGAGCAAGCATATAGTGTCGCAACTTTTGGGAAGCAAACACTACTGCAAGACAAGACTTCTCAATGTTATTATAATTGATCTCATAAGATACTAGAGTATGACTGATGTAGTATATGGCCCTTTCTTTCCCAGTGTCATCTAATTGAGCCAACAATGCCCCCAAGGAAGACTTTGTTGCTGAAATGTATAAAATCAATGGTTTCCCTGGAATAGGAGGCATCAAAATTGGAGGATTAGCCAAATACTATTTTATTTGATCAAGGCTCTTTTGGCAATCCTCATTCCACACATATGTGACTCCCTTATGCAATGTTTTATTGAAAGGTTGTGCTCTATCTGCAAGTTGTGAAATAAACCTCTGTATAGATTGGAGTCATCCTTGAAGACTTCTCATTTGACTTATGTTCTTTGGAGGTGGCATATCTAAGATAGCTTGGACCTTTTCAGGATCAACCTCTATTCCTTTTGCTAAAATTATGAATCCTAGAAGTTTACTTGAGGTAACTCCAAATGCACACTTTTTTGGATTCAATCTAAGTTGAAACTATTCCATGCAATCTAGAATCACTTCCAAATTGTCAAGGTGTGTATCTCATTTCCTAGATTTAGCCAAGGTATCATCCACATAATCTTCCATGTTCTTATGCATCATATCATGAAAAATTGTGGTCATAGCTCGTTGGTATGTTGCTCCTGCATTCTTTAGGCCAAATGGCATGACATTCCAACAATAGGTTCCCCATGCACATGTGAAAGTTGTTTTCTCTTGATCTTTAGGAGCTATTTTTATCTGGTTATATCCGAAAAACCCATCCATTAAGGATTATATCTCATAAACTGCCATCATATCTACTATCATGTCTATGTTTGGGAGTGGAAAGTCATCCTTTGGGCATGCTTTGTTGAGGTCTCTGAAGTCTGTGCAAATGTGAATGGACCCATCATGTTTTGAAACTGGAACAATATTAGAGATCCACTCAGCATAGCCAATAGCTCGAATGAATCCTACACGTAAGAGCTTTTCTAATTCAACTTTAACAAGAAGAGCTACATGAGGGTGCATTTTCCTCAACCTTTGTTTGATCAGTTTATTCCTGGAGCTATAGATAGATGATGCATAATAAGATCAATGTCAAGCCCTGGCATATCAGAATATGTCCAAGAAAAGTTGATTTTCTTCTTTTGCAAAAACTTTGTATATGCCTCTTTTTCTTCAACTGATAGAGACTAAGCTAGGTGCACTATTTAGGGAGCCTCTTCTGTATTCAAATTCACTAGTTGTGTGGGCTCAATGAGAACTGATGACCTATCTTGGAAGTAACTTGGCAAGTTATTAAGTACCCTATCCTTAGGTGCCTCAAAGATGTTTTCACCCTTAGATACGTCATTTATTTTTACTATTTTGGGTTCTGACACCGCCACAAAGTGGTTTTCACCATCAGAACCATCTTTCTTTTTTTCTTTTTCTTTTATTTTTAGACTGGGGTATTTAATATCAGGCTCCATTATACTTGTTGTTGGTTCACTGGTGGAAGAGACTACAAGTTCAAGAGCATTTAGATAATAGGCAATTTCATAGTCTTTTTGAAAGTTTAAGAGCTGAGGCTCTTGGTAATGTTGAGACCAATCAATTAGGTGGAAATGAACAAGGGGTAGGTTAATGACTGGTTCAACATTGTGTATGTGGAAGGTGTTATCTCTGGTGACCATACAATTGGGATTCATCAATTCTCCTTCTAAGATACCCAAATCAGGATTTGTCCTACCAAACAAAGCATCATCCACTAAGGCAATTCGAGGAGTCCAATCCTCTAGTCCTACACTAGGCTCGTTGGTCACATCGGGTTGAGTACTATAAGTATGGACAACATCCATGTCCAAATCAACTGTTGCATCTGAAAGTGAGTCCCATTCGAACTCATGTGAGTCTGTCTCGGAATCATTATTTGGGCCTCGTGATGTAGAAGCCTCAAGGTTAGGAAAGGTTTCCCTTTCTCTAGCACTAGCATTGTTACTATCTATCGTAGCTAGGATAGAACCACTTTCCATTGTCAATCTAGCATTCATATAGTCACTATCCATCGCAGCTAGGATAGTAGGACTATCAATTGTCAAATCTTTTGAATCTCCCCAAAGGAGATTTGTTGAAGGCACCCAATCATCAGACATGTCTTGTTGATTAGAGAGATTAGGTGTGTAGTCTGAGTCATTGTCACTGTCTGTCGCAGCTAAGACCAGGACACTTTTTTGTTTCTTATTTGCAAAACCCAAGCCAACTATTGACTTATTCCTTCATCCAAAAAGGGCATGGTTAAGAGGTTCAACTTTGGCATCCAACCGATGACTAAGGGGACCATGTCCTAGATAACCCATATTCTTGACCAATGTATACCCTCTCCCATAAGCTTGAGGAGAAGGTGCAAAATCCTCATTATGTCGGTATTTCTCCTCTCGGTAAATCTAGTCCCTAACGACAACCTCTTCTTTTTCCTCTTGAATTGGAACTGAGGATTCTACAAACTTGTCGAACAATATCATGGTTGAAGACGAGGGTTTCATATCTTGAGAAGGTTTGCCATAAGACCTAGGGGAAATTGGAAATTTTGTGAATGAATCAATTTTGTAATCCCCCATGCCAAGATCCATGGCTTTGAATTTGTCTTTGCATTGTTCAAATGTAGTATCAAAAGTGTCAGCCTCCCTATTCAAAGGAATGTGAGACCCTGCTGAAATTGTGTTGACTGACAATGTGCTATCCCCGAGTATGCAAAATTCTACTCCATTGTAAGGGAACTTCACACACTGATGACAGGTAGATGGGACTGCTTGCATCTCATGTATCCAAGGTCTACCCAACAAAATATTGGAAGCCAAAGGACCGGCATCAACAATCTGAAACAAAATATCTTTCTCTACAGGACCAATTCGGATAGGAAGAACAGCCAATCCTTTAGAACTACGTTCTGCTTCATCATAAGCCTTGATAGTTATCTTCTTCCTTGTGTTAATGACTTCTTCTGAATAACCCAAGGCCTTCAATAAGCTCAAAGAAAAAATATTAAGCCCAGCACCCCCATCTATCAACACGCGCCTGACACGGGTCTTGTGGATCATAACCTCTATATGAAGGGCCAAATTGTGTGGGTGGCTTAATGACTTGTCATCTTCTTCTGAGAATGTAAGGTAGTGAGGGCTAGCCAAGTGGTTGACCATATTCTAGAATTGATCTACATCTATATCATTAGGGACATTAGCCACTCGCAAGGCATCCTCAAGGACACGCTTATGCTTAGGGGACAATTCCAAAAGCTCAAAGATTGAAATCTACACTGGTGTACATTGTAATTGGTCAACAAGATTATAATTCAACTCAGGACCAACAATAGATTTAGGAAGAATGCCTTTTGACACTGGCTGCTTAGACTTACTAGAGTTAGGACCTCTAATAACAATGGGAGCTTGAGACTGAATCCTAGTGATTGCATTGAGGGGTTTAGACATCCTTCATGAGTGAGGACATCTTAGTACCACAATGGGTCCTTCATCAGGCATAGGATTTGAATCCACATCATATCCATAAGGGTCTTTCCCTCTCATCATGTTGACATTATCATCAACAACTTCAAGCATATTAATAACATTTTCAGCATTTTTGTAGGTGTAGTTGATAGCAGCCTTGTTTTTCTTGTTGTTAGAATTCTCTCCTTTCTCATATTTTGGAAAGGGATCTTTAAAAGCTTTTTGATCCGCATTAGTGGTTAAACCATCAACTTGTAATCTTTTGCTTTCAATAAGATCTTGGACAAGATGCTTAAGTTTAAAACAATTTTCTATATCATGTCCAATTCCATTGTGAAAGACATAGAAAGCCTTCTCATCCCACCAATGAGGTTTAGGATTTGGTATGCGGAACTTTGTAGGATCCTGAGGTTGTGCCAAATTATAAGCAATTAATGTCTTGAAAATATCTGCATAGGAGTCCCCAAGTTTGGTAAATTGTCTCTTTTCTATTTTAGGTCTCCCTTGATACTTGGGTTTATTTTCTTGTTGTGTTGAAGATGTTTGCAACTTCATGGCTTGGACTGCATTAGAGAGATTAAGAACTCCTTCATTCTTAGGTTTTGATGAGTCAACAACTCTATCATTGACCACTTGCTTATTCTTATTCCAATAGGAGTTCTTTTTGTCCTTATTACCATTATTATTGTTGTTTTGGCCATTGTTGTTATTAGTTGTTTTGGCCAAAATTTCTTGTTCTTTTAGGACATCCTCTATGCAACACACCACTTCTACCATGGTATCAAAAGAATTAAATGTGATCTTCCTTACTTCATACCTTAATTCTGGTACCAAGTTGCTCACAATGATGTCTATTCTTTCCTCCTCAGGAATTGTCCTAGGATACTTCAAGCACAAACATCTCCATCTTTGTAGAAAGGTAACAAAAGGTTCTCCATGATTTTGTTTGAGTTTGCACAAATCAAGCATGGTGACCGACCTTGATAAGTTGTAAGCAAAATGTTGAACAAATCTTTCCACAAGCTCTCTAAATGTCTTAACTGGAGGAGTAAGGTTAGTAAACCACTCCATGGCTTGACCCTTGAGACTCCTTGGAAATAATCTCATCAAGTAGGAGTCTTCATGGTGAAAAGAAAAGCTCATTATGTAGAACTGTCTAACATGGTCATGAGGGTCACCAATGCCATCATATTTGTCATAGGTTGGAAACTCAACTTTCTTAGGAAACTCAACCAACACCACACTCTTGTCAATTGGGTTGGGACATATGGAGTCCAAATTAAATGTGCTCTTAGGAGCCCTCATCCTTTCTATATCCTTTTGAAGTTTTTTGATCACCTCATTAGTTGATGGATCTTGCTTCTTGACCTTTCGGTCCACATCAAAATTATATGGGACCTTAGCACCTTTGTTGATGAGACTTTCTAGGAACTGATCCTTGTTTTGTTTCACATACCTTTCTACATATGCTTGAAAGGATGGTTCTTGTTGCATAGTCATAAAATCTATATGATCAAAGTTGGCATAACCTCCTCCATGTTGTGAGCCATGATGTGCTCATTGGGAGGGTTGCTTTGAAAGTCTAGGAGGTGACTGTCTCCTATGGTGATCATATCATGAAGTCCTTCTACCTCTAGGACTTGGGGATCTTGAGGGCATCCTTGACCTTCTTCTAGGACATGTTGAGGGAGTAGATGGGGGTGAGTGGGTCCCACTATTAGTACCCCTCCCATTGAATTGGTTTTGGAGTTTTTGTGCATAGAGTCTATCTTCTTCTTCTTGAGTGACTCTTTTCCTTATGTCCAATAATGCACGTTCCTCTTCCTCTAGTTGTCTAAATTTCTCCTTTTTAGCAGTTTGTTCATCTAGATAGGCTTGCTTATCCCTTTCAATGCTCTTCAATCTCATATTTGCATATCAAGAGGTATCTCTAAGTGGAGAAGGTTGCCTTGACTATCTGATTGCATTGGCTGCATTAATGTGGTGGTCACTAGACTCGTTGCTTTGGTCTTCGTGTTGTGACCCTGAATCTAAGTGAGTTTGTTGGTGATGTCTCTTAGCTTGTCGGTGAGCATCAAGATACCTTGTGTTGATCGGGGGTGATCCAGGTGGACTAGCATATGCAAACCCAGCAGACATCATGTTACCCCTATGCTTTTGAAATATGTCATCAAGAGTCTGGTTCATTGCTTCCTTTGTTGTTGAGTGAAGGTGTAACTCATGTCCATACTTGATGAAATGGGTGCTAGAGAGGTACTCACTTCACTAGGATTACCTTTCGGATTAAAACAAATCTTAGATTCACTCTTAGGAGATTGATCAAAAAGGGGTCATTTTCCTTTATGTTGTTGACGAGTCTTAACTGGTGGTAACTGGCTAAAGACAACAGGGGGTCGCTTCCCTTGATTGACTTGGTACCTTGTTGTAACTGACATGAAAGAAAAAGATTCTTAATGATAGGGTGACCTCGCAAAGTGTCAACACCAAACTAGGATAATCAAAGTTCTCTATTGTCCAAAATGAAATGAAAAGATAGAAATAAAGGGGCTTTACCAACACTGTCAAAGAGGTGCTAAAATCAAAGGATGAATATCCTTGCACTTTTGAATTAGGAGGTTGGACTAGGCCAAAATATAATTGAAATTTATTAAATGAAAGTGATTTGGACAATAAAAGAACTAAAATTCTCTAAGAATGTAGCTAACAATTCTAGAGCTAAGATTTCTCACCAAGAACAACCTTCTAATGTGACAACTATTTCCAAAGTGGCCTTGTAAACTAATTGATGCTATTCCTAGAGGGCAAAAACTAGAGATTTAAAGTCAAAACAAGTCTCTAATGTCAGGATAGAAAATCGAGCAAGCTGTAAAAAAGTTGGGTGTTTCAACTCAGGAATTCAGTTATTTTCTAGTTTAATCAGATACATTAATAGATTTCCAGTATTTTATCAAGCACATAAGATAGCAATCAAGGAGTTCAAGCAAGCAATTGTCTTCAAACAATGAGCAAGGGGCAAAGCAACCTTGCACATGAACAAGTATAGTGACTTAGTATTTCTACTCCTTAAAGGTTCTACTTGTGTATGTTCTTGAAAATGTTTTAGCATGCACATAGAACACAACAACACCTTAACAAGCTATCTTCCATCTTTGTAGAAAGGTAACAAAGGATTCCCCTTGATTCTGCTTGAGTTTTCACAAATCAAGCATGGTGACCGACCTTGATAAGTTGTAAGCAAAATGTTGAACAAATATTTCCACAAGCTCTCTAAATGTCTTAACTGGAGGAGTAAGGTTAGTAAACCACTCCATGGCTTGACCCTTGAGACTCCTTGGGAATAATCTCATCAAGTAGGAGTCTTCATGGTGAAAAGAAAACCTCATTCTGTAGAACTGTCTAACATGGTCATGAGGGTCACCAATGCCATCATATTTGTCATAAGTTGGAAACTCAACTTTCTTAGGAAACTCAACCAACACCACACTCTTTTCAATTGGGTTGGGACATATGGAGTCCAAATTAAATGTGCTCTTAGGAGCCCTCATCCTTTCTATATCCTTTTGAAGTTGTTTGATCACCTCATTAGTTGATGGATCTTGCTTCTTGACCTTTTGGTCCACATCAAAATTATATGGGACCTTAGCACCTTTATTGATGAGACTTTCTAGGAACTGATCCTTGTTTTGTTCCACATACCTTTCTACATATGCTTGAAAGGATGGTTCTTGTTGCATAGTCATAAAATCTATATGATTGAAGTTGGCATAACTTCCTCCATGTTGTGAGCCATGATGTGCTTGTTGGGAGGGTTACTTTGAAAGTCTAGGAGGTGACTGTCTCCTATGGTGATCATATCTTGAAGTCCTTCTACCTCTAGGACTTGGGGATCTTGAGGGCATCCTTGACCTTCTTCTAGGACTTGTTGAGGGAGTAGACAGGGGTGAGTGGGTCCCACTATTAGTACCCCTCCCATTGAATTGGTTTTGGAGTTGTTGTGCATAAAGTATATCTTCTTCTTCTTGAGTGACTCTTTTCCTTATGTCCAATAATACACGTTCCTCTTCCTCTAGTTGTCTAAATTTCTCTTTTTTAGTAGCTTGTTCATCTAGATAGGCTTGCTTCTCCCTTTCAATGCTCTTCAATCTTGTATTTGCATATCGAGAGGTATTTCTAACTGGAGAAGGTTGCCTTGACTGTCTGATTGCATTGGTTGCATTGATGTGGTGGTCACTAGACTCGTTGCTTTGGTCTTCGTGTTGTGACCCTGAATCTGAGTGAGTTTTTTGGTGATGTCTCTCAGCTCGTTGGTGAGCATCAAGATACCTTGTGTTGATTGGGGGTGATCTAGGTGGACTAGCATATGCAGACCCAGTAGACATCATGTTACCCTTATGCCGTTGAAATATGTCATCAAGAGTCTAGTTCATTGCTTCTCTTTGTTGTCGAGTGAAGGTGTAACTCATGTCCATACTTGATGAAATGGGTGCTAGAGAGGTACTCACTTCACTAGGATTACCTTTCGAATTAAAACAAATCTTAGATTCACTCTGAGGAGATTGATCAAAAAGGGGTCCTTTTCCCTTATGCTATTGACGAGTCTTAACTGGTGGTAACTAGCTAAAGAAAACAAGGGGTCGCTTCCCTTGATTGACCTAGTACCTTGTTGTAACTGACATGAAAGAAAAAGATTCTTAATGATAGGGTGACCTCGCAAAGTGTCAACACCAAACTAGGATAATCAAAGTTCTCTATTGTCCAAAATGAAATGAAAAGATAGAAATAAAGGGGCTTTACCAACACTGTCAAAGAGGTGCTAAAAGCAAAGGATGAATATCCTTGCACTTTTGAATCAGGAGTTGGACTAGGCCAAAATATAATTGAAATTTATTAAATGAAAGTGATTTGGACAATAAGAGCACTAAAATTCTTCAAGAATGTAGCTAACAATTTTAGAGATAAGCTTTCTCACCAAGAATAACCTTCTAACCTGACAACTATTTCCAAAGTGGCCTTGTAAACCAATTGATGCTATTCCTAGAGGGCAAAAACCAGAGATTTAAAGTCAAAACAAGTCTCTAATGATAGGATAAAAAATCAAGCAAGCTGTAAAAAGTTGGGTGTTTCAACTCAGGAATTCAGTTGTTTTGTGGTTTAATCAGACACATCAATAGATTTCCAGCATTTTATCAAGCACATAAGACAACAATCAAGGAGTTCAAGCAAGTAATTGTCTTCAAACAATGAGCAAGAGGAAAAGAAACCTTGTGCATGAACAAGTATAGTGACTTAGTATTTCTACTCCTTAAAGGTTCTACTTGTGTATGTTCTTGAAAATGTTTTAGCAGGCACATAGAACACAACAACACCTTAACAAACTGTCTACAAGGATATATGTGGCTTTCTAAAAGGAGTCCTCGATATATGCAAGGTACGTGAGGCCCAAATTCGTAGATGAGAAGAATCCAAAATCACACAGCCGGGGGGAGACGGTAGCCCAAATCTCCTCCTTCACTTCTCAAAGGTATAAAGTTCTTTGAGGCTTAGCCAAGAGTGATATCAAACTCAATTCCCAAGAGAGGTGTCTTTTGATTCACCACCCACTATTTATACTCTGTCAGAATATGGGAGTTAAGGTCGTCCCTTGAGGTGGTGTGTCCCCAAGCAGGTCTTATAAAAATAAAATTAAGTAATTCACTATTAAAAGTATTTAAAGCACTAAAGGTGGAACACTTACCTATTCAAGTAAATGCGAAGTGAGTCCAAAAGTGGAATATTTAACTCTTCAAGTGAATGTGAAGCAAGTCCAAAAGTGGAACATTTAACTCTTCAAGTGAATGTGAAGTGAGTCCAAAAGTGGAACATTTAACTCTTCAAGTGAATGTGAAGTGAGTCCACAAGGTGGAACATTTAACTCTTCACACAAACTCAAAGTGAGTCCAAAAGTGGAACATTTAACTCCTCACACAAACTCAAAGTGAGTCCAAAAGTGAAACATTTAACTCCTCACACAAACTCAAAGTGAGTCCACACCTTAGAAAACTAATGAGATCAAGAAAGCATAAAAATGGAAAAACTTTGTGGAACACTTAACGCTCTTTTCAAGTAGACCCCTCCCCTATGTATGAATGTTGAACTTGCATCCAAAGGGTGGTAATGAGGGGTGATTAGAAATAAGCTAGTCCAACACCCAATTTAGCTAACAAGATCAATCAAAAGTAATCTAAAGTTGCTTATCTATACTACTCACAAATGACAAAGGGTTGAATCAATAGAATATTTAACTTTCCAAGCAAACATAGAGTGAGTCCACAAAGTGGTGCATTTAACTCCTTATGTAAACAAGGAATGAATCCATGCCCTCAATCACTCAATGAGATATTTGATATTGGAACCAAGAATTACTTAAGGTTTAAACATAAGCATTCACTTACACAAACTTTTATGAAAGCAAATCTATGTTCATTCATTTCCCATTAAGAGCATCAATTGAAATGTGTTCTATGAAAGCATGTAAACACTCAAGACAAACACATGAGAGGTTCAATTTTAATCCCAAGATCCAAATTTTGTAGAGATGGAACAAAGTACCTCAAGTCCAACGCTTTGTTTTAAGCATTTTTCATGAAAGCAAGAGCACCTTCAAATGAACAAGACAAGAAAACAAGCAAACAAGATATGCAATGTATATCCAACTTATGCAAACCCTAGAGTTAGATCTGAAAATCAATTGTTAGGAGCAGTGATAATCAGCAAATAATCTAAATGATAACTTATATCATGCATTGAACAATGAAAAATAAGTGCATACCCATCACAAAAAAAAAAATTTTTGCATTTGACCTAGTCAACAAGATCTGATTTTTACCACATGAATTCAGACCCTAAACACAAAATGCAGAAAAGAGAACTCTATCAAAAAAACAAAAAATTTTCCAAAATTATAAAAATTTCAGAAAAATCTCTTCATTTGTGCCCTAGAGACCCATTTTACCAAAATAGACCAGTTTTTATAAATTGACCAAATGAGCTATGATATAATTTATAAATTAAAAACACAATGAATGGACCCCCTATATAATTTCAAGACCTTTCCAAAAATGTAAAAATTTCTAAAAAATATGCTAATTTGCCCCAAACATTGATTTTTTATGAAAAACCAAGAAAAAATCATAAAAAATACAAATTACCTCTGAAAATTTTGAAATTTTTTTTGGAGCTTCTCTGATATGTCACCAACCTAAAAAAAAATTTTAAGACCAAAAAACTAAGTTGTTTGGGATATATGATCAAATCTTTCAAATCTATGATTTTTTTGTCTCCAAACAAATCTGTACAAGGGTTAGCTCCGAAAATAATTAAAACCAGCATGCAAGAGGTGGTTTGCCCCATAGTGGGTGCCAAAAATGTATGGTGAAAATGTGACCACACTTCTATGAATCCTTACATGCAAGAAAACTCAATAATGAGCCCTCACAAATTGATCCATAGCTCTTTATGCATGGAGTTGCAAGATTTGTAAAATTGCTCTCAGCTAGAGCTATAAACTCATGACCTTGCTAGTCAAACACACAATGAGAGATTCACAATGAAAACAAGGGCAAGAATGCCAATATCTCTAATGAAATCAATATGGATGCAATGTAATGCAAACTAATCTATGAGAATGAAAGATGCAAGCTATGCTATGAAAGGAAAATACAAGTGTTACAAATCTTCCTATTAAGCTATGTGAAGCTAATCTATTGTATAAAGGAAATCTATACTAAAAATGTCATGATTATGCAACTATGATGTAAGAAAACAAGCTAAATGAAATGCAACAACAATGTCTTCAAAGAGCTCCAAATGACCGAGAAAATCTGCAGCATAACATTAGCATAAAAACTTAAGATATGAAAATGAAGGAGAGAGCTCTCCTTTTATAAGAAATGAAAAATCAATGGACGATCAAGATTAAGAGGCAAAAAACTTAATCAATGATGGAGAAAAATAGAAGCTTGATCCTTGTGCACAAATATCCTCCAATGAGAAAATAGAAGTTGACTTTTGTGTCCCACATAAGACAAAAAGTGTTTTTTCCCTTTTTATAAAATAAGAATAATGCTTTATTTGTGCAACATAGGATAAGAAGAAAAGTGAGAATTTTTTATTTAAATAAAAGGGGAGGAAATTCCTTTTAATTAAATAAAGGCTTAGGATAAAGTGATTTTATTATTTAATTAAAAGAGATTTTTAATTAATTAAAAGAGAGCATGTTCTCTTAATTAAATAAGATTTTTATTTTTATTTCTCTTTTAAATTAAATAAGGCTCAAACCTTAAGAAATATTGAATTGATTATGATTTGATCAAAGAAATTGATATAATTGATAAAATGCTAATTTTTGAAAATATTGATTCGGAGATTTGATAAATTGTTGAATGGGGGCCCAAAGTCGAGGCGACCATTTTAGGGTGTATACACATCTAACTCCTCTTGTTCTTTCTCTTTGGTTAGTCCATACTATCATATTCATTTCCATATGAATTATTATGATTCTCTCTTTCTCTTCTTGAAGTTCTAATGCTCAAAGATGACTTAAATTTAGTTTCAATGGTATGTAGACTATTATCATAATTACCTAGCTCAAATGCAGTAAACTTATCGATTAGGGCTTCAAGAGTAATAAATTTTTTTGGTATAGATCTCAATTCTAGAATAGCAGATACTCTAATAACATACTTAGAAGAAAGAGTTCTCATAATTTTAATAATCACTTCTTCATTAGTCAAAGTTCCACTAGCACCTTTGATGGCACTAACAACTTCCTTGATTCTACTACTATATTGAGTAATGTTCTCTTCATCTTTCATTCTCATTTCATCATAATTTCCTCTAAGACTATCAACCTTGGCCTTTTGTATATGATGATCTCCTCTATAAATAAGTGTAAAACTATCCCACATCTCTCTTGAGTTAATACAGTCTTTAACATCATTGAATTCAACATCAGTTGGGGAAGAAGCTATCTCAATCATAACCAAGTTATGTTCCTACTTTTATCTCATATGATCAACTATCATGGGTTTGGGAGGTAGTGGAGTGTAGTCATTATCCAAAGATTTAGTGCAGATTCTTCAATCCCAGATAGATACAATATCATCTTGCTTTTCCATATAGAGAAACTTTCCTTGTTCAGTTTAGGTACTTCTCTCCTATACATCTTCAGATCTTTTACTCAAGTTTTTCAAACTTATCTCTTCGAAGTACTTAGCTCTGATACCAATTGTTAGATTATGGAGAGGGGGGGTGAATTAGTAATCCGTGATTCCAAATACCTTAAAAAAATTTATCTGATTAACTCGATGTCATCTCGGTTAAACATAATTCACTATTTACCAACAACAGTAAATAAACTTTAACAATAGACAAATCAATCACATAAATCATTCATCACATGTAACACCAGTATTTAACATGGAAACCCATCTTTGAGGAAAACTACTGTGAGAATTTTCATTCACTAAGAAAATATTCTTCTAAAGTATGCCTAGTTAAGAGCCAATCTAGTTAAATATTACAATACACACTGTTAGGTGTGACCTGGTCAAGGGATTTACCTCAAATCTGTTAGGATCTTTACTCTATTAAGAGTGGCCTGGTAAAAGGACTTTGAACACTCTTTAGAATGTTACCTTTTGCAAGGATTTTGTAATAAGACTGTTAAGTCCACTCTATTAAGAGATTTTTCTGTTACAAATACTAATAAGCAACAGTAAATATATTGACCTATAAAATTGAAACTATCTTTGCATAACCAGATCCTTTGTGCATTTTTCTATCTTCACTTTCCATTGGCTTCAACACTTCATCAGATCTTTCTTTCTGACTTAGAATCTCTTTGTTCCTTCTTCACTGCATTAGTTAGTGACTTATCAAGTCTTCAATTTTTCAGCCATTTGGTCATACAAATTCATGTTTTATATAGATATTTTTTTTCCCTTAATCTCCTCTATTACATTTTCCTTTGATCAATCTCAGCCATCCAATTCATTATACAAACTTATTCATTGACTCTAGATCTTGGTAACACATTTTATTTTCACCTAGGAACTTGAAATTTTCTTAAAACTTGTTCCTTTTGTTTTAACCGTTTAGATCTAAGCTATAGATCATCATCATGAATTTTCCTGATCATAGATCTCACTAACTAACTTTCATTGTCATCATGATCATCTAGCTCATCATAGATAATCATTAAATGTCATTCTAATCCTTTTATTTATCTTTTGTTCCTTCCTCGGTGGATAGCTCTATATTTCGGTTAACTTCACTCAGTGCCTAAAAATTTTATGTTTGGTATCTTGAGTTCCTTTACCTTTACCAAGTGACATACTACCTTTTATCATTTACCTTTACTGAGTAACTTCTCCTGCTCGGTAGCAAAAACTCTTTTGCTTTCTGACTTAACAAATCTTGATTATCATACTTTATCAACTTAACATATGTTGGCATTAAGTATGTTTGTCATTAGTGACAACACTTATTCAAATTATGTGTGCTTACCAAGCTTCATAGTGTTTACCAAGCAATCCGAGCAAATTGAGCTTCGCAGTGCTTACCAAGTTATCATTACCAAGTGATGAGATGAGAAGTGTTTACCGAGTGCCAGCATAGTAAACAGGGAATTCAGTTTCTACCAAGTGACACTGTATCTACCGAGTCTCCAGTATATACCGAGTTCAAAACTATGACCGAGTGGTTAGTATGGACCAAGCCTCCACCCCTACCGAGAGCATGATGATGCTAAGTATTGTAGTGGATGCCAAGAATCAGAAAGTCACCGAGTTAGTTTACAGGAACTTTGTAACTACATCAGAGCCGACTCAGTAATACTTGTGTTGACTTGTATTTTAGCAGCCGACTTTGTAATTATTTTGGATTGATATATAAGCAATGTTTTGTATCATATCAAAAGAGTAGTAAAGTGTGAAAAAGAGAAGAAAGGCAGAGATAGGCGAATTACAAAGGGCTACAGTAGTATAAGGAGCAGCAGAGACATATCTATCATAGAAGGTGATCAGTACATCAAAGAATCTCAATCAGAAAGTATAGTTGCAAGCAAGAGATCTACTGCTTCATCCTAACAGGTGAATCAGCTTGAAATCCTTTAACAGGGTAGACTTAACAGTTTTTTGTAAAATCTCTTAACCGAGTGCATACTTCATTGTATGTTTGTAAATCCTCTAACAAGGTGGACCTAGTAGTCCTATTTGCTCCTAACAGGGCAGATCATTAGAAGTGATCATTGTAAGCCTTAATCGGCCAACTTTATACTGCAGTATTGAGTTTTGTGGGTATCATCCCCACCCCAGTTTTACTTTCTATTTGGAAGGTTTCTGGGTCACCAAATCTCTGTGTTCAAAGTATTATGAATGTTTTATTCTTTTTGGTACTCATGCATGCAGTTAGCTTATTGATCTAAATGTTATTTGGAATATTGTTAAGATCTGCAATTTGTAAAAAGTTTTGAAGTTATTGATTCACCCCTCCCCTCTCAATAACTTGGCTAGTCTTGAATATTTCCAACAATTGGTATCAGAGCTTTGTGGTTCTCAGGATAAAGTTTGACAGCTTGAGTAAAGATTCAAGACAATGGAGATATTCAGACTTAACAAAGTAATTGAAAATGAAAATCTAGATCTGGAAATGGCCATAGCTCAACTCAAGGAAGCAAAAGAGCATCTTTCCCAATCCCTAAAAAGAAGGAAGGAACTTGCAAATCAAATGAATGACCACCAGTATGTTGAAGAAAAGATTGAATATTTTTTCCCTTCAAGCAGCTCAGATGAAGCAAACAATGCAATCAAAGAACTCCTAGAAAAGAATGGATCTCTGCAAGAAGAAGTAAGAAAATTGAAAAGAGAATAGGAAATTCAGTCAACAAGATTTTGTGAAATCTTGGAACAAAGAAATAAGATGAAAGATGAAATAGATGGAAAGAACAATGAAATCCAGAATCAAACTCTTCAGCTAGAAAATCTTATTGATCAAGTCTCCAATGCAAATGAAGAAATCTTGACTCTGAGATCAGAAAATGAAAGGATAACAGAGGAGCTGAGATCTGAAAAGAAAATCAGTTTAAGATTGGTGAATGACCTAAACACTAAAAGGAAAATCAATGAGAGAATGATGAAATCTCAAGAAGATATGAATCAGCTACATAAGCAAAAAGGAAAAGCAGGACTTGGATACAAAGAGGAAGGTGAATCCTCCAATCAAGGTACTCAAAAGAATCAGAAACCTACTTGTAATCACTGTGGCAAAATAGATCATACTTCAAACAAATGTTGGAGCAATGGAAAAGAAAAATTCAATGGAAAATGCTATCATTGCAATCAACATGGTCATAAAGCAAATGAATGCAAGGAGAAACCAAGATTTGAAGGCAAATGTCACAAATGTAACAAACAAGGTCACAAGGCATCAGAATGCAGATCTAAAACATCCAACCCAATAGAACAAATTGTTAAAGCAATATTTGGTTGGGATTACAACACTTGGTGTAGGTGTCATTACTGTGGAGAATATGGACACATTGGCATAAATTGTGTAAGGCATCACTTGAGAAAAAGGGATACAACCATAAGATGTTATACATGCACTGAACTTGGTCATATAGCTAAAAATTGCATGAATATAGGCAAAGTTACAGACGAAAAGAAAGCAAAAGCAGATAGCATCAGGAAATAGATGAGACAACAGTGGATTCCTAAAACTACCGAGCAAACTAGTCCAAGTAATGAAGTCACTCATGAAGTGGGTGGCTCTATCAATTCCAACTAAGTCTCCAAGAAAGCACTGGAACTGTATCTTCATAGACATATTCCAAAACAGTTCCAGAATTGAAAGGAAGAAAGATCCAAATCAGTATGCAAGATACAATAGGATCACTAAGAAGGTCGGTATCAGTTACCACCGAGCAAGGTCAGGAGTAACCAAATTTCATGTGGTTACCGAGTATAGTCGGAGTAGTATGAATTCTTATATTCGCTGAGTTGTGAAGTCCTCATCGAGCAATCAATGTAATAGTGGATGATAGCCTGTCCTATACAATGCCAAACTTACCTACTTTCGTACTAAGCATTAATGGAAAAATTTTAACAAAAAGCATGAAATCAAGTTCATTCTTCATCGTGAATTTTAGCATATTAAGAGCAGAGATATTTTCTAGTGTGATCAAGCGATTCAAAGAAAATTTGCAGCAGAAATTTTTTGAAGAATTTTCTTTGTCTACCGAGCTACCATGGCATCATCCAGCACCAAAGTAAAGAAAGGTTCAGAAATGTTGGTCCAAGGAGAATGGAAGGCGCCGGATTTCAAACTCGTACCCACGGTTGCAGAAACCCTAGACCCGAGTGGAGCTCAATCTCAGATCCCTCCCAAGGTACTTATTGTTAACGATATTCGCAGTCATTTTAAAGGTACAATTCAAGAGCTTGGAACCCTAGAGATAGATGTTGATGGTGTTCTCAAACCAGAGTATAAACATTTGGAAGATAAGGGTTTGACACATATCACCCACTTGCCTCAGAGTTTCCAAATAAAATGGATTAGATATATCCTAAGCCGAGTGCATGAAGGTAAAATTTGGCTTGAGCAACTAGTGGAAATAACAAAGAAGATGATTCATCGAATCACTAGTCTTCCCATGCTTGCTAAGGCAAAATCTACAAAAACCCTAGGTCGGGCAGAGTTGGAAAAGAAAACCCTAGCCGAATGGGATGGTAGAGGTATGAAGATAAGTAGTATAACTGATGCGGAGTTGAAATTTGGGACATATGTCATAGCTCACAAGATATACAGTTCTAGTCAGTAGAATAGTGTTCCATGTGAAGCAGTTGACCTAGCTTACAAAATTGTGAAGAACAACTTGTCATTTGACCTAGCAAATTTGTTGTTGAAGCAGTTCAACAAGAACATGGAGAGCATTCAAACTTCAAAGAATAATCCATGTAAGTTTGGCTCCCTGTTGGTTTTTTTATTCTTCTATGCTCAAAAGTTTTTCCCATCTAAAGGCACGGTAAAATGGAGGAAAGATGTGCCTGTTCTGTATCAGATAAATGAGTACATTGCTGAAATGGGAGAGAATTTTGTGAGAATAATGGATATCTATTTTGAATCCTTTAAAGAGAAAATGAATAATAGATTCTGGATTCCATAAAAGTTGGTGGAAGATTATAAGGATGATATTTATTTTATGGTTGATTGTGACAAAGTGTACATTCAGACAATAAGGCCAAGAACTGTATGTGTGAAACCTCTTCCCTATGAGGTAAATATTGATGAAACCAAGGACATAATTGAAGCCCTAATAAATCAACCTATTGATCCAAAGGCTCCATACTTTGGAACATATGATGAAGCAAAGATAAGAATAGAACTAAGCATAAAGCTTCCATGGGTGGTTAACAAAGGTAGAAAGAGGATGGCCAAGATGCAATCTAGCACACCTCTAATGTTAACCGAGGGAAAAGGAGAGGACATTGAAGAAGAAGAAGAAAAGAATGAGAGTGAAGAAGAACAAGTACCTGTGAATAAGAAAGGGAAGGCGACCATCACCAAGGCACCTAAACAATCTACTATAGTCTTCACAAGAAAAACAAGGGGCAAGGCAGGTAAAAACAGTGGTGATGTAGTATTTAAAAGGCCTCCTCCCACATTTGAAGAAGACATTAAGAGTTTGAGAGAAGGATCTGGAATGGCAAACTTCAAATCTCTCAAGTATAAAATTAGAACAGAGACAGAGAAAAAGGAGATTGAAGATGTTGTTATTGAGAAAATGGGGCAATGGAAGTACTCACCTGATGATATGGCTTCACAAATTCTAGATGTTCTATTGGATAAAGTCAAGATGAGATGGGAGAATGCAAGGCAAACTATCAAGGATATATATGCTCAAACCTTAAGACAGTTAATGCCAAATTTGAAAAATGATGAAGTTAATAAGGCATTGAAAGAAAATGAGAATAAGATGACACTCAGATTCAACACTTGTCTGATTCTGATCAAAAATGTAGAATCGGTTGTAAAGAGTGCCACTACTACATGGAAAAACATCTATCATCTTCACCAACCAAGTATTGAAACTGTTGTAATAAAAGATATTGAAGATGACAGTGATGAAAATAAAGAAGAAGATGTTGCCACAGAAACAATTCAGTTGAAGTTGTAGAAGAAGCAGAGGAAGAAGCTACCGAGGAAGCTAAGAAGAAAGATGAGGAAGATGATACAATTCAAATAGCTGTAGAGGTAATTGCCTCACTTCCTCACTCTCCAGTGAAAATTGCTACATCTAGCTCGGAGATAGCTTTAGCAAGTGTGATTGTGACAAAACCAATGGATACATCAACTATCCAATCATCCTCAGCATAGCTCAATGTATCAATGACAGAAGTGGCTACCACTTCATCTACCAAGCTTCAGCCTCCTTCTTCCACCAAGTTGCAGTCTCCAACATCTACTTTAGTACCTTCTACAATTTTGAGTTCCTCAGCAGCAAGTAATTTAGTTTTGGACACTTCAGTAAGTACTTCAGTTTTTTATTCTACAATTGCAAATACTTCAGTTTTGGGTTTATCAAGTCTTCCAGTGAGCATTCCATTAGTTGGAAGTTTATCATTTTTCACTGCAAGTCCTACTGTGTCTACAATAATTTCTACTTCAAAGGCATTAAGTACAATGACAATTGGACCTAAGGTTCAACCGAGTATAAGATTTTTGAGCAGGAGTAAAGATATAGAAGAAGATATAGATTTGGATGAGCAGATAGAAATTCCACAATTAGATTTTGCAAATCTTTCTGTAGATCAAATGCAATTGGTTGGAGAACTCCTCCAGAAGAAAGAAAAGAAGAAGAAACTAAAAGAGGAAAGAGATAAGGAATATAAGATCATTATGGATGCCAAGAATATTTTGACAAAAGCAATAGGTGTTGAAGTTGATTCCTCTCAACACATTTTGTTGCAGTTGGCAGAGGCAGTCACTAAGTTCAATGAGGACTCTTCTGGTCAAGAAAAGTTGCTTGAAAAGGCTGAGAAGAAGTTTGACAATAAAGTGCTTGAGCATATAGCTCAACAAATAGCTATAAATGAAGCCGAGTTATCTTCAATTTTGTCTAACATTGAATCCTCCTATTCCAAGGTAACATCATTTTTTGTCAAGCTATGTAATGTTGCCAAGTTCTCTAAGGAAATTAAGGACAAATTGAATAAAATTGATGAGGATCTAAAGATCAGTGCACAGAAGTTGCAACTTTAACCTAGTTCAAGCTCTACACATCATATCAAAGTTAGATTCCTATCTGATAAGCAGACAGAGTTATTGAGAGAGGATGCAAGGATCAGGTCCACATTAATAGATATTCAGAACATGATCCTTCCCATCATGGATACAATGCAGAAGCATATTGCACACTCAAAAACATTGATCCATGACAATCAGTTTTCAATTGCAGATCACATGATTGAACTCTTTGCAGAAGTCCAAGTTGCACTCCATACATGCAAGATTCTGCAAGAGAATTGGGATAGAACTCTGGCACTGATTGGCAAGGTACATTTTGATTTTCTCTCACATTTTGGCATCTCCATGTAAAATATTTGTATATACATCTTTGGCATTATTGTCAAAAAGGAGGAGAGTATGTGATGAATGGGGGAGATATGAGAAGAGATATGAGAATAGGAGATATAGGAGATATAAGATACTTGTATATATGTATACTATATGGGGGAGACATAAAATGCATATACAACAGATTGACAAAGACAAATTTTGAAAAAAAAAAAAAAAATAGAATCAGCATGATTTTTGTATATAAGTTTTGGGCAATAAGTGTTTTTGTCACTAATGCCAAAGGGGGAGATTGTTGGCATTAAGTATGTTTGTCATTAGTGACAACACTTATTCAAATTTTGTGTGCTTACCGAGCTTCACAGTGTTTACTGAGAAATCCAAGCAGAACAGTGCTTACCGAGTTATCATTACCGAGTGATGAGATGAGTAGTGTTTACCGAGTGCCAGCATAGTAAACAGGGAATTCAGTTTCTACCGAGTGACACTGTATCTACCGAGTCTCCAGTGTATACCGAGTTCGAAACTATGACCGAGTGGTTAGTATGGACCAAGCCTCCACCCCTACCGAGAGCATGATGATGCCGAGTATTGCAGTGGATGTCGAGTATTAGAAAGTCACTGAGTTAGTTTGCAGGAACTTTGTAACTACATCAGAGCCGACTCAGTAATACTTGTGTTGACTTGTATTTTAGCAACCGACTTTGTAATTATTTTGGATTGATATATAAACAATGTTTTGTATCATATCAAAAGAGTAGTAAAGTGTGAAAAAGAGAAGAAAGGAAAAGATAGGCGAATTACAAAGGGCTACAGCAGTATAAAGAGCAGTAGAGACATATCTATCATAGAAGGTGATCAGTACATCAAAGAATCTCAATCAGCAAGTACAGTTGCAAGCAAGAGATCTATTGTTTCATCCTAACAGGTGAATCGGCTTAAAATCCTTTAACAGGGTAGACTTAACAGTCTTTTGTAAAATCTCTTAACCGAGTGCATACTTCATTGTATGTTTGTAAATCCTCTAACAAGGTGGACCTAGTAGTCCTATTTGCTCCTAACAGGGCAGATCATCAGAAGTGATCATTGTAAGCCTTAATCGGCCAACTTTATACTGCAGTATTGAAGTTTTGTGGGTATCATCCCCACCCTAGTTTTACTTTCTATTTGGAAGGTTTCTGGGTCACCAAATCTCTGTGTTCAAAGTGTTATGAATGTTTTATTCTTTCTATTACTCATGCATGCAGTTAGCTTATTGATCTAAATGTTATTTGGAATATTGTTAAGATCTGCAATTTGTAAAAAGTTTTGAAGTTACTGATTCACCCCTCCCCTCTCAATAACTTGGCTAGTCTTGAATATTTCCAACAAACATAATCATATGTTAGGTAGAAAAAAATGATACCAACATAATCTTAATATTGTCCGATCTGTATCAATTGCCCACTTAAGTTCTTCAACTTCACAACATCTCATTTATTCTTCTTCTTAACTCATTAAACTTATATCATATACTGAATGATATGGCAACATAATGTAAACCAGAAATTAATTGCTTGACATCAATGACAAGACAATAACTGCTCTAACCTTTCTACTATCTTGTATTCCTCTGATCTTGGTCGGTCTTCATCATCATCACCATCAGTTATAGTAACATGGTGTAGTCTCGGGTGAAGGTTCAAGCACACGACTTACCATTTATGGTACGTCGACTATCTGTTCTATATTTTTTGAATGTCTTGTCATTGTTACTAGTTTTGTTGACTGAGTTTATCAGTGTCCTCTTTTTTAATTCCTTTTTTATTGTTGAGTTTTGAATAATAATCTATTTGTTGATTGGGTGTTCTTTAGTGTTGATTGGATTAGGATGTGTGTTGATTGGATTATCTATCCGTCAGTGCCTGTATTGGTCAGTAGGTAATGGTTCGATATCTTTTTTTGGTCCTTCCGAACTATATCTATTTATAATTTCTTCATTTTCCTATTGTTTCGTATTCCCTCTAATCTATTCATGGCTATTTCCTAAGTATCCCCTCCAATAGTTTTTGCCCTTCGTTAGGCAAGAGGGAAAGTTGATCTTCAAAGGTCGTGGCCCTTCAACGCTACATTTAAGGTTTGGATAATAATATTTTTTATTTTATAATACATAAGGTTTCATATATAATTTTTAGATTATTATTTAATTTATACATTTATATTAGTATGTATTATATATTTATATATATTTTTATAATAATGATATATTATCATTGATTATGGATATTTGTTAATTGATAATTATTGTTTCATTACTATATTATTATATTTAGTATAATAATATATAAAAATTCATTTAGTAATTAATTCTGCTTCCATATATACCTATGTCTAAAATATAATTACTTTTAACTTTAAAATATAACTAAACAATATGTAACAACATACTAAAAATTAATAATTATAGTTAGATTGATTGACAATGTTCTTTGATTACGCACTAAGATTCAAACTCATGGAAGTTGATCATTTGAATTGATTGAAACTTTTTGTTATAAACAAAATCCTTACTATACATTTGGAAAAGACTAGTGAACATGTTTATGGTTTAATTATTGGAATTAATGCTCCAACATAAATGAATAAGTCATAAGTATGTGCCATCAAATAGGATTAGGTGCCCAATGTGTTCTCCAATGATGAAAAATAAGTTGCGAGTTCATTTTCTCTATATTTATTTCTTTTGTTTTATTAGTATAACAGCTATGTTTTTAATATGGTATTAGAACCATCCTCTTATTAAAAAATTGTTTACCGAGTGTGCTTAACAAGACCTTTTGTGCTGCTGGAATAAGTTAGAGAAGAAGCTACCAAGGAGATGAGGCTTGGAGACGAACCGCCAAATCTTGATGTTAATGATGATTTCATTGAAAATGAAGAACTTGTTTTATTTTGAAGAGATCATTACTTTGAAGATAGAAAAGGATGCCATAAAGGCTACATAGATGCTCAATAGTCTGAGGTGCTAATGAATCAGAGAAACTATACCTCATTGAGGTTATGAGACACACATGTGAGGATTGGTGTCCAATAGTTCAAGGAGATCTGAAACTCTGGAAGCTTAGCATCATACCTTTACAAGGGTTATGAGACATTTCATGTGCAAATGGCGTCCAATGGTGTTCGAAGCTTAGATGATAGTTGTGTGACTAATATACCAGCATTTGGGAGCAACTTGAAGAAGCCTTACTGGTCTATGATCTATTTTCAAAGAATAGTTTCTACATAATGTATTATTTTCTTTTATGTTTATGTTGTCACATTAAATGGGAGTGTTGGAATTAATGCTCCAACATAAATAAATAAGTCATAAGCATTTGTCATCAAAAACCATTAGGTGTCCAATATGTTCTCCAATCATGAACAATAAGCTGCAAGCTCCTTTTCTCTATATTTATTTCTTCTGTTTTATTAGTATAGCAGCGCTATTATTAATATTAATATCAAACACCACTTGGTCAAGTGATGTCCATCTCAAATCACACCAGGGTCCAAAACGTGTGGTTCACTCTTGGTTGTTGAGCTGATTGACATTGATATAAGTATCAAATCCTACAGTGGGTTCAGTGTAATTGGTCTGATCGACACAATTTTTTTTTGACTGGGCAGAGTTTTTGACCTTTATTTTGGTTTGATAGATTGCAACAAAAATACACCCATCCATCCTTACCAAACAAACAGAACGTCTACTTGTTAAATGAACAGAGGAAAAAAATCTTTTTTTCACAAGCCTGTTGATACATATCGGGTTCTCTGTGCTAATTTGTTCTGTACAATCACGACGTCTACAAATATCTTTTTTCAATGAATAACCATATTCTATTTTAAAGCTCTAAGTTTAGAGTGACTTTCTTTTATTAATTGAATAAAAGCTGAAAGTTTGACACAGGTTGTGAGGATGCTCTCAGAGTTTGTTAAGATTAGCTTATGCTATTCCATGTACAGTCTGTTTTCTGAAGTGCCGGATCTTTTGAACAAATCCTTCTTGTGCGTAGCCTGTCATGAGTGTAGTTGATGACTGAAGGCATTTTTTCAAACAGTTGTAGTGGCTTATTCATATTTTCATTCTACACAAGGTCATGGTATGAAGACAGTCTGAAAAAAAATTAAAATAAAAATCAGTTGTTAACTTGACAAGCTCTATATTTGTTTCGAAATTTGTAATTTGTTGGGGAAGGTTTCTGGCAAAAATTGTGGAGATGGGTTTTCCCCTGCCAATTACATTGAAATGTACATGCCTTTTCCAACAGTCCAACGTTTTGCATACCTAAAGCAATGAATGCTGTCCATGAAACCACATTTCATTAAGGCATTCTATCCACCATTCTCTTGAAGTTGGTTTACAATTTTATTTATTTTTAATTAGTTTTTGATTTCGAGCTATGAAACAGTGAAGTTATAAATGGGAGGTTTCATCTCTATTTAAACATTCAATAATAGCAATTTGGTAAAATTTAAATCTCGATAACAAAAACAACATTACAAATTAACCATCACAGCATAGTAATGTCAACTAAATTGGCTTCCAATATTATAGTAAGAGTTTTCTTTTTTGGAGCTTAATTTTTATACCCAATTTTCCTGCAGAAATCCTCACAATGTCACAATGGTAAGATGGTAAAGTGTATGCTCTTCTTGTTCGGATCATCATTACAAAGCATATAAACCAAAAGGCTGGTATATTAGGAGGATGAGATAGTAAGTATAAGAGATAGCCCAATGAAAAAATTATCAAGAAAGTTTGCCAAATATATTAATTAATTTGAGTTCTCCATTGTAGTGGCTTGGTTCGAGATACCTCAATTTCTTTCAAATTACAGATAAAATCTCTTATTTGAGAACTATAAGTTATCCCTATACTCTCTATACAAAGCAAATTTTGAATATAGTGTTTTAACTCTATAAGATGAAGGTGTTTTAAGCTTAATTAGTTTAGTAATACAAGCTACTGACATGCTGACAGAAAAAGTTACTGTACTACAGTGGGTTGATCTCATCTGCAAGACTACACACAGGAAATCTAAATTGACCTCTCTTTGCTTATTATGGGGTTGAAGACTTTATGTATCAAAGAATGTCAGGAGTAGTCTGATGTTGAAACATCTCTGTTTGCCTTCACTGAAATAGTAATGATCCTAGTCTGGGTTTTGCAATGGCTTCAAGGGGTACACCTTTGACTGTATACCCAAAAGCTTCCACCATGTCAGAATCTTCCAGTTTTTCTTTGGAAAGAGGAAACCAATTGAAAAGATGAATCAGACGAGCCAAACCCAGTAGAACCACATTCATTCCTAGACCTGCCCCTGGACAACGTCTCCTTCCTGCTCCAAATGGGACAATTCTGCAATCACGATCACTGAATTCCACAAGGCCCTTGTCATCTGTGATGAATCTTTGGGGCTCAAAATCATTGGGGTTTGACCAAACTGCAGGGTTTCTTCCCAGTGAATAAGTGTTGATAAGGATCCTGGTGTTTTTGGGTATGTCAAAGCCTTGTACCTCTGTATCTTCCATAGATATGTGAGGGATAAGAAAGCCACCCACAGGATGAAGCCTGAATACTTCTTTAACCACAGCCCTCAAAATTCTCAAATGCACCAAATCAGACTCTTCTACATGGCGCCCATGGCCAACAACTGCATCAATTTCCTCACGTACTTTGGTCATATATTCAGGGTGCCTCAAGAGCTCAGCCATTGTCCATTCACTTGTAACAGAAGAAGTATCTGTTCCCGCAGCAACTATATCCTGTGGACAACAAACTGTTAGCATTTGCTGTTTGAAATATTAATCACAAGAGAAAGCAATAAAAGAATCAGTGATTCGGTAGGTTCTTCCACATGGCATGCCCTATGAATGTGCCCTAAACTACACGGTGAGTTATTAAAAAAAACGATCTGTTTTTCCTTCCACTGACTCACAAATTGGAATTAGTAATTCTAGTTTCAAAGATACCTACTCCCCTCACTTGTTCATATGTGGTGTAGCACCATAGAATCCTGTATTTCTCCCACTATCCCAAACTGACCCTACTATTTTTATTAAACTTTGATGCCCAAAAGCACTGAAGAACTACCCCAGAATAAGAATGAATTCCTATACCCATATTTTAATGCAATTCATAATGGTGGGTTCAATTACTTAAAATGCTCTACGTGACACAAGAACACCTTCATTCACACAGTAGCCAAAGAAATTAGTAGAGGATTGTTCGAAGTTACAATGAGAATGGCTTTGATCTTCATCATGTTTAAGTTCTTATCCCGGCTTTCAGCTTCTAGCAGTGTGTGAACAAAGTTTAAGTGACCTGTTTCACTGCCTTTTTTGAATTCAAGGCGTTGCTCCTGAATTATTGAACCATATAAATTGTCAACCCACTTCATTATTTCTTTCATCCGTCTTTCATGGCCCTGCATATCCAGAGGCCTCAAGAAAGGAAGATAATCTCCAATATTGAAAGCATTAATTAGGGAAAATGACTCATAAATTTTGGCCTTGTGTTCAGCAGCTACTTCAGGACCTGCACCTTTTAGGCCGAAAAACCTTTGGCCCAACACCATCCTGGTAATAGCATTGCTTGTGAGAGCCCCAAACAGGTTCCTCATGTTAATACTTTTACCTTCAAGAGAAGCCCTGCATACATCCCTCACCATGCACTGGACTTCTTCAATTCTTCCTTGTCTGAAAAAGTCTATCTTCTTTGGAGTCAAAAGCTCCGTTAAGCAAATTCTTCTGACTGTCTTCCAATGCGGACCATAAGGAGCAAAAGCTATGTCATTGCCCCCAAATGTGAAGTGTTCTGAAGCAATGTTCTTGGGCCTTGACGCAAAAATATGGTCTTGCTTCAATAAGAACTCCTTCACATACTTGGGGTCATCTGTCACAACTGTAGGCACCATTCCAATGTGAATGTAAACAAGGGGTCCATATTTTTGAGTAAATCTCTGCATACCCAAATGGGGAACATGGCCAATTTGTAACAGGTTGCCCACAATGGGCCATCTTGGTGGACCAGGAGGAAGCTTCAACTGTTTTCTTCTCTTCCATTTGAGCAGATTCAGGAGATACAATGTTAAAGTAATTGCAAGCAGCACGTATTCAGTCCAGTGGCTAAGCAAATGCTCGGTTAGCACTCTCATTGGCTCTACAAATCTTGAGCACATTTTGTACTCGATACAAATTCTCCTCTGAGATGAAACTTATTTGCTCTGCACAGAGAGGTTCAACTGAAATCCAGAAAAACCCTCTGTAAATTTTTTAGAATTCTCCTGAAATTTCAGAAATACAAATTCAATTCAATACATAAAGAGAAAAGTCAATACTGTTAAAATCTGACATTGCATATAATTAATCATTTATCTAGAGCATATTATCCAATGGAAGAAGCTTCAAATACAGCATAGCCATAAAGGGTTATCTCCCACAGTTACACACATATCAAGAACAACAATATCAATGCTCATCGTCCAGAAGCTCCTGGTGAACACCCCCATATTGACAAAACAAAAAAATTACAGAGCACGCCCACATACTGTCAGGTACTTTTTCTGAAAACCCCACTTTACTTCAAAAGAAACAGGGGAGAGAACAAGCACAAAACTGACGAATGAAATTAACAGCTATTCTAAGTCAAAACCCACAGATCAGTCCCTTCTGCAGCACTGCCACAGATTTTGAGGGAAAACCTAATATTAAAAAGTAAATTCCATATGTTCAAACACTTAAACAATTTACTTTTAATGGCATCAAACATTGGCAACTATAAAAGCATCTACTTGGCTCTGGAACTGTACAATGGAAAGGAACTATAGGATCCAGTACTAAACAGATATGGGTGATCGTGGATCATCCAGATGACATCTCGGTATTCACCTGAAATCTTCCAATCGTATGGACTGTCTATTAAAAGTTGTCTCTTACCTGGTAACCAACCAGAACATGATGAAACAGGGCAGCCGACCAAAAATGAATTCAACACTGCACACCTGCAATAATTTTTTCCACTATCCAAGGTTAGCATTGATTGACTGATTCCTTTTTCTACCCAACATCATGAGAGATCCTGGGGCATGAACAACCCCCAATGCCATAAATAATGTCCTATTTTGCTTGTTGAACAGGTGACGTTCTTGATTTGCGTTCCTTGCCAAACAAGGCTGCCACTAGTTAATAATGATGCCTTTCTTCCCCATGTGTGCTTGAATGTACTGCTGGGTGTTCCAACATGATTTGGGTCCCATGCAGCACTCATCTGTCCTGTAAAGATCACCCTAACAACTGTCATATGAATTGACTTGAACCCCCATTATAGCAGGGATAATTTACTACTCCATTAAAACTCATTAAAAGGAAGTTTCAGAGCTTCCTGTTTCTGGATGGAGTTAAATTGTCTAATATCAACTTCCACAATAAGTATTGCTTGCAGAGGCCAGAAGGGAATATGTTCCTCATTAACCTTAAATAATAGCAATCATGAAGATTCCCATGGACTATCTGCTAATGACAAATCAGATTTTGTGTGAACTTCTGACATCTTGCTTTTAGCAAGGAGTTTTCTTGTCTTTTCTGTAGAGTCAAAGAATTCACTAAAAACTCATGTCGGTGGACTGAAATTTTGTGTGAGAATGAATGTAAAAATGGTTAGACGGCATATTCTTGGGTAAGTACAATATGGATGTTTCATCAATATCATGCTGCTTCTCTACTAATTTTTTGCTAAATGTTACTAGGATACAGATGAGAATTATGAACCTAGAATCATGACATTCATGTCATTGGTCCTATCCTCTGGAATACTAGATGCCAAACATTTACAGCTATACTTAATCATCTTAGTCCTACCAGTGGATGGATATTACTAATATAAAGGCATAAAAGTGGAGATATACCATTTCAGGTCTCAATGGTAGGTGGGAGATATATCTTATTAAAAATGAAGATGCCCAATGTTTTTTGCTTTCTGAAAACAGAGAGGATCTTTAAAATTTTGGATTCAGGACATATTAAATTCCTCTGCATACACATTACACAATATCTTTGTTTGGACATACCTATCAAGACCCTTAATGTTCCCAACTTACTTTTGGAATGTCTCTCATCAATTGGCTTCCATTGTGCTCAATTACTTTTGGTTTAGCTTGTTAGGTTAGATTTCCAAGATGCATAAAGTTGCCACCTTTGTTTAGGAGTAGAAGTCACCTGAATTTCCCTTTTGCAATGCATTAAAGTATCAATTAATTGGTGTGCTCCAGTTTTTAGTAGGATCCACCAATCTTAAACTCTTAAAAATGTGTAGATGTGTTCTAATTTTTTCTAAGACTCACCAATCTCAAACCCCTAAAAAAGTGCAGTGGAAAATATTTTTCTATATTCATTAGTCTATGATGTCCATCTCATTTCTTATGATGTCAATATCTCGCACTCATCAAAGCATGATCTATGGTGAGCCTATCAAACATCTTTCAACTTCACCAACAAATCAAGGGCCCATTGGCATGAGATGAGTTTTTTAAATAGACAAAAGTAAGTGATCTCTCTCAAGCATATATCAAATAGATACTATGATTTGTTAAAACTATATATATTTATGTAATTTTTTTAATTTAGTTTTGTGATTATTTGAAGAGAATTGTTTAATAAATGTATGTATTGATAATTGATATTATTTTTATGTAAAATTGAATATTTATTTGCATTGTTTATTCATTTATATAGATTTTCACATGTTTATCCTTTTATTTTTATCCATATACATATGTATTCTAATGTGTTCATCTAAATTATTAATTAGTCACACTCACAAATGCTCATCCCTATACATTAATTAGCCACCTAAATTCTATTAGTCATGTCTTGGGTTATTTCCCTTGGTATAAGATTGATTCTAGGTCCATCAATTTAACCCTTAATTTCTCTAAAAAAAAACATTCCAATTCTAATTATTGACACCCATTCATTTCTTAGTTTAAACTGATTAAAAATTGTATTTCTGACTTATTGTTATGTACTATCAGGAAAGGTGTCTCAAAATTGCATTATATTCTTAAAAATAAGAAAAGGTAATTTTGGACCATATAATGTAATCATGCAATATTATGGCTTTGGAGGTTGATTTTGGCCTCCAAAAAAGGTTGAAATGATCCTTAACTAAAGCAAGCTAGTTACAACTGGATAGATCTTGACATATCAGAGAGCTATAAGAGAGAGTTACACTTGTCAACAAACTATTGTTGGAAATAACAAGGTGAAACTATTGCTATGATCATTCACATAGTGTTGCAAATCTAAAATATAGTTGTTTATTAGACATTACCCGATATAATATTAAAGTGATGAACAAATCAAGAATAAAAAGTACAATAGAAAACACAAGTGATAGGTCATTTACATGGAGAATAAATTCCACTCCTAAAGAGATCCAAAGCTTGTATTAAACTTCAAATAAGTTTACAACAATGTAACTTCTCTCTTAGAATTGTGGAAACACCTTGTTACTTCAAAAACCTACAAAATTGCTTATCTTTTACAAACACAAGTCTCCAATATATTGGGTGGCTTTTGGAGTGTGGATTTGTAATATATTATTCAAAAATTAATAATACATTACAATATACTTGCAGAGCAAGCTTCTCACAAGAGTATCACCAATAGAGATCCAAAGGCAAGTCAACAACTATCAAACTCTCATAATGCGACACCCTGCATAATCTTAATACAATGCCCTCATAAAATAGGGTTGCCTTCTAGGGAAAATAAAGCGCACAAAATATCTACAATTCAATTTATGATATAAGAATAAATTATTAGGATTCACAATGATAAATTATATGACATTTTTTCAAGGGCATTACTCCTAGCTCCCAGCTAATCAGGGGACTTCAATCTATAAGGGGGATACCCCCTCTTGCATCCCCTCACACTCACATATCAATATAGTAACCTTTTTATCAACAATACGATTTTATTATTGCAAGGTTGAGACACCATTTTTGTAACCATTATCAACATACAAGACAATAATTACTATTTGATCATCAATAAATTAATATAATGATCCTCTTTTTTCCTAAAAAAACAAAATTCATTATAAATGCATCAAAATTTTGATACCACGGTTTGGATGTTCATTTTAGGTGATATAATGATCATTTTAGCCTACAAATAAATTGTTCTTTTCCTTTCACAATAAAATGATCATGTTGTCATGTATGAGTTTCCTCCTCAAGATCCACATGCAAGAAATCAATTTTGACATCCATTTGCTCAATTTCAAAATCACAAGTAGCAATAAAAGATAAAATAAATCCAATAGAAGATAACTTAGTAACAAGAGATAAAATTTCATCAAAATCATCTCTTTCTCTCTCTAGGAATAAACCTTGGCCATTAGTTTGGCCTTCTATTTTTCTAATCATCTACACCAAATTTATTTTTAAATACCCATTTGTACCCAATGGACTTTACTCTTTCATTCATGTTGGTGTGAAAGGGGTACAATTTGTTAGGACTGAAAAAATTTGGCTAAGTCAGGGTTATAGTCCTTGCTTCATGTCAAGGGAAGTTTTATTTTTGGTTTAAATTCTCATTTTTCCCTCGTTCTGAATCTAGTTTTTCATGGAAATAGGGTTTATTGTCTTCACTTTTTCCCTAGTGGATGGTCGTCAATTATCAAGGTATGAGTTGTCAGTGTTTTATTGGTCCATGTTATCATCCTATTGGTCAAATACTTGGGCAGACAAGTTTCATGCTTTATCTCTAACTCGCAGGTCGATTTTATGTTTAGCATTACAAGTGGCAAGTTAGCGAGTATTAACTTTTGGTTTAGTTGTAAGGTCTATGGTTGTTAGAATGTTAATGATTATTGTAGGTGAGCTAGAGAATATTGTTAATTTTTCCTTGGTCGTGTGGTCGGTAGTTTGAGTGGTGTCATTTTAAGAAACCGTAAGAACTAGTGAGTGAGATGTTAGGGGTTAAATTTTAGCTTTGTCGCCATCTCGTGGGGTTGTGAAATGTTGATTTTTGTCATACCGCGAGTTAGCAAATCAATGCCATGTATCTCACCTTTATGACTAAAAAAAGGTTCATTTTTGCTCGGTCATTGGCTCGAAAGATGAAATGGAATACTCTTTTAAGGTTGGAGAACTGGTAAGTGCATGCCATGTGGAGGGCTTAGATTTTAAATAATGAAGGCTTTATTTCAGGATTGTTACTAACTCTCAAGTTTTAAAGGAGGTTTGTTTTCAAGTTGGAGAGTACACGAGAAAAAGGTCATGTGTCCAAAGGGTTTAAAGCTAATGATTATCTCCAGGTCATGGTAGTTAAGTGCTAAATAGTTTTATGTCAGAAAGTACATAATAAGGGTTATGATTTTTTATACTCATTGGGTCGTGGGTTTTAGTGGAAAGGAGATTTTGAAGTCGAGAATCAGCGGGATTTTTCCATGTGTCCTTGATTGGTCAAAAGGTGTTGGTAAAAGATGGGGCCAAACGACGAGGTGGTGACTGAGAAAGTTTGTTACCAGGGTGGAGATTGTTGGATATTGGTTAGAATTGTTGTTGTTCAGGTTTTTGACATTTGTGTTTTGTCATTAATGTCAACATATGTTTTAGTTCTATGCTGATATGTTTTATTTCTACGTTGGTTGCATCGACAGATTATGTTTCAGGTTGCTTCAGGGAGTTGGACAGAGTTGTACTAACTGTGTATGGAATTTTAGAGTATGTGGGCAAAAATTTGTTATGTTAAGTGTGTGTATACGTTATGTTTAAGATTGTGTGGCTTCATGTTATGATTTGTGTAAGTTACGATTGTTTTGGTAGAGACTGGTCATGGGAAAGAGACATGGAATTATGCCAGAGATGGTTGTTGAATTTTGAGTATAAATTGGTTGCGAGCTGGAATCATGGTATGTGAGCTCAAGGCATGGAAGAATACTCAGATTAAAGTATATTGGAGGATTTATGTCTTAATTGGTTCATGTTGTTGTTGGAGTTGTTAGAAAGTAAAGATCCCCAAGATAACTGAGAGGGGGGGGGGTGAATCAGTTATCTGATAATTTAACCATTCAACTACTTTAAACAATATAATCAATGTAGTAATCAACCATAGAAAGATAACCATACACAATTGCACAATAACACAAGATATGTTGACTAGGGAACCTCTTGAAAAGAGTAAACCCCGGTGGGAATGATGCCCACAAAATGATGCACTAAAATGAAAGATCCTTGTTAGAGGATGGACCCTGTTAGGAGTCTTATGAAATACATTCAGTACATATAAATCCCTGTTAGGAGATTTTGAATCCCTATTAAAAGATTCTAACCTGGTTAAGAGTTTATGGAAGACAGAAGGACCCACTGCCCAAACAACTTCAAGGCAAGATCTCTGAACCCACTATCCAAAAGATCTTAGAATTATTCAACAGAATAATATGAAATATATTACCTCCTTCACACTGTGCCAAAACCGCACTCTCTGCTACACAAGATCACAATTCCAGATCTTTGTACTCACAAGTCTTCCTTCATCACTAAATTAGCTCTTTTCTTCACTTCATGCATATATTCACATCTCAACTTTCACAATTCAATCCTCTCTACTCAATTCTCTTTTTCTCAATTCTCTTTTTCTCAATTCTCATTACAACAAGGAAAACATTCCTTCTTATATACCAAACTCAAATAATTACAAATGAGTCGGTCCTCAATTACAAAATAATAATTTCTACACACTACACACAAAATTCACATAAAACTGTCGGCTTCTAGATACTGTAACTTTCTCCAAACATATCCTCAAAGTTTGTGCTATGAACCACGTCATCATTAATGAGTCTCCAACATCCCTTTAACTGTGCAAAATTAGATTCCATCCCAGCTAAGAGATATCCTCCGATTTCTGAAAATCGCTACACAGAAACACTGTCTAAACACTGCTTTCACCAAAATGCTCATAACTCTCATGAATGAATGAATTTATTTTTGCACTATTAACCATAGGTTAATAACACACCAAAGAACATACCATCAACTGCACAAAAGCCAATCTACAATACAACATGTGCGCAAAACAAAATTGTACCTGATTTCCTGCTGATATCTAGAATATCACTGTGTTGACATCAATGACAATCCAAGTCATGAATGCAACAACAACTACTACAGAATGACTGCCAAAATACTTTTCATTCATTCCTAACAATCTCCCCCATTGGCATTGATGAAAACATAGATAAAAAACATCCAATGTTCCAAAAATCCAATACTGCAACATCACTGCAAAATATCAAATTAAATCTTGCTTCGTTCTCCCATTCAGCTCTCTCATACAATCCACAATGTTTTTCATGTATATCTCTCCCCCATTGACATCAATGATAGAAATTCCATCACTAAGTCAACAACAACTTAATGTCAAAAGACACCGTTCAGAAAAATACAATAACAAGAGTCCTCATGACTCAGCTCATAAACTCCCTCATAGAGGAAGTTCCAACATCCAATCTAGAAGAAAGATAGGGCTCATATACCACTGGACGGATGCAATCATCTGCATCAATTCTCAAAAATAGGTTGGGGCATAACCCCAAGCATACCTCTCAGATACACAAATGTATCCTTAGGTAAAGGTTTTGTAAATATATCTGCTATCTGTTCCTTTGTGCTTATGTACTCCATTCTTACTTCTTTTTCTACAACTTTCTCTCTTACAATATGATACTTGATCTCAATATGTTTAGTCTTAGAATGTAAAATAGGATTTTTTGACATACTCATTGTATTGGTGTTATCACAATGTATAACAATAGGCTCATCAAAATTTATTCCAATATCCTTCAACATCTGCTTCATCCAAATAATCTGATTACAATTGTTTGCTGCTGCAACATATTCTGCTTCTGTTGTACTTTGTGAAATACAATTCTGCTTCTTACCTAACCAAGAGACCAATTTTCCTCCAAGAAAAAAGGCTCCACCACTAGTGCTTTTCTTGTCATCAACGCTACCTCCCCAATCTGCATCAGTATAGGCACATAAAGTAAAATCATCAGAATTCTCATACCATAATCCATAATCCATTGTTCCTTTCAGATATCTCAGTATCCTCTTTACTGCTACATAATGTGATTCTCTAGGTTCTACTTGAAATCTTGCTACAATCCCAATTGAATGTGCTATATCAGGTCTTGTATGTGTCAAGTACTGCAATCCTCCAATCATAGATCTGTACTTTTTTTGCTCAACTACTGGTGTCTCATTTTTGCTAGATAACTTATGTCCAGTTACCATAGGTGTTCCAACAGGTTTAGAATCTTCCATTCCAAATCTTTTCAATAAGTCATTCAAATACTTAGTCTGACTTACAAATATACCTTCCTTGCTTTGTGTTATCTGTAATCCGAAAACATATTTCATTTCTCCAATCATGCTCATTTCAAATTCAGTCTTCATTTCATCTGCAAATTTATCACTGGCTTCATCTTCTCCTCCAAAGATAATATCATCAACAAATATAACTATAACCAACAAACCATTCTCAATTTATTTTGTGTATAAGTTACTATCTGTTGTTCTTTTTATAAATCCCAATTTCAATAAATACTTATCCAATCTTGCATACCAGGTTCTAGGTGCTTGTTTTAATCCATATAAAGCTTTCTTTAACTTACATACCATATCTCCTTCTTGTGTCAAAGGAAAACCTTCAGACTGCTCAATGTAGACTTCTTCTTCCAATTCACCATTCAGAAATGCTGACTTCACATCCATCTGATACACTTTGAATTTCTTGTAAGCTGCATATGCTAGAAACATTCTCACTGCTTCAAGTCTGGCCACAAGTGCAAAAGTTTCTTCATAGTCAATTCCTTCTTGTTGTGAATATCCTTTACATACCAATCTTGCTTTGTTTCTTATCACTTCTTGTTCATTCATCTTTTTTCTGAATACCCATTTTGTTCCAATCACATTCTTGTCTTTAGGTCTAGGGACCAATTCCCATGTCTTATTTTTTTCAATCTGCTCCAGTTCTTCTTTCATAGCATTAATCCAATGTTCATCTTCACAAGCTTCATTAGTAGTCTTAGGTTCAATTTGAGAAATCAAACATAAATGTACCTTATTTTGAGTCAAAACTCCTATGTCTAAACTTCCAATAACTTTCTCAACAAGGTGATGTCTTGAAATATACCTGTTAGGTGTCATAGTTATTGATCTTGTTCCAACTGTAGATTCTTCTCTGCTTTCTTCTTTGTTTTCTTCTCTGTTTTCTTCAGTATGACTTTCATTTAGCAAATCACTATTAGTTTCAAAAAATAATTATGTATTTTCAATGTTAGGCTGAGGTTGTGCTTCTCCATCAAATTCATAATCAAGCATTCTTTCCTGAATTTTAAACTTCTCATCAACTTTGACATTTGCACTTTCAACAATAGTCTTAGTTCTTTTGTTATAACATCTATATGCTTTTCTTTTCAAAGAATATCCAAGAAATATTCCTTCATCACTTCTAGGATCAAAATTTCCTATATCATCATCTCTCTTAATATAACATTTACTTCCAAAAATTCTAAAATACTTAACTGAGGGTGCATGTCCAAACCATAATTCATAAGGTGTCTTGTTTGTATCTGCTCTGATTTGTACTCTGTTCATAGTGTATACTGTTGTGTTCACTACTTCTCTCCAAAAGGTCTTAGCCAAATCATTCTCAAACAACATAGCTCTTGCTGCTTCAGTTATTGACGTGTTCCTTCTTTCTGCAATACCATTTTGTTCTAGTGTTCTAGGGGCTGAAAGTTGTCTCTTAATACCATTCATTTCACAAAAAGTATTAAACTCTCTAGATGTAAATTCACCACCTCTATCAGATCTTAGACACTTAATCTTCATTCCAGATTCATTCTCAATTTTGCTTTTCATGATCTTAAATTTATCAAATGCTTCAGATTTTTCTTTCAAAAATGCAATCCACATCATTCTTGTAAAATCATCAACAAGAATCATAAAATACCTTTCTCCATAGAATCCTCTAGTCCTAGTAGGACCACTCAAGTCTGTATGAACAATCTCCAGCTTCTCTGTCGATGTGAACTTCTTGCTGGGAAATGAACTTGTAATACCTCTCCTATGGTGATACTTAGACTTTTCTGATTTGGACATTTTATTATTATTATGGTCAAGACTATACATTTACATTTATGTTTTGTGGATGATGACATGATGAATATGCTCATTTATGGTTAGTAATTACATGTTTATGAGATTAGAAAATTATCTATTTTTATATGGATCTAACCCAATTATTTGAATGTAACCACTATCATGATGTTTTATGTTTCATGGATGTGTCTGATGTGTTTTTCATGACTCCAGGATGAAGTCGTAGTTACTCACTTAGTTGAGGTCCACACGATGTATCGATCCTGGTCATCTGCTTGCATATATCTGATTTGTATCTCCATATGTATATATATGTATCTCTTCTTGGTGATGTAGGATTGCAGGTATCGGGTGTCGTCTCCACCTGGCTTCACAGGTTTGAGTGATCCCTCAAAATCTTCGATTGTTGTTGTTGTTACGGAGGTATCACCAGGTCCACAGGAAGAAACTTCACCTTTGATCCTTTTATCCTTAGGTGGGAAGTGTCGAGTCAGCCCCTTGTGTGAATGTCTTATGTGGTTTTGTAGTTGATGGAATTGTGGATCTTGTAGCTAGTTCTTGCCTTCGTGATATGTTCAATTCTGTTAGTAGATCATGGATGTAGATTATTGTTCATTTGAGGGTATGATTTAGTAGCGTATCTCATTAGGAGTGATTTTGAGTGCAATTAAATCATGTGGTTTTAATACCCATGATAAGGATTAATTTTATGGTATTTTAATGTCTAAGGAAATATTAATAAAAAAAGAAAAAAAGGGTTTTAAATAATAGTGGTAAAATTCTAACCTATGTTAGTGGCTACTTAATATATACATATATATTTTAGAATGGGGATTAAGGTATGAATAAACAATATAGTTTATAATAATGTTATTCTAATGTTTAACATTAATAATAATGTACCTTATTTATGGTATTATTTTATAATACTAATAACGACAAAGAGTCTATAGCAATAAAAATAATAATATGTTTTATAATAATAATATTATGCTTGTAATAATATTTATAATAATAATAATATATGTACACATAGGCATATGGGTGCACACATATGCATATGCATACATATATTTATATATAATTATTACCATGTAATTATTTATTATATTAATAAATAATTAGATCAATTAGCGGTATGGTAAATAGGATTATCCTATTACCATAGTTAAATAATTTAATAAATTGTTTTAAGATTATAATATTTATTTTAATATCCTTAAATTTAGGGACTTAGATTATAGTTTATTTATCCCTTTTCGGGAATGAGTTTTCAAAACCATCTCTTTAACGAATGGATAGTTGAGATGGTTGCACCGGTTGGATTACCTGTGCAACCACCTCCTCCATCCTATTTACAGGAAAGATTTCCTGTGTAAAAGGAGTTGGGAGAAGAGTTGATTGGGAGAAGACGATTATTATTATTATTCTAGAAAATTTATCCTGTGAGTTTGGCATTTGGATTGTTACGGGTAGAGGCTGGAAGATTGCAAGCAAGGGATTCAAAGGAGTGTTGGAAACATTGGAGAGGGTTTGATCTTCCTTCTTCTCCAACTGGTCTTCCCAGGACTCCAGGTTGGAATCCATCCTGAGAAGTAGATTTATTTTGTAGAATGAATGTAAAATCTAGATTTCTTGAAAAGTTTCTATATATTGTACTATGGTTGCAAAATATATATATGCATTATTGTAGTATTATTATCTTGTGTATATGAATGATCTATTACTCGATGAGATTATGATTGTTTACCTTTTTGTTTAGAATCGAAAACTATATATATATGTTTTATTTTCTATGTATTTGAAATGTGTTTGTGGAAAGTTATTTTACGAATGTTTGTATGTTCACTGTGGTGAAACCTCCCTGGGAGGGTAGAAGTGGTTTTGATCTTGTAGGATAGTGTATTTTATTGTCATTGGATGTATTATGAATACTTCCAGATTTTAGAACTTTTGTTGCAACCTTACTGTTTCATGTCTATTTATGTGCCACCTTTCTTTTCCCAGATCTAGAATATATTTGTTAGATAGATAGGGAGGATTGATGGGCCATTTCTAATGGGCAGTTCCAGTCGGTTCAGTGTGTTAACCGAGCTAGGTCGGTAGTGTGTTAACCGAGCTAGGTCAGCAATGTGTCAACCGAGTTAGGTCGGTAATGTGTCAACCGAGCTAGGTCGGTAGTGTGTTAACCGAGCTAGGTCGGTAGTGTGCTAACCGAGCCAGGTCGGTTTAGTGTTAACCGGGCCAAGTCGGTAGTGTGTCAACCGAGCAATACTGTGTGAACCGACCAATCTAGTATAAATCGATAGAGCTAGTATAAACCGAGGAAAATAGGATTCAGACTTTATACAATTATAACATTAAAGTACCCTTTGAATCCATTGGAATAGGTTTCAGGTTCCTAGGAGTTAAGTTGTAACTTTTAAATTTTAGATTTTTAATTAAATTAGACTTAGTCAATTTTCAGGATTAGCCAGGTTTTAGGTATAGAAAGAAATTTTGTATAAACCTGAAGATTGTTCATTCCTTGTTTAGTGGAGATTATTTTCAGTACATTTAGATGCCTTTATTGAGATAGAATGTTTGTAAGGAGCAGTTTAGGGTTTAGAGTCTTCTAAGAGGATCAAGACATTTTAAACATTCTTAAACGTACCTAATTTCTCTAAACATACATAACTATCCTATTATTTTCAATTCTTTGTAGTAGTTCTCAGATGTGTTTATAATATGCTTTTACCATGTGCATGATTTGATTACGATATGTGGTTTGAGGGTAGAAAACCTAACGACACCTAGTGAGTGGCTCTCAGTGCGGGGTCGGGGCCCTAAGTGGCTAGAACCAGGATAACCGACTGAAGAGTTATTTAACAAGTGAAAACCTAATTAAACTTATGGGAATGGGTTAAAATATTAAAAAGATTAAATATGCCTCACCCATGCCATTAGCGCTAGTAAAGGCTATGGATGGGAGTGGGAGAAGGTACCTATGCATAGGTACGATCGAATGACGCTTGTCAGTACGAAAGGCATTCAATCCCGCATGTGCCTACTTGAGGGTCGGGGCCCAGAGTGGCTAGTACCAGGACAACCCAAGGGGTGAGGGCTATGCGATGACACTCACTTAGGTTGTTGCTTAGAGTTTCTACCAAGCCTTAGAACCTTTTGGGAAAGATCTATACTTTGACTCTCTTTTCATTTGCTATTTTGGGAAAGATTACCCAACCCTAGGTTTGGCCTAGCTATTCCTTCTTTGTGGACCTTGGTGTTTATCTCCTAGCATGGGGGAGTGGGCCTTATAGGTATCCATGTGGTTGGGTGGTAAACATTTTTATCGAGGTATCTTTTGCAGATACAGTGCTTGAAGATTCATGCTTGCTTATGTACCAATTTTGAAGAATGAAGGCCTTGTGATTATATTTCATGATGCAAAATCTTGTTACCTCTTATGAGGAGTTGAATGCAATGTAATCAGTAATGTATTTCAAAATGATGTAATTGGAATGGGTAGACTTAGGAAGAAGGGAAAAGGGAAATGTGAACTTTATGTTTAAGATGTATGTTGGGAAAGAAAGAAAGATTTTGAAAAATTCCAAGTTATGTAGTATGTTTTCAATATTGTTGTTTAAGTGAAGCTTTTGAAAAATAAAATGTAGTATATTTGTAATGTATCAAATGAGTTAGATAAATTCTATTTGATTTAAAATTTATGATGTTCATAAAAGATTCTTAGGAATATAGATGGTGTTAAGAAGGAAAAAAAAAAAAAATTGAAATGAAAGTACTTTGTATTTCATAAAGAATCTTTAATGATATGATGTAATTTTCTTGAGAAGTTATCTTGTTGTTAGTTTAATTATGAACTTAAATGAATCATGGATTTAATAAGAAGGGAACCTAGGAGGAATCTAAGTTTAAGTTTTGATTACATAACTCTTTTCAAAGTTCAAAATTTTTCATAAATTTTTTTACTTAGGTTTTCTTTTGTTAAGAGAATCTTTGTTCTCTTCCCTGGTTCCCTTGCGGGGCATGATAGAACTCCTTTTCTCTGGTTCTGGATCCTTTTCCAATCAGATTTCCATCTTTATCTTTTATCACACAAGTTTTCTCAGCAAACCAAACTTGATAACCCTTATCAACCAATTGTCCAATGCTTAGTAGATTATGTCTCAATCCATCAACAAAGTAAACATCATTAGTGTTAGTCTTTCCATCAAGAGTAATAGATCCTATACCCTTAATCAAACAAGGTGCATTATTACCAACTCTAACAATTCCTCCATCATAATTGTCTAACTTAACAAACTTTCTTTTATCTCTAGTCATATGATGTGAACAACCACTATCTATAATCCAATTAGATTTATTTTTAACTTGAGAAACTAATGCTTTTTCTTCCCTTTCATCAGATTTAGAACTTTCTTCTTTAATTGCTACAAATCCTATTTCCTCGAAGTTATCATTATCACTGTCACTTAAATGTCTTTCAATTCCTGCTTCAAGATCTTCATCATTTGCATAATAACATTCTTTAGATCTCCTAGGTTTAAAGTTGCTTCTATACTTCTTAACTCTTTTAGGACATTTAGATGCAAAATGACCATATTCTTGACAAGTCCAACATTTAAAGATTTTCTTACCGTCTGGTTCTCTTTTTACAAGTAATGCAATACCTTCTTCAATCTTCTTATCTTCCTCAGATTTAGATTTGCTACTGCGGGCATAATCTCCATTCACACTAGTATTTCTTGATAATGTAGGTCTAATGTTAAGAGCACTGAATGTTGTCTCCACTCTAGGTAGCTCTCCTAATAATCTCAAATTCATCTCTGTTGTTTCTAATCTTCCAAGAAGAGTCTCTCTTGAAAAGTTCAGTGTATAAGGTATCACTTGTTCAATCATTTGTGTTGTCTGCTTGAATACTGGTGTCAAAGTTCTCAGAATTTTCCATATCACTTCATTCTCTGTCTTATAACCTCCATAAGACTTTATTCCTGTTACAATCTCAAACATCCTACCAATATAGCTTCTAATAGATTCATCTTCCATCATTCTGATATCTTCAAATGCACAAATCCAATTATGTAATCTAGCCTTCTTTGCATGTTCATCACCTTCAAAAGTAGAATGTAAAGCTTTCCAAATTGCATGAGATGTTTTCAAACATCTTACCTAACTGTATTCATTCTCCAGTAGTGCTAGCAAAAGTGCTTCTCTTGCAAGTATGTTACACATGAATAGACCTAGCTCATCTTTAGTTCCTGCCTCTAGATTGTCTTCCTTAATGATAGTCTTCTCATTCTTTGTAATCAACCAATAACTTGGTCCTAAACACAATAGATGTGTCTTCATCTTTTCTTTCCAGCTGTCAAAATTTACTCCATTAAACTTAGGGCTTTCTTTCATGAAATTCACCATGGATCTCCTTAAGTTGTTAAACTTTTCTTTCAAGGACCTGTTGCTCTAATACCAATTGTTAGAAAGTAAAGATCCCCAAGATAACTGATAGGGGGGGGTGAATCAATTATCTGATAATTTAACCATTCAACTACTTTAAATAATATAATCAATGTAGTAATCAACCATAGAAAGATAACCATACACAATTGCACAATAACACAAGATATGTTGACTAGGGAACCTCTTGAAAAGAGTAAACCCCGGTGGGAATGATGCCCACAAAATGATGCACTAAAATGAAAGTTCCTTGTTAGAGGATGGACCTTGTTAGGAGTCTTATGAAATACATTCAGTACATATAAATCCCTGTTAGGAGATTTTGAATCCCTGTTAAAAGATTCTAACCCGGTTAAGAGTTTATGGAAGACAGAAGGACCCACCGCCCAAACAGCTTCAAGGCAAGATCTTTGAACCCACTGTCCAAAAGATCTTAGAATTATTCAACAGAATAATATGAAATATATTACCTCCTTCACACTGTGCCAAAACCGCACTCTCTGCTACACAAGATCACAATTCCAGATCTCTGTACTCACAATTTTTCCTTCATCAGTGAATTAGCTCTTTTCTTCACTTCATGCATATATTCGCATCTCAACTTTCACAATTCAATCCTCTCTACTCAATTCTCTTTTTTCAATTCTCTTTTTCTCAATTCTCATTACAACAAGGAAAACATTCCTTCTTATATACCAAACTCAAATAATTACAAATGAGTCGGTCCTCAATTACAAAATAATAATTTCTACACGCTACACACAAAATTCACATAAAAATGTTAGCTTCTAGATACTATAACTTTCTCCAAACATATCCTCAAAGTTTGCACTATAAACCATGTCATCATTAATGAGTCTCCAACATCCCTTTAACTACGCAAAATCAGATTCCATCCCAGCTAAGAGATATCCTCCGATTTCCAAAAATCGCTACACATAAACACTGTCTAAACACTGCTTTCACCAAAATGCTCATAACTCTCATGAATGAATGAATTTATTTTTGCGTTGTTAACCATAGGTTAATAACACACCAAAGAACATACCATCAACTACACAAAATCCAATCTGCAATACAACATGTGCACAAAACAAAACTGTACCTACTTTCCTGCTGATATCCAGAATATCACTGTGTTGACATCAATGACAATCCAAGTCATGAATGCAACAACAACTTCTATAGAATGATTTCCAAAATACTTTTCATTCATTCCTAATAGGAGCTAGCATGTGGAATTCACATTTTTTATATTTGGGAGCTGACTAAGTGATGTAATATTTGTAATGGATTGGCAAGCGTGTATTGTGGATCTTGGCATGTAATTTGATATTTGTAAATGTTGAATGTTTGTATTAGGTACCATTTGTATCTTAGCATTGGTTGATGTAATGGCTTATGCATTGGGGAAGCTCTAACAAGTTGACCTAACTGGTTTTGTAACTTGTATAAAGGAAAGTAATTTCATTGATGTAGTGTGAGGAATGTAAGGGATAAGTGGATGCAATCATTGTTGTTGGTTGTCAGAGAAGAGTTGAAAATTAGGTTAGATTATTTGATAGAGGTATGAGTGGAATTTGTGATCATTCCTTGTGCACTTTAATGGAACTGTAAAGGTAAGAGAGTTGTCACCGGTCAGTTTATTGGACAGTAAGTCCTCTTTTTTGTATTTGGGCAGTGAGTCCTAAAGGTGGATTTAACCTTCTCCTTGAGAAGTGTTCTCCCAGAAGTGTCCATTCTGTTCTCATAAAATCCTAACAGGGTTGAACGACCTTTTAATAGGGGTTTTTTCCTTTAACAGGGATTTTTCCTCTAACAAGGACTGATGTGCTAGATGTATTATATCAACTCCTAACAAGGTTAGGTCTCCAAACAGGGACATCATTATACTATTATGATCTTGTGGGTATAATTCCCATTGGGTTTTTTCCCTTGACAGGGTTTTCCTTGAGAAAAAAAATCTTGTGTGTTATACAGTGTTGGCATTTATCTTGTTCATCTTGTTTTGCATTGTTATATTTTTTATTAGTGATTAGGTTGAAAAGCATAAAGTTTATAATTATAGCACACAACTGATTCACCCTCCCTCTTAGTTGTGTTGTGTGGATTTTCATTCCTAACAATTGGTATTAGAGATTGTGGTCCTCTTAGAGAAATCTTAACCACTTGAGGAGATCTAGAATGGTGAGTTATAGGAAATATAGTCTGAAATTTGATGGTGAAAATTTTGACAACTGGAAGAACAAGATGAGGAATAATTTGATCAGCTTAGGGATTGAATATTGGATGATCACAAAGAAAAAAGAAAGCATCATGATAGAAGATGAATTGGAATTAAGTACAAAATCCAAAAGAAAGAAATTCACTTGCAATATGGTTGCTAGAGAAGCCCAAATCAGTGCACTTTCAGAGGCAAAGTTTACAGAGGTTAAGGAGCTTTATTCTACACATGACATCTATAAGAAGTTTGAAGCTCTATATGAAGGATACAAATACACCAAAAAGGCCAAGTTACAGATTTGGAAAGCAAAGTTGGAAAACATGAGGATGCAAGAAGATGAGACTATTAAATCATATGTTCAAAGAGTAACAGAGGTTGTTACTGGAATCACAAATTCAGGTGGAACTATTACAGAGGATGAAATCATTTTGAAGATTTTGAGATCCTTGAAACCAGTATATGACACAACTTAGGGGTGGTCCCACAATAGTGTGTCCCACTTTTTGGCCAACTTTGACACTGAGATCAACATTCTGAAAAAAAAACAAAAAAACTTCACTTTCAAACACCTATTGTCGCAAAATTATTAGGAATTTGCAGATGATGTAAACTAGAGTCTTTTAGCATTTTATTTCTAGTTTCTAAATATATTTTTTTTTTAAATTGATTTCAATTCATTTTTATTTCTCCTTCAAAAAGTGGTTTGTGTGAAAAGTCAGCATAAGGAGTGACTATCACTTGGATAAGCATAACTTTTTTTCCAAAAATGATAATGATGTAATTCTTTCGAGGTTATATTTTTAACTTCAATATCTAATGGATGGAATTGGTTTCATTGATTTTGGTTAAATATTTCATACTTTATTAAGTTCTAAAGTGAGAGTAACTATAGTTTAGACATTGCTTCTTTTAGATCGCTCTAACTTGATCTGTATATATCAAAATTCATTTTTTCTTTTTTTGATAGAAAGGTAACACAAATACCCTTTTTCTACATATTTCTCATAAAACAATTTTGTAAATTACTATTTTTCCCAAAGCATCGAAGAGATAGGTTGTTTAATGGCCAAACAACGTATGTTTAATTAAAGTAAAATTTAAAAGTGACAATGAACTAAATATGTATTAAAAAAGCTTCCTCCAAGTAGCATAATCTGACATTTTTTCTTTTAGAAGATCATCTTGTTTGGTCTTTATTTCAGGCCTTGAAGGGCCATTTTTTTGTAGTTTTTTTTCCCAAATAAAACCTTCAAGTTTGGGGTCTTAAGATGAAGATACCCTTTGTACGAAGGGATCCCAAGGCTTCACATGAAGGGGTCTTTGTACGAAGAGCCCTTGGGAAAACTCCACCATGAACAAGCCCCGCGAGACTTTTACCACACCTAGTTCATCCAAACTAGGTCGGCTAATTATGGTTTTTTAATTTTTGTATGGTATAAAAGAAAATGTTTTTTTTTCATTTTTCACATAATTGTTATCAACTTAAGTCACATTTTTTACTATTACTCTGGTTTTTTGAAAAGCATTTTTTTGGAGGAGAATTTCTATTGGTGTTTTTATCAAAGATAATTTTTTGGAGAGGAGAATTACTAGTAATGTGATTTTTCCTCAGATGTTATTTTGAAGAGGAGAATTACTATTGCCAAATTTTTAGAAGACATTTTTTTGGAGAGAATAAATGGGGAACAAGAAGGGAAGACAAAGTAAATCTACAAGAAAAAGGTCACCTAGTACCAAACAAAGAAATCATGAAGTTGTGCTGGTACATTGACATATTATTATAAAACTAAAGAAGGTATGGACCTAGATCTCTAATTATATGTTCCCAAATTTTATGGACCTATGCTATATTTTTCTCTAATTTGATTCATTTTTGTGCATGTAGCTCACAATCAACATGGTCAAGGTGAAGGAGAAGCTCAAGTAGGAGGGTAAAGACAAGTTGAAGAAATGCACAATGAAGAAGGGTCAGGATCACTCCCTATAGAAGTGATGTTGGAGAAGGGTCAAAAAACATGCTCCTACTGCTATGTATGAACTTATAGATCTATCTCAAACTATAAAAAAGAAATATTAATTATAGAAACTTAGATCATTTACTTAAAATGGATGTGGAGAATTTGAGATCATTTGCTAATGTTCAACCTTTAAGTCTTGCTAAGAAGAGGTCAATGAATAAGATAACAAGAGAAATATTAGTTGAATTTTATAATTTTTAAATATCACATGGTCTAGAGAGACTAGCAACTCTATACATCTTGTCAGTAGGGGGTGCACTACTAGATGATGTCTCATAAGATGCCCAGGTTCGACTCAGTCTAGTCATAATATATCAAGTGATTGTATTAGATGTAATGTTGGTGGCCATAGTTGCAATGTGTCCAATCCTATCAATTGCTTCCCTCTGGGAAGCAATGTCAACTCTGTCAGTAGTATCGCCCATAGATGGTGCCACTACGGGTACCCTCTTCCCAACCAAGTGTATGTGTCTCAACACAACATGACCAGGCCTACGATACTGATCGTGGTCTACAACTATATCGCACCCCTGTCCAAAGTAGCCCAAAAGATCTAGGTAGTTCATGTTGAGACCCAAACGGACCTCAACATAAACTCATTGTGCAAAGTAGAGTGGAATATTGTCGGTATTGGGATAATGACCATGTGCAGCAAGGAATTGTAGGTATATCATAGATTCAATCTTAGGACCACACACCGTATAACCTAATATACTCTAACCTTTCTCTTCTCTCAATAGAAAGGAAAAACCTCTCCTTTGATAATATCCATTGAGACTTATGTATGGACCTCAACTAAGGATATATTGTCGAAGATAACAAATCTCAACTCTCAAAAAATGGAATCAACAATCTATGGGGTATATTCAGTCTTTCTACTCATGCATGCAATTAGATCCTCTAAACTCCACAACACTGGTGGTACAAATATCTCTATACACACTCTCCTCAGAGGAAGTGATAAAATCTCGTAAGTGCCCCATCTCCTAGGTAGAAATTAAATATCATTCCCATATCAGGAACATCAAGCGCTTGATGTGGGACAACCTATGTTAGGTCATCTTGGGGTGGGGCACCATGTGTTAGGTCCTCTTAGGGTAGGGCACCCTATGCCAGGTCACCCCAAGGAACCTCATCCTAAGGTACATGATCATGTTTCTCCATTTAAGGGTAACATGCATTGTTAAATGTTAAAATTTAACTACATTACATGTGCAAGTAAAATAATATTAAAAGCTAAAATTATACAAATACGATTCTAAATTAAACTATGTTAATAAAACTAAAAACATAAGATGTCTTAAAGAGAGAGAGAGAGAGAGAGAGAGAGAGAGAGAGAGAGAGAGAGAGAGAGAGAGAGAGACCTAAGGGGAAAATCTTTAGGGGTGGGGAGAGAGTCTTAAGTGGGGAGACAAAAAGTGTTAAAGAGTGTGGAGAGATTTTTAAGGGGGTGGGGGTGTCTTAAGGGGTTTGGTGAGAGAATCTTAATTAGTGTCAAACAGTAGTGAGAAAGAAATAGAGTCTTAATGGGCGGGGAGAGAGAGTCTTAAAACATTGAGGACAGAGTATTAAGGAGTTTGGTGAGAGACTCCTAAGGGGCATGGGGAGAGGCAAAGTTTTAAAATTTTCTAACATTTTCTAAGAATTTTCTAATTTTTTCAAAGGTTTCAAATTTTTCTAAATTTTCCTAAAGTTTCAAGTTTTTGTAAATTTTCCTAATGTTTTAATTTTTTCTAAATTTTCTTAATGTTCTAAAATTTTCTAATAAAAATAATTTAAAACTAACATTTTAGCATTACTAATTAAAAATAATTTAAAAACAAGCAATAAGATTACTAAAAAACTAAAATTTTTAAAAAATTTCTAGTATTTTCTAACATTTACTAACATAACTTTGTAACTTAAATATTTTTTTTTCAATTAATAATTACTGAAAATGAAATAACTACTTGAAATTTTTTTAAAAAAAACTAAAAAATTTATATACATATAGTTTACAATAAAAAATAATTAAGAAAAAGGAAAAATGTGTATACCTGGAATATACGACAGTCGAAGGAGATCGAAAAGAAGGCAAGAAGGATGAAGGCAACGAGGTCATTAAGGGGTTCGCTCCAACTCTAGGGGTCCACAAGCTCTCTGAAAATAGTGATTGTGAAAATGACCCCTCTGCCAAAAATTTGTAGGGAATCCGGCATAGGGATACTTTGGGAAAAGGGGGTATTCGCCTGAAGGGGGTCTCGCCCCTTTGGGTGAAGTACCCCACATCAGGTCTTTGCACGAAGGGGTCTTACCCCTTTGTCTGAAGACCTCTACTTCAGGCGAAGACCCCAAAAAGGAATTTTTGGCGCCCGACTAAAAATCCTTCATCCCCAAAAGTGAGACTCACTTTTGTGAGTTCACCCCAAGGTCATGACAATTGAGGAGATTATACCACTCACACGGGAATTCACTGGGGAGACTTTGACTGGTAAGTTATCTGCATTTGAAACTTCTAGATTACAATATGCTTTACCTAAAGTTGAATCTTCATTTAAGGCTACTATTTGTAAGGATAAGAAGATGCTAATGAATAATGCAAGTACTAGTAGAAATAATAAATATGCAAGTCTTGGAGAACATGTTAAGGATTGGGTAGAGATAGAAGAAGAAGAAACAAAATTAGATGAGCTTGTAGCTTTGGTCGCCAAAAGAGAAAATAGAAGTAAAGGGAAATATGAAAGCAATTTACCATTGAAATATTTTTCATGCAATAAGATAGATCATTTTTCCTCTAGATTTCCTACCAAAGTTCCAAAGTATGAGCCTAAGCCATACAAGTCTAAATATCCTAAAGAATGTTATTATGCTAGTGATGGTGTTTCTGATGATGAATCTATGAAAAGTGAAAATGAGATTAGTTTTATTGCTATCAAAGATTAAAATCCTATTCATGAAGAAAAAACTTTGGTTTCTCATGTGGAAAACAAATGAGAATGGATTATAGATAGTGGTTGTTCACATCATATGGTAGGGGATAAAGAAAAATTTGTGTAGGTTGACAAGTATGATGAAGGTGTAGTCAAATTTGGAGACAATACTCCTCACTTGATCATAGTAGGAAGAGTATCAATAACTCTTTATGTTAAAACTGATATTGATGATGTATTGTTTGTTTTTGAATTAAGTAGTAGCAGAAGTGTGTTGACCCAGGGAACAAAAGGCAAACTATGGAAATTAACAAAACATTAATTCAACATAGAGAGCAGTAATATGAAAGAACTTCTACCATGATCAAAAACAAAAAAGCAACATCGTAGAGTATCCCACATCCATGGGAGAGTATTGAGAATGTTTAACATACACCAGACCAAGTGCCATGCAGGGCTAAAAACTGAGATCATAGTTTGTTGATGAACTAAAATATAACCTATTGAGTGTTGGACAACTTGTTGACAAGGGTTATCATCTACAATTCAATGATGGAAAATGCACTATCAGAGATCAATTAGGTAATTTGATGGCATCGGGTACAAAGACAAGAGGTAATGTATTTCAATTGAATTCAACATAAAAAAATTTATTTTGTTGTGAAGATGGATGACAATTGATAATGTCATAAGAGATTTTGTCATAGAAATTTTGATAACATTGTGAGTATTATTAATACTAGTGCAGACAAAGATTCTACAAAGATTGTAAAGACTACTAACATAATGTGTAAAGAGTGTGTTATGGGAAAGAAGACCAGGAATAGTTTTCAAGGGAAGACTTATTCTACAAACAGGAGATTGGATCTAGTTCATGCAGATCTCTGTGGTCCTACAAAGACAAGGTCATAAGTTATGGTGAGAGATACTTTATGATTTTTGCTGATGATGTGGGTTGCCTTTCTTAAAGAAAAATATGAACTTTTGATAAGATCAAGATCTACAAGGAAAAATCTGAGAATGAATCGGGGTTGAAGATTAAATGCTTAAGATTTGATAGAGATGGAGAGTTTGCATCAGATAAATTCAATGCATATTGTGAAGAACATGGGATCTATAGATAGAATTTTGTACCTAGGACACCACAATAGAATGGGATAGTAGAAAGAAGGAATAGAACTATTCTAGATACTACAAGGACAATGATTCTTGAATGAAAGGTACCTCAGATGTATTGAAGGGAAGGGTTCAATAATATAGTCTATACATTACATTGAGTTCAAATCAAACATGACACTTCTCATAAATACTTTGAGGTTTATTAGATGGATATAAAATATTCATTATATAGCTTGAATAAGGCACCAAGGACATGGTATGATAGATTAGGCACATATTTGTTACATCTTGGATTTAGAAAAGGTAATGCAGAAAGTAATATGTATTTGAGGACTAATTCTGATGGTATCTTGATCATTGAGGTATGTGTTGATGATATTATATTTGGAGGAAATGATGAAATGAGTAACAAGTTTGCTAATGATATGAAAGATGAATTTGAGATGTCAATGATAGGGGAAATAAAAAAATTTATTTATTTGTTTTCTTTGGTTTACAAATCACTCAGAGTAAGGATGGCATTTTTGTATCTCAGACTAAATATCTTAAGGAGTTATTGAAAAAGTTTGGAATGGAAGATTGTAAGATGGTAGGAACACCTATGGTTATAGGTTGCAAGCTAACTACTACTAATGATTCACCAGACACTTTTCAGACAAGGTACAAGTCCATTATTGGAGGATTTCAATATTTAACTCGTACAAAGCTAGATATATCCACCGCAGTTAGAATTGTTGCTAGATTTCAATCAGAACCTAAAGAAACTCATCTTATGGTTGTAAAAATAATTTTTAGATATCTGAAAGGAACATTGGATTTTGGTTTGTGGTATGATAGATCTGATGTTTTTGTTGGAAATATAGATGGAGTAACTGAGAGGGGGGGTGAATCAGTTAACCACAAAAATATTACCATAGATCCCTTAGATGTCTTATTAATTCATTTACTACTGTCACTCGGTAAACATAAAGAGAAATGTTGAAACTCAATTATTGCAGTGAGTATTAATTATAACTGTTCTTAAGTATTCATCAGTGATTAACATGCATGCATAAAGGAAATAACATGAACACATGAGACACTAGATTTAACGTGGAAACCCAATATGGGAAAAACCACCAATGTAACTAGTTACTATTTTTCACTCTTCTGAAGTGAGCCCTGTTAGGAGCCAACCCGGTAAAAGGTTACAAAACACAATGTTAGGTGTGACCTTGTTAGAGGATTTAATCACCCTATTAGGAGTGGCCTTGTAAGAGGTCTTTGAACAATTCAATAGAATTGTCACCTTGTTAGAGGATTTACAAAATGGCTATTAAACCAACTCTGTTAAGAGATTTTGAAATCATTGCTACAATGGTAAGAAAGTAACAATGAAATGACCTGAATAACATGCAACTGCATTACTGATTACAGATCTCTATTCTGCTTCACTAGATCCTTCCTGATCAAATATATCTTTGCTGCTCCTCAAGGATATCTAACCATCCTTCACAAATTGACCTTCTATATATACCATTTGGATTGTCCATTCACATTGTCAAGTTGGCACTAATAATCATTACAAACATTACCACTCATTACAACAATTGGCTGGAATAAACAAACTTTATTTCTCAAATTAACAAAATCCTTTATTGGGCTGACCTGGCTCGGTAAGTACTAATCCTGAAAAGATTTCCTTTGGTGACCAAGTGAACTCGGTTACCACTAACTTCCTTTGATAACCATGGAAGCTCGATTAACACTATTTTCTGCCATACTTTTCTTAGATGCCTGAGAGATCTCGGTAGACACTGAAAACCGCCTTGCTAATCGACTGAGCTCGGTAGACACACAAAACTACTTATTGATATGACATTTGTGTGACATCAAAGACAACACACAATTAGACAATTGTATCCAACAATCTCCCTCAGACAATTGTATCCAATAGTTTTCACTTTGCATGCTTTTAATAATCCTAATTGGGCAGGAAGTGTTGATGACAAAAAAAAAAGCACAAGTGGAGGAGTATTCTTTCTTGGAAAGAGACTGGTTTCTTGGTTAAGAAAGAAACAAGATTGTATATCACAATCTACTACTGAATCAAAGTATGTTACTGCCGCTATTAATTGCACTCAAATTGTTTGGATGAAACATATGTTGAAGGATATTGGGGTTAGCATTGAAGATCCTATTATTTTTCATTGTGACAGCACAAGTACAATTAACATGTCAAAAAATCTATTACTGCACGCAAAGACAAAGACATATCAATCAAGTATCATTTTTTGAGAGATAAAGTTGTTGCAAAGGAAGTCATATTGGAATACATAAGTATAAAGGAGAAGATAATAGACATTTAGAGACCTTTGAGTGTCTCAGAGGTATGCTTGGGGTGATGACCGCACCTTGTGACAACTAAATGATGTAGGAATATATCAGTCTAGTAGCTATCAAAACATTAATATTCACCTAGACTGGGTGCTTGGTACTAATCCTCAGGGGGAGTAGTTGCAATGGTCATAGCTAAGTTCAAGAGATCCATGGGTTAGTCATATGAATATTTGAAGAGAAGAGTACGTCGTATGTTATAGATTTAAACATTTGAGAAAGCTACATCATAAGGAGGGAGAATTTCTTGGGGAGAGAGTTATGTGAAATGTTAACAAAGTTTGACATTTTTGGCACCCTTTTCCATTGATGTCAAAGGGGGGGAGATTCATGTGAAAAACCTCCTACTATCTTAGGGGGAGTTTTTTGAGGTTATTGAGAAGATTCTATTTAGATGGAAATTTTTGGATTGATGGTTTTTCACACATATGTTGCTATCAATGCCAAAGGGGGAGATTGTTGGATATTGATTGGAATTTTCAATTTTTAGGTTTTTGACATTCATTTTTTGTCATTGATATCAAAATATTTTTTAGTTATACATTGGTTGCATCAGACCGACTAAGTTTCGGGTTGCTTCAGGTAGTTGGATAGATTTGTATGGATAGTGTACAACATTTTAGAGTATGTGAGCATGGATTTGTTATGTTGAGTACTTATGTCTAAGGTCGTGTAGCTTAATATTATGATTTTTTTAAGTTATAGCTTTTCTGGTGAAGACTAGTCACAGCATAGAGACATGGAATTATGTCAGAGATGGTTCATGAATTTTGAGTATAAGTTGGTTGTGACATGAAATGGTGGTATGTGAGCTTAAGGCATGGAATAAGAATCACATTGGAGTAAATTATGGGATTTATGGCTTAATTGGTTCATGTTGTTGTCGAATCTAGCATGTGGAATTCATAAATTTATATTTTGGAGCCAACTACATGATGTAACGTGTGTAATGGATTGGAGAGCATGTATTGTGGATCTTGGCATGTAATTTGATATTTATAAATGTTGAATATTTGTATTAGGTACCATTTTTATCTTAGTGTTTGTTGATGTAATGGTTTATGCATTGGGGAATCTCTAACAAGGTGACCTAATTGGTTTTGTAACTTGTATAAAGGAAAGTAATTTTTTTGATGTGGTGTGAGGAATGTAAGGGATAAGTGGATGCAAGAATTGTTTTTGGTTGTCAGAGAAAAGCTAAAAAGTAGGTCAGATTCTTTGATAGAGGTATGAGTGGAATCTATGATCATTCCTTATGCACTTAAATGAATTTGTAAAGGCAAGAGAGTTGTCATCAATCAGTTCATTGGATAGTAATTCCTCTTTTCTGTATTCAGATAGTGAGTCCTTCTAAAGGTGGATTTAACCTTCTCCTTCAACAATTTTCTCTTGGTAGTATTCCTTTTGTTCTCATCAAATCCTAATAGGGTTGAAGGACCTTTTAATAGCGGTTCTATACTTTAAAAAGGACTTTTCCTCTAACAAGGACTGATGTACTAGATGTATTGTATCAACTCCTAACAGCGACATTATTATACTAGTACATGATCTTATGGGTATCATCCCCACTGGGATTTTTCCATTATCAAGGTTTTCCTTGAAAACAAAAATCTTGTGTGTTATGGTGTTGGCATTTATCTTTTTCATCTTTTTTTAAATTTTTATATTCTTTATTGGTGATTTGGTTGAAAATCATAGAGTTTATAATTATAGAACACAAATGATTCACCACCCCTCTCAGTTGTGTTGTGTGGATTGTTATTCCTAAATAAGTCTATATTTATTGAGTCTTAGGTCTTAGTTAATTGATAGGAACATACAAAATGAGTATGTTGTAAATGTTTATATAGAAAATAGAGGCCTGACTAGAGTTTCTGAATACTTTGAGAAGAAAATCTTACATCTCTTAACATTGTATGATGGAGGTGATTATATAATATCAATACAAACATGATTTGTGGCTTATTTCTTTCCTTTGTGTCAAATCAGTGAGTTGTGAGTAATATGATTCAAATATTTATATTATTCAATTCATTATTATGATGTGTATGTTTTATTTTTATGCTTTGATCAATGGTCAATTAAATGCTTAAAGATAATTCGTAGGTTCACTGGTTTGATGCAAGGTTCTTTATAAGAAGTGTAAGTTGTAATCATAGATAAAGACTATTGTAATGCAATAACTCTTTAGATCAATCACTTAAGGTCAATCCACTTGTACAAAGCTTAAATTCATAATATTTTGCCCAATTTGGATAAGGCTCTGGTCATTTTTTTGTAATATTTACATATCTTCATATTCTTCATATGTGTCTCTGTTCTGTCACAATTTGAGATAAAATTCTTTAATCATTTTTTGTTTTATGTTTGTGGTATGGATAGCTATCTTAGGCTCCACTTTAATTTTTAGATCAATGAATGGCTAGCCATCATTTAGTATCTCCTTCAATTTTTATTGATCCTTTTGTGATATTTATCTACTTAAATGATTTAGGAACAAGTGTGGTATAGAGGTTATAATTTGAATGAATCAAGGTCAACCTCTTGGCAAGTGATGTTTTGCAAGCACTATGGATCACTTGAGGGTTTCCATTTATGGAAAGACACATGTCATAGTGATCACATGTAGTAAGTATGAGTGTTGGAGACATAGTCATGAAAATGACTAAGTACAGAATTGGATTTACACTATACTACAGTACTATTTCGGTAAGAGAAGATGGTATATGATATATTATGGCTTGTGAACTTAGAGGAAGAAATTTTGGCATATGTATGTGTTACCCAATTTTCCTGTTCCATGCAAATTTGGCTAAATCTATCCCAGGGTCTACATTTTTATCCTGCTGAGCATCCCTAAAAATTTCATGGTTTTCCACCTTGTCTTCTGGTCTCTGCAATTCTTTAACTCTCTGGTTTGCAAGTTTAAATATTTAAAAAAATCTAGCCGTTATACCCCAAAACCCTGAAGACCCTAGGTCATGTTCTAATTTGCCGTTACTTTATCAGCCACTTAAGTTCTCATATTTCCCATGTGTGCATTTAAAACCTTCGGTCGCCAGTTCTCTAAGTCTTCCAACGGTTATCTATTCCTTTTGGTGAACTGGCGAGTGCAGTGTTCATGTAATCTCTTAATGTCTGGCAGTTATCAATTAACATTAAGCAACCCAACAGACGGTTTACTTTCCTTCAGTCACTGATTCATGAATGGTGGCCTCCTTTTTATAAATGTAATACATGTGGACCTATGTCAGAGTGGATGCCGACATGTCAAACAGTTACCAGATTTCTGAGTGATGACTTGTATGTTGTCTGCGGGCCCAATTTTCAGTTCCCTTTTGATCTAATGGTTGGCGTATGATCTCATGGGTTGTGTCAAAGCCATGAGATCTTATGACAACCATTGATTCTCCTTTATGGTAAAGCTTTTTCAAATGGATGGTTCCGTTGCCACGCATGCACAAATGGTGGTTCCTCATTGGTTCACATAATGATGATTTGGCAAGTGTCAATGGGACCAGGATTTCCAGCATTGCAAAGGGCTCTAAAATCTGTAGAGGATTAACGGTTGAAGCATGATCTCATGGGTTGTGTCAGAGCCATTAGATCTTGCACCCGCCATCTGATTTAAAAGCTTGTATGCGGTGGGTCCTTTGTCAGTAGTGACCGGGTAGTATGCAGTGAATGGTATGATGATAGGTGGCACAATGTGGGCCCATGTGTGGGTCTAAAGTTTAGCAGTTCTGATAGGGTCTTTGGCGGCTCTGACAAATTTCCTCTTGTTCACTCATTCATGAAGTAAAATGGCGATGCTCTAAATGTTTTGGCAAATTGATGAATAAGGTAGTAGCTGAATCACTAAATAAATTAGCAATAGCATGAAACACTCGGCGAATAGGTGCAAGCCCTTTGTCACTTGTTCACCAAATGGCTGAGGGTTAAGTACTTGACCGAGAGAAGTGGGTCTGATGCCAAGTCAGGGTGACATGCTCATTTGTGATTGGCTGAAATAAAGAGATCTGTCAGTGGATCCAGTGTCACATATTGCTTATGTGCTCACCTATGATTGGTTGCTGAATGCTGACAGAGATTTTTAGGTGGACCCGTGTGTTAGTGGGGTCCCAGTGCAAAAAGGATCAATGACCGGTGCATGATCGAAAAGAATATTCAGGGGCTATGAGATCATGCACCCACCGTTGGATGTGAATCAAGACTTCAGTGGGTCCAATGTCAAAATTTACCGAGGTGTTTGATGATAAGGTGACTAGAACAAATAGAAGATTGACATGTGGTAGATGGGCCCAAGGTTAGTAAGGTATTCCGCGACTTAGTGAATGAAGGATTTCTCTTGTTCACTAGACTTAACTAGGGGTCAACGAAAGATTTAGATATTTAGCGATTGTAGTGTTTGCATAGTTGCTTGACTGGACCGGAGTTGGGAGAAGTATTTCGCGAATGGGAAAGGTGCTTTCAGTCACACGTTCACCGAATAACTTAAGGAAGGAAAGGTCAAGGTGGGTCCAAAATGACAGATGCACCGACATGCTCAATTTTCATTGGATACGATATGCTGATGAGGACATTGACTTTTCAAGAGGGTTTTGTGACTGTTGACATGATGATCTAGGCCGTTCATCTGCTAGGAAATGATAGATATCAACGGCCACGTTTTAAATTGATCGACTAGCCATTGTTACTCAAATTTAAATATTTCTAAGAAGGTTTTTTTCCAGCATTTGATTCAACAAGCTACTACAACAGAGGTAGCTAAGGAATTTATTTTTCCAGGACAATTGTAGTTGGGAAGATGATGGAGAAAGTCTAAGCAGCCGTCGTGGGTTGATTCTTGCTTCCTAGGGTACCACGACATCAGTTTGTGCCAGAGGTTGATGAATCAAGGTTGCTTGTCTGCAGGAAAATCTAGTACAGAGATGGGCACATAAACATCATATCTGATCGGTTGAGATATTTCAAGAGGCATTTATGATCATATTTGATTGAGTTAGGGTTAGTTATTATTCTATTGAAAATCTGTGTAACCCTAGTTATGTTTTGACTCCTTCCTATGTGCAAAATAGGAGATGTATATATTAATTTTTGGAGGCTTTAGAGAAAGAGTTGGACAATTGTAAAAGAATTTTACCTTTCTTAAGAGTCATCTGTGGTATTCTTTCTGCCCTCTAGCTTCTACAGTTGTAAATTCCCATTGATTATTCAAATATTGTAAGGTATTTTGTGGCATTCTTCATGTCCCTATGCTTCTTGTCTGAGTCATCTCTTAATGAATTCAGTATTTATATGTTTTTCAGTGATATCTTAGGGTTCTTGATCCTTCTTTCTTTTTGCAATTCATGTGTATTCTTGTGGATGATTTGATGTGAATTCTTTTATGGGTATACTACTACCCCTTAACAATCTTGTCTCATTCCTATACCTAGTTGCAGAGGTGAATGTTTGTTTGCAGGTCATAGATTGTTGTCTAATCCTAAGAGTGTTATTGTTTCTGAAAGAATCTCCCTCTTTTCCTGAATACCCCCTTTTATTTGTAGACCCTTCTATGAAACACTTATGCAAGCCTATTCAGTGAGTTGTGATCTCATAGACCTAAGTTTATTCATTGAATCCATCTTTTATGCTGCAATTCATACCTTCATTTCGGTGTATCACCTAGTAGGTGGTTTTCTTTCAAGTCATTTCCCTTTCAAGCATTCCTTCTATCCCTTTCCCCTCAAAGTTTTACTTTCCTATCAAGAAGCAAATTAAGGTGATTATCCAAGAGGAACCAGCCTAGAACCTAGAGGTCTCATCTCAGTTAGCATAGGTCCCACAACCTGGAGATGATTCCCATGTTATACTAGGTTATCAAGACTATGAGAGCATGAAACAAGGGTGAAAACTTAGTGTATAACAATTTTGGCATGCCCGATGGGACCAAAGATCAGATCGAAGTTCAAAGGTACTCCTATAGGTTCATCTTTGAAAGATTATGCTATCTCTGATATACTGATTGCATAATATAGACCTTAGAGAGGTTAGTATTTAAGTATATCTGGTGACTCCATGGGTGTTAAGAGACAGTGACCCAATCCCTAATAGAGCTTATGGGAAAAATAGACCCTTCTTATGGAAAGACAATTTGCATTTGCACCCTTTAATCAGGGTAGCCCATTAGCCTTTGCCCAGCACCACAATGTGCCCTTGGTAGCACTAAAGAGTCTACCTGATTTCATAGGTGAAGGCCAAACAACAACTTTTGAACACATAAGAGATGTGGCTACCATCTGTAGTATACATAACATCATATAAGAGGATGCTGCCACCAAGTTGTTGGCTGCCTTCTTTAAGGGTTAGGCCCTGGAATGGTTTAGAACTCTAGTAGTTGGCTCCATTACTTCATGGGATAGACTTGGAGATCTCCTTAGAAAATACTTTGAGCATGATTTAGACTCTTTGTCTCTAGTAGAGAAGCTTCAAATTATAAAGAGAGACCCTCGAGAACAGATGATTTATTTTAATGGAAAATTTCTCAAGACATGGAATAGGATTCCAATCAATATAAGGCCTTCAGCAGATTGTGCTTTCCTTTATTTTTTGAGAGGCCTAACTAGTGACATATCTATCATGATTCATTCTTTAGGAGGGACTTCATTACCTCAGGCTTTTGACCTAGTTGTAAAGGCAGAAAATTGCTTAATTCGGGCTAGTATGATAACCCCAAGGTGACTCATGCCTATCTTTCCCAGTCTTCAACCCACTTTACCTCTGTAGATGCCTCCATTTACTCCCATACCTACATTAATAGAACCTTAGGCTAGCACTAGCTATGGGCAATCCATAGGTGACCCTTCTCAAGAGCTACTCAAATTAAAAATTAGTCAGCAAGAGGTGAGAAGTGATCAACAAGTAAAAAACCAAGAGATGATGAGCCTGTTGCAGGCTCTAACTAAAGAGTTGATCACTGTAGAAGGGCATAATCAGGAGGTTAGATCACCCTATCAATAAGTTCAAAGTCCTAGCCAGCAGTGCCAAGCTCAGGAGAAATCCTACCAACAAAGTAGGCCACAGTATCAAGAAAAGCATCAAAGCAAAAGGAAAAATTTGGTAAAGAGGCCTTTCCATCCATATAATCTAATCAGGAGGACACTCCCAACACAAAACATCAAAGTAGCTAGCAGTCACCTAAACCCATTTTTTGGGAAGGAGGCTGTAGATTTTTTGCTTGTTCTCTTGAACTATGAGCTTCTTGATGGAGAAAGGTTAGAGGTGTTACAACAGGAGACAATGGCTTCTCAAGCACATCCCCCTAAGGATGGAATGCAACAAGTGACCAAACAAGAGACTCACAAGGTTCAAATCCCAAGCTGGAGGACCCATTTGTCTCAAGAGCCTACACATGAGGAGCCAACAAAGCATTCATTTCCAAGTTTCAAGACAAGTATGCCTTCTTTGTCTACCCTTGGGCCCTCTCAATTTCACATCCCAAGTTTTAAAGCAAAGAGTTCTTTCCAAGAGCCTATGCTTAAGATTCAGTCTACCACTCTGTAAGAATAGTTTGTGCAAGAAAGTTGCTTATCTCAAGAGGCCCCTCTGGTCTCTCAAGATGATGAAGTGTTGTGGATACCCCAATGGACTCTACCTCCTGGCTGCCAGGTGCCAAGTCTTTTCAAGGATACTAGTCTAGTTTTTGAGCAAGGACCTGTGGTAGATGAGCTTTCATGTGATGAGGAGGAGAGGAGATCTAAGGTATCAGTGTTGAGTGATGATTGTGATAAAGTGGGACACAAAGGGGAGGAGGTGATGATTGATGCTCAGCCTGAGCTCTTGGTTGGTTTGTTTGATGAGCTTCCCCTCTTTGTTGATGATGAAGAAGAGACCATGCCATTACCTATGGCTAAGGTTCAATCAGAGAAAAAGGTCCACCATCAGCAGGAAGTCGATACAAGGGAGGATGCCATGTCCTTAATGGATGAGCTGCCTAGTTTTGTTGAGCAAGACAAAAGGGATATGATCATAGCCACATCTGTAAAATTGTAGTAGCTAGAAGAGATTGATCCTGAGGATACGCTAATTGATGAGCTTGATCTCATCTTTAAGGAGGAGACTTCCCAATATGCGGAAGATAACCAGAGCCTTGACAAAGATTGTTTGGGAAGCATCATAGGAGGCTTGTGTGTGGAGCTTGATTATAAAGAGCTAGTCATTCCTGGGGATCTTCAGGAAATTGATGACTTTGATAGGCTCTATGCATGTTTAAATGAAGAGGATGAAGACTCCCTATCCATGGAGGATGAGTTGACATGGATATCCATAACAAGGGGCAACCATGATGATAAAAGATGGCCTACCTTCAGACTTTCAAGAGGTTTCCCTATCAGGTACTTGGCCCAGAAGGAGTTTACTGAGACATCTCCATATGATCAATTTGAGGTGAGTAAACTTGATCCTATCTTTACAGAGGTAGTTCATCCTCATTTGATAAATCTTTATGTGCCGCATATCCTTGTAGCTATCCTTATGCACTCAATACAAAATATCCTAATAAGGAAGGGTAGTTATTTTAGCCTACCAGTGAATGGTTTTGTTTGACCAGCTTCTACACTAGTAGTTTAGGATAGGTTAGTTTTCCTACTTTCTATCCCTATTTTCTAGGTTAGGTTAGTTTTTCCTATTTTCCAAGAAGTGCCCGTGCATATAGTTCTGTCCCTCTGGTTCTAGGCCTACTTCTCTATCAGAAAGCTTTACACTCAAGTAATGACCCCATGCCCAATGGATTACTTCAAGGCCACTGATCTAATGTCTAGCAGGATGACATCCTGTAGAAATCACCAAAATGTTACCCAATTTTCCTGTTCCATGCAAATTTGGCTAAATCTATCCCAGGGTCTGCAATTTTATCCTACCAAGCATACCTGAAAATTTCATGGTTTTCCGCCTTGTCTTCTGGTCTCTGCAATTCTTTAACTCTCTGGTTTGCAAGTTTAAATATTTAAAAAAATCTAGCCGTTATACCCCAAAACCCTCAAAAAACCCTAGGTCATGTTCTAATTTGCCGTTACTTTATCAGCCACTTAAGTTCTCAAATTTCCCATGTGTGCATTTAAAACCTTTGGTCACCAGTTCTCTAAGTCTTCCAACGGTTATCTATTCCTTTTGGTGAACTAGCGAGTGCAGTGTTCATGTAATCTCTTAATGTCTGGCGGTTAGGTTACCAGTTAACATTAAGCGACCCGACGGGTGGTTTACTTTCCTTCAGTCACTGATTCATGAATGGTGGCCTCCTTTCTATAAATGTAATACATACAGACCTATGTCAGAGTGGATGCCAATGTGTCAAATAGTTACTGGATTGTCGAGCGATGACTTGTATGCTATTTGCGGGCCTAGTTTTCAGTTCCCTTTTGATCTAATAGTTGGTGTATGATCTCATGGGTTGTGTCAGAACCATGAGATCTTACACCAACCATTGATTCTCCTTTATGGTAAAGCTTTTTCAAATAGGTCGGTCCGTTGCCATGCATACACAAATGGTGGTTCCTCATTGGTTCATGTAATGATGATTTGGCAAGTGTCAGTGGGACTAGGATTTCTAGCATTGCAAAGGGCTCTGACATCTGTAGAGGATCAAAGGTTGGTGCATGATCTCATGGGTTGCATCAGAGCCATGAGATCTTGCACCCGCCGTATGATTTAAAAGCTTGTATCCGGTGGGTCCTTTGTTAGTAGTGACCGGGCAATATGTAGCGAATGGTATGATGACAGGTGGCACAATGTAGGCCCATGTGTGGGTCTAAAGTTTAGCAATTTTGATAGGGTCTTTGGTGGCTCCGACAAATTTCCTCTTGTTCACTCATTCATGAAGTAAAATGGTGATGCTCCAAATGTTTTGGCGAATCAATGAATAAGGTAGTAGCTGAATCGCTAAATAAATTATCAGTAGCATGAAACACTCAGCGAATAGGTGCAAGCCCTTTGTCGCTTGTTCGCCAAATGATCCAGGGTTAAGTACTTGACTGAGAGAAGTGGGTCTGATGCCAGGTTAGGATGACATGTTGGTTTGTGATTGGCTGAAATAAAGAGATCTGTTAGTGGGTCCAGTGTTGCGTATTACTTATGTGCTCACCTGTGATTGGTTGTCGAATGCTGACAGAGATTTTCAGGTGGACCTGTGTGTCAGTGGGGTCCTAGTGCAAAAAGGATCAATGACTGGTGCATGATCGAAAGGAATATTTGGGGGCTATGAGATCATGCACCCACCTTTGGATGCGAATCAAGACTTCAGTGGGTCTGATGTCAAAATTTGCCAAGGTGTTTGCTGATAAGGTGACCAAAATGAATAGAAGATTGACATGTGGCGGATGGGCCCAAGGTTAGTAAGGTATTCCGCAACTTGGCGAATGAAGGATTTCTCTTGTTCGCTAGACTTAACCAGGGGTCAATGAAAGATTTAGATATTCAATGATTGCAGTGTTTGCATAGTCACTTGACTAGACTAGAGTTGGGAGAAGTATTTCATGAATGGGAAAGGTGCTTTCAGTCCTGTGTTCACTGAATAACTTAAGCAAGGAAAGGTCAAGGTGGGTCCAAAATGATAGATGTGCCGACATGCTCAATTTTCATTGGCTGCGATATGCTGATGAGGACATTAAATTTTCAAGAGGGTTTTGCAACTTTTGACATGATGATCTGGTCCATTCATCTATCGTGAAATGATAGATATCAACAGCCACATTTTAAATTGACCAGCTAGTTGTTGTTACTCAAATTTAAATATTTCTAAGAAGGTTTTTTGCCAGTGTTTGATTCAACAAGCTGTGACTATAGAGGTAGCTAAGGAATTTATGTTTCTAGGACAATTGTAGTTGGCAAGATGATGGAGAAAGTTTGAGCAGCTGTCGTGGGTCGATTCTTGCTTCCTACGGTACCGTGACATCAGTTTGTGCCAGAGGTTGATGAATCAAGGTTTCTTGTCTGTAGGCAAATCCAATACAGAGATGGGCATGTAAACATCATATCTGGTTGGTTGAGATATTTCAAGAGGCATTTATGATTATATTTGATTGAGTTAGGGTTAGTTATTATTCTATTGAAAATCTGTGTAACCCTAGTTAGGTTTTGACTCTTGCCTGCATGCAAAATAGGAGATGTATATATTAATTTTTGGAGCTTGTAGAGAAAGAGTTGGACAATTGTAAAAGAAGTTTACCTTTCTTAAGAGTGATCTGTGGTATTATTTCTTCCCTCTGGCTTCTATAGTTGTAAATTTCCATTGATTATTCAGATATTATAAGGTATTTTGTGGTATTATTCATGTCCCTATGCTTCTTGTCTGAGTCATCTCTTAATGAATTCAATATTTATATGTTTTTCAGTGATATCTTAGGGTTCTTGATCCTTCTTTCTTTTTGCAATTCATGTGTATTCTTGTGGATGATTTGATGTGAATGCTTTTGTGGGTATACTACAACCCCTTAACAATCTTGTCTCATTCCTATACCTAGTTTCAGAGGTGAATGTTTGTTTGTAGGGCATAGATTGTTGTCTAATCCTAAGAGTGTTATTATTTGTGAAAGAATCTCCCTCTTTCCTTGAATACCCCCTTTTATTTGTAGGCCCTTCTATGAAACATTTATGAAAGCCTATTCAGTGAGTTGTGATCTCCTAGACCTAAGTTTATTCATTGAATCCATCTTTTATGCTGCAATTCATACCTTCATTTCGATGTATCACCTAGTAGGTAGTTTGCTTTCAAGTCATTTCCCTTTCAAGAATTCCTTCTATCCCTTTCCCCTCAAATTTTTACTTTCCTGTCAAGAAGAAAATTAAGGTGATTATCCAAGAGGAACCAGCCTAGAACCTAGAGGTCTCATCTCAATTAGCATAGGTCCCACAACCTGGAGATGATTCCCATGTTATACTAGGTTATCAAGACTATAAGAGCTTGAAACAAGGGTGCAAACTTAGTGTATAATAGTATGACCTTCGGTTAATGTTGCACATTTTTTGGTATTGATATCAACAAGTTACAATGATATGAAGGCATGCAAAGATAGAGGAATAGTGAAATAGGGCATATGAACATTCGCGATGATTAAGGGAATGTTAGATGGAATGGAGACATGCTAAGTTAGATGAAGATTGTATATTGCCAGCACTTTGGTAATATAAGATCGCCGACTCAGTATTTATCATTTGTATAAGTAATTTTTCTATTTTTTCTTGTATTTTAGACCCGACTGGATGACTTAATAGATATAACTAAAGATTTTTTTGTAGAAGTGATAAGTGTGCAAAATATGTATGAGATGTGGATTCAAATTTGGGATATTAGTAATGGTTGATAGCAGATGTGAGATCAGAGATTGATAGAGAGCTATAGCTGGAACTATCAAAGTATAGTAGATACTTGTAATGTTCACTCTTAAGAACACCTTTGTAATTGAATTATTGATTTTAAGAGCTGTAAGCTCACCATACCTATAATAGGGTTTATATTCCTCTAACAAGGAAATGTATTCTATAATACTCAACTCCTAACAAGGCTAGATCTCCTAATAGGGATTCTATGTTTTAGTGCATAGTTGTGGGTACCATTCCCACCAGGGTTTTCCCTTGGCCATGATTTCCTCAAAAACAAATACTGTGTTGGAATTAGGAGAGATAGGTACTGAGAGGGGAGGGGTGAATCAGTGCCTTCAAAACTTTACTTGTAAAACCTTTATGATCTATAACTGAATACTGTGATGATCGATCAAAATAACTTGAATCTAATTGCATAAATCAATCATCTAGTTAACTTAAGAAAGTAAACAACATGAAATCAATATGACAATCACATAACACAAGTATTTTGGTAATGCAAAAACCCTTGTTAGAAGGTAAAAACTATGGTGGGGATGACACCCATAAATTCTTCACTACTACAGATAGAAAAGGTTTGCCTGTTAAGGCTACAAGTTTTGATCACTTCTGGTGATCTTACCCTGTTAGGAGTAACATATTAGATCAACTAGATCTACTTAGTTATAGGATTTAACAACACTATATGAAGTGTGTACTCAATTAAGAGATTTATACAAAGACTGTTAAGTCTACTCAGTTAAGAGATTTTACAAAAAACTCTATCACAATTGTCAAAAAGTAATAGGTAACTATCTGCTAGTTGACAACTCAATTGTTTGAAATAGATCTATAAGTGCTTATCAAAATATCACCTTATATATGATGGTTCTCTTCTCTGATCTACTCGGTAGTCTTGTTTGATTCTGCTCAATCTGAAAACCTCTGTACTCTGTTCTGCTTGGTAAACTGATTGTCTTAAAGATAGGCAATTTCTTCAAGTGCTCTGTGATTCATATATATCAATTCAACAACCCTCTAAAATGGTGTGAACATATACAATATACAGTGTTCTATTTTTTCTCTTACACAAAATTAGGTTACAAAAAAATAATCATAACCCTAAGATCTATGGTGCAAAATAACCTAGATCAACTAATACAAATAAGATAATCATTGCATTTAATGAATATCTTTTACAATAAATGCTCCTCAATCTTGGTAAACTATTTTACGATCTGTTGTAACTGTCAACATAGAATAATTTTCCATTTTTGATTACTATGCCATTTTCTGTGATCATCGGTAAACACTGTATAATCTGCTTGGTGTATACTGCGATGCCCGGTGTTTACTGACCATCGGTGTCGGTGTCGCTGGTGCTCGGTTAACTGTGTGATGCTCAGTGTAAGGCTTTACCGACTGCTCTGTCTTACTTCTAGTTACCAACTGTCTCAATATAAATGACTGACCAACCTGCTTACTATCCTTTGATACTAATGACAACCTTAAATGCTCAATAGAGATTAATAATCTCCCCCTTTGGCATTAGTATGAAAAATTCAAAATGTATATAGACAAAATGTTTCTATATATTCCTTATATCTCCACCATATACATATCCACAACAAAGACTTCTAAGTAAAAAAGTAGTCCCCCTCAATGCATGCTCCCGGTAGTATGTAATATACATATAAAAAAAATATACTATTTGGCATATACATGTTTTCCCCCTTTTTGATAATAATGCCAAATACCCAAAAATTATGTAATGTATACTTACATCTTGTCAAAAATGTTTTGATGGGTTTTCTTTATAGAATCCAAGAGGTTTTCCCATTCCTCTTTCAAGTTGGTAAGAGCAATTTTCTCAAGACCGACTTGTGCATGCATGTCAAAGATATTATCCAACACCGAAATCTCTGATGTTGCCACAAGTTGCTCAAATTTGACAGTATTTGTTTCAAAAATCTTCAAGTAAGGAGTGAGTTCTTTCTGTAACTTTGTAACCTAATCGGTGATGTGTGCTTCTTGTTTCCTTAAGTCTGCTATCAGCTGCCGAAGTTCCTGAACTCAGTTAATGTGCTTTAAGAAAGCAGTTGGCTCGGCGATAGCTTCTTGTGTACTTAACTTTACTTCTGCTTCTAAACCTTTTATCTTTTCACTAATTTCTACAGTGAAGGTTCCTGTAGTACAAAGCTTGATGAGAAATTGACAAATTATCTGGGTAATAGATTTTACCTCAGTAATGACCTCAAATAATTTCACCTTGTTCAGTGCCACTTCAGTGCTAATACTTTCTGCCAATTTTTTTTGAATCTTTGACTCTACCCTTTCTTCTATTCCTTTGTCTGCATCTATATCAGGGGCATTGATTTTGTTGGTGAGGGTGGCAAGTTGATCTATGATGGGAGTATTCTCATCAATATTTGTTTCTGGTACTATTTGTTGTAGAATATCCCGTACATCATTTAACACTTCTTTTCATTTGTGTTCTTGCCTTAACTTCTCTTGTGCCACTTTCCTCGAACATAAATCCCCATACCGACTTATTTCCTTAGGGCTTAGGGTTCTCGGGTCACATTCAAGTATAATGATAACTTCATTAATGGTGACCGACCCTTTGGCTTTCTTCTTCTTCTTCTTCTGTGCAAGAGGTGACTTCTTCTCACTTATGAAAATGGCATTTTCTTCACTCCTCGGACTATCCTTACCAGTTGACACTATATCATCCTTCTTTTGCTCCTCGGTAGATTGAGTGGGAGTCTCGGTGGTAGTGTCAAGTGGGTTCACCTCGGTTGACTTTTTTTCTGCTGGTTCCTTTATTTCTATAGACTGTGCCTCTGGTTTGTTAGGCTCATTTGTATCTGCAGGTTGCTCGGGTGCTTGAATCTTAGTTGTATCTTTGATTGGTTCAGGATGAGAGACATCGGGTTGTACTTGTGAAAGTATTTCAACTACCTCTACAAGTATAGGTAGTTCACCCGGTAGAGATGTACACACATTGTCCTCAATGAGTGCATCATCATTGGTTTTCTTTTGCAAGTGGATCTTAACTTGATCCGGTGCATCCTGTGAAATTTTGATTTCTTCCTTTTGTTCGGTGATATCAATTACCTCGGTAACTGATATACTAGTGTCTTCTATTTTATTAACTTTAGTATCATCAATGAAAATACTTTTACCTTTTGAACTGTGTCTCTTTTTAGACAGTTTCAGGAATGCTTCCTATTCAGCTTTCTCTTCTGCTTTCAAAATTGATGTCCATAGAGAGTCACATACGACATCCATATCATCTACATTCTCATCCATGATCTGCATAGCTCTATTCTTAACTAAAAATCTAGGCTGATACATTGTCATGTATTCACTTACCACAGCATAGCTAAAGTGTGTGGCTGCACGGCCTAGTGATCGTTCTCTTTTTCTTTTCTCTATTTCTAGTGCAATAGCCCATCTCTCACTTATTTTTTCATCAAGTTCCTTTGGCAATTGACATGCGAATTCCATCGGTACTCTCTTGAACTTGATCATCATCTAGATGATAGCATGTTCTAGCTTTGTTTTGTCCTCAATTGACATGTTAAATTTGTCTATGCGTGGATCATTAAGATTTCCATTCTCAATTATATCTTCAATTATTTCTTCTAATGTCCTTTCTCTATTACGAACTAACTTGAATTGATCAGGATCATTTTCAGTGTCAGTCTCCTCTATATCTTCTTTACTCCTTATGTATTTCCTCTTTTTCTTTGGTGGTTTAGCTGCTTTCTTGTTCTTTCTTTTGATGTATTTCTTTGTCAGTGTAGCTACTCTTCTTTTTGCTACTTTTACTGCTTCTTCTTTTTGGTTGGTTTATTGTGCTACAATTGACAAATGTGTCCTCATTCCTTCAGTTTCTAGTAGCTGAATATCTTGTACATCAGTTGTGGGTAGTTGAATTTCTTCTTCATTATTGGTGGGAGGAACTGGTGTATTATCTTTCTCTTTGTCTGACTCGGTCTCCTCACTATCATAGGGTTTGTTAGCCAACTGTAACTGACCTTCAGTTGCTTCATCAACCGGTGACTCCTTAGGTGAGTCAGATGTAGTTCCATATTTTTCTATGAGATCCTTTTTCATTTTCTTTGCCCTTCTAGACATTTTACCAATCTCAATGTTCATTGTGATTCTAGACTTAGCTTCCTCATACACTCCAAACCTACTAGTAGTGATATCTATTGATAATGCTAGCAATGCGTTGATAGATTTCAAAGAGAAATCATGATTCATTTCATAAGCCATTGGTGCTAGCCATTTTGTTCTTGGTTCTACTGCCTTTATCATTGAGTGGTCTGTGCTTACCACAAAGCATATGTCATCTTCAAATTTACTTACTAATTCCTTTGGAATTCTGCTCCTTTGTTGCATTTTTGTTTGAAATTCCTTGAAGTATGCATTGAACTCCTTGTTCAGACTGTCTCCTAGACTTCTCATCATTTCACCGATTTGAGCAATTATCGGTTTTTCTAATTGCCAGTTTACTTTTCCAATACTCGGTACATATTTTTGTAGATAGAGAAATGTATAGACAAGAAGTGATCCATACTTACATGTATTGGACTTCTTTTCTTTGATTGTCTTCATATTTTCATGTAGTTGGTGTAGTAGTAGCTCGGCAAGATCAACCTGGTGATCTTTCTTCACAATTTTGTAAGCCATGTCCACGGCACTATAGGGTACACTATTTGGTCTGCTTGATTGAAATATCTTGTACCTGATGACATGAGCTACAAATTTTACCACTAGATCTTTGATAGTTGATATTTTTAGTGCCCTACCATCCCATTGAGCTCCAATGTTCTTTTCTATGTCGAGATGAGATGAACTTCGAAATGCTTTGGCTTTGTCAGTTGTAGGGTACCCAATAACCCTACTGATAATCTTCTTGGTGACCTCAACAGGTTTATCTAACCAAAATTTTCCATCATGAAATCTGCTCAGCGCGATTCTTATCCAGTCGTTGTGAAATGATTGCAAGAAGTATGTGAAACATCATAACCCTGACTCTTCAATCTTCTTGTATTTTGATTTAATCTTTCCATCTAGTCCACAGACTTGTTGATAAGCTACTATGGTCTCAAAATCACATACTTCATTGATCTTGCAGTGAATGTAAGCCCTAACATCTTCTGTTAACAAAACCTTATCAAGAATACTAAAAAATGCACCCATATCATTTGTTTGTGCTGCGACCTTAGGATGAGGTTTGAATTTCTCCTCGGCAAAGTGTGCCCTAACAATTAATTCCACTTCCTCCTCAATGTTCTATGATTTTCTTATGGTCAAAGATGATGCCATAAATTGTTTCTAGGGTTTCAGAAAGCAATAGATAACCAGGGTTCGGTAGGTAGATGAAGTTACTAGTTTTCGTCAAAGAATTGTCGTTGGTTCAATCTACAGTGGCTTTGAATCTATTCTAAAAATATTTAGCTCAAACTCTTCTCTATAAAATCTCCTTTCTTCAAAATCACAATGTAACAATGAACTTTGTTTCCATGTATATATAGGGTTTTTTGATATTCCCACTCAAACTTTGATGCATTAAATGTGTGACCTAACTTTTAGTACAAAATAGTCGTCAACTCAGTAATGTCTACAATATCTTTTGCTTGGTTAACATAGAATTACTTCATCGGTTTTTACTATTGTCGGTTAACCCTGTATAGTGATTACTGATGGGTAACCAACTCACTTTTCTTCTTTTACCGACTATGTGACATTTGTAAACTTATAACACATAAACCATGGTGCATCTATATTCATGCAGATTTGGTATTTGTACATCATATATAAGGAATAGTATGTAAAATGTGATCATTTAAAATGTCATTTCCATACATACCTTTGTTATCTTAAGTGGAGGCACCGATGTCACCCAATCCAGTGGATGAGGTTTCACCAACAGTGTTACTAGACTCAGCATTATCATTAGATGCCTTCTTCCACATTGTGTTCCTTAACTTTGTAATATCTACAATGTTATATCCGCTCTCAAATATATGGTTTTCATCAGGTGCTCAGTCTCTGCAGTTCTTGCTTACATGACCGACCTTGTGACAGTGCATACAAGCCATTCCTACATTTGTCCAATTTCTTGATTGTCCAATCCGAATCTTTGTGTAACAGTTTGCTGCAATATGTCCATACCGACCACATGTAGTACAATTAGTCCATGTATTATAATCCCAAACATATGAGTTACCTTGTCTCTTCAGTTGATATGGCTTTCATTGTAGTTTCTCTTTAGGTGTCTAGACTTGTTTCATTTTCGCCTTGCAATGTGTCCATACTTATTACAAGTATAGCATATTTTCTCCTTAGTAGTATTATTAGCAATATCATTCTTCTTTTCTCTACATTCATAAGCTAGATTTCCAAACTTACCACAGTAATAGCAATATCCATTGAACTTAGGAATGATAGGAGGCTTACCTTGTGCTTTGCTTCTGCACACATTAGATGTATGTCCTATTTTTCCACAATGATAGCATGTCAACACTTTAGGTTTTTGACTTTGATTGTTGTTGACTTCTTTAGCTTGTTGTGATGATTTTCCTTCACTGGTGTAGCCTATATTGGTTCTGCTTCTGAATCTCCTTTGATTAGTCAGAAAATCATCAACCTTTTTAGAACTTTCCTCGGCTATCTTCATCATCTCATTGTTTTGCTTTTGTGTTTTTATTTCATTTCTCAGTTTTTCATTATCTTCTTTGAGTGTTGCTACATCTTCAAGTCTTCTTGATAATTCTCCATTTACTCAGTTCATTTCTTGATTAAATGTCATCATCTAATTTGATACTTGGAAGTGATGATTAGTGAGTCTCTGAATTTCATTTTCTTTTGCTTGAAGTTGTTCAATCAGCAGTCTTTAGTCTTCAATAGCCAGATTCTGATCTTGTTCAGCTTGTCTACCATTGTTCATGATTTCCACCATTCTCACCATTTGAGATTCATGACTGATTTGAAGTGCTTTCACTTGCTCAGATAGATGCTGATTTTTTTTCAGATAATTCAAATATTATGCTTTCGGATCCATCAGAGAGGCTTCCAGAGCTTGATCCAATATGATCAAATATGTCATCAATAGGTTCTTCATGATAACTTATTTCATTCAGCTGAATTGCAAGGTTCTTTCTTTCAACTAGTAATTTCTTCAATTCTTCCTTGGCTTGTTTATACTGTTCCACAAACATCTGCATTTGTATCTTCTGATTCTCAATAGTCTTGTCAAGCTTGTATCTCTCCATGATTTAGATCTTTTCCCTTCAATGGTTAAACTGTTCAACAAGGTAGAGCTGAGCTCTGATACCAATTGTTGGAATTCGGAGAGATAGGTACTGAGAGGGGAGGGATGAATCAGTGCCTTCAAAACTTTACTTGTAAAACCTTTCTGATCTATAACTAAATAATGTGATGACAGATCAAAATAACTTGAATCTAATTGCATAAATCAATCATCTAGTTAAATTAAGAAAGTAAAAAACATGAAATCAATATGACAATCACATAACACAAGTATTTTGGTAATGTAGAAACCCTTGTTAGAAGGTAAAAACTGTGGTGGGGATGACACCCACAAATTCTTCACTACTACAGATAGAAAAGGTTTGCCTATTAAGGCTACAAATTTTGATCACTTCTAGTGATCTTACCCTATTAGGAGTAACATATTAGATCAGCTAGATCTACCTAGTTATAGGATTTAACAACACTATATGAAGTGTGTACTCAGTTAAGAGATTTATACAAAGACTGTTAAGTCTACTTAGTTAAGAGATTTTACAAAAAACTCTATCACACTTGTCAGAAAGTAATAGGTAACTATCTGCTAGTTGACAACTCAATTGTCTGAAATAGATCTATAAGTGCTTATCAAAATATCACCTTATCTGTGATGGTTCTCTTCTCTGATTTGCGTGGTAGCCTTGTCTGATTCTGCTCAATCTGAAAACCTTTGTACTCTGTTCTGCTTGGTAAACTGATTGTCTTGAAGATAGGCAATTTCTTCAAGTGCTCTATGATTCATATATATCAGTTCAACAACCCTCTAAAATGGTGCAAACATATACAATATATAGTGTTCTATTTTGCTGCTTAAACAAAATTAGGTTACAAAAAAAAATCATAACCCTAAGATCTACGGTGCAAAATAACCTACATCAACTAATACAAATAAGATAATCATTGCATTTAATGAATATATTTTACAATAAATGTTCCTCGATCTTGGTAAACCATTTTACGATCTATTGTAACCATCTACATAAAATAATGTGCCATTTCTGATTACTATGCCATTTTCTGTGATCATCGGTAAACACTATATAATCTACTTGGTGTATACTGTGATGCCTGGTGTTTACTGACCGTTGGTGTCGGTGTCACTGGTGCTCAATTAACTATGTGATGCTCGGTGTAAGGCTTTACCATTTTCTCTATCTTACTTCTAGTTACCGACTATCTCAATATAAATGACCGAAAGACCTGTTTACTATCCTTTGATACTAATGACAACCTTAAATGCTCAATAGAGATTAACATACTAGTGTTATGAGTTATGTGTTATGTGCTTATGTTCTTTTCATTTCATCATTCATATGGTTTATATGCAATTGGTTTAAGTTTGATTTGAAGTTATGTAATACTAATTCACCCCCCTTTCATTATTACTTAATCCTATCAATTGGTATCAGAGCTATTCGCCCTTGAAGAGAAATCCTAATAGCTTAAGGGAGATTAGAATGGATTCAGAAAGTTTTCAAGACAACTTTGAAGCAGCACTTGATGACCTAGACAAAGAAAAGGCTAAGAATTGTGATTTGAAATCAAAATTAAGAAGAACAGAAGGTTTCATCGAGAAACTAAAGGAACAACTTGAACTTTCAAGAAATGAAAGACAAGACCTTATGGAAAAGATCAAGGAGGATTTAGAAAATGATACATCAGACCAAGTAAAGTAGTTGGAGCAAGAAAAAGAACAAATTAATCTTCTAATGATTAAATAGATTCAACATGAAAAGGATGCAAGATACAAAGTTGAAGAGACTCTAAAAGAAGTGAACATACAGATAGGAGAGATGTAGACAAAACTTGATCACTAAAAGGACAAATGCCTATAATTGGAGAAGTACAATCAGATCATTAAAGGTCAACTCACTCAATCCAAGTTACACATTGAGAATTTACACATGAGGAATGATAAAATTGATGAACAAAGAGAGAGATAGAAACCTAAAGCAGACATGACTGGAATTGGATACAATGAAGGAGAATGTTCTAAGACTCATGAAGAATCACATGAAGCAAAGACTAAAGATAGATCCACTTTCAAATAGCCTAAAGTTCAAATCAGACCTTTCAAAGGTAGATGCTTTGGATGCAACAAACTTGGACATATAAAAAGAGATTGTAGAGGTAAAGTTTCTTTCAAACCCTTTACTGGTTATTGTTATAACTGTTATGCATATGGACATAGGAAAGAAGAAAGTAGAAAACCTGATTAGTCAAGAAGGAAAGATTACATCAGAGAAGAATCAATAAAAAGATCACATGCTATAAATGCAATAACCTTGGGCATACTGCAAGGTATTGTAAGCTAGAGGTTAATCAAGACATAAGACCACCTACATGTTTTAAATGCAACAACTTAGGACACAAAGAAAAATTTTGTGGGTATAATGGCATGGACAATAGAAGAGGACCACCACCTATGGTTATAAATAAGAACATTGGTGACAGAGGTAAAAGTCTTGGTGAATACATAGATGAATTCAAGAATCATTTTAGGAAACCAACAGATGAAGATGATGAGAAGATATGGAAGGTAAAATATTTCAAGAAGGAATTGGTTCAAGGAGAGACAGTAGATGCTACTGTGTCTTCTCATGATGTTAACATTGCTACATCAACCTCTAAGGCTGAGCATGGCCTTAGGGGGAGCATTGGTTGCAGATAACAGATTATATCCAGCCTTTGATTATGTGGAATGAGCTCATGCGAGCTTAGATATGGTGTATATAGACATTATAGAATCTACATATATGATTTTAGTATTTGGAGATTCATATCCTATGAGCACAAGAGTTGTGTTTGACTCGACAGTGTGTGAAGTTAAGCTAACTATGATAAATGCATTTACTCAACTAGTGATGGATAAAAGACCTTGAAGCATATCATTTCTTCACCTTTTGATAAGAAGCAACCAAGGAGAGTAGAGTTAAGAAGTACATCAGCCATCTAGCAACAACGTTCTGATGCAGGAGTATCCTGGGTGTAAGAGCAATCTTGCATCACCCAAAAATATTTCTGTTTTTGAATTCAATAAGGGCTATCCTGTGCAGAGCTGCTATTTATGGAAAGTTACTATTTTTGGTAATTTTTGTATGTGCTCAGAATGATCTGATTTCTTTCTTGGAGGTTGATTTGGTCATATAAGTCTGCCAGTAAAGTTTCATTTCTAGATCAAGTGTATGTTGGAAGATATTGAAGATTTTCAGTATTGGCAGCAGGGTACAGAAACTTTGAACTCAGTTTTGAAGGCTTTAGAGGCCCCGGATGAGGTCAAAAATTTGGGTGACGGGCGTTGCACTGGTCAAGCCTGTAGAGCGCTTCGTGGTGTTTTCGAAATGGGGTTATAATAGCCGAGCGGGTCAACTGGTGATGACTTATGGTCTTCGGAAGTTGGACCACCTGAAATGGCAGAAAATAATTTTCTTCAAAATTTATGTTCGGGTTTCAAAGGTTATCTTGAGCCGACTATGATGTAATAAAATGTAAAATAAAATAATTCTAAGTTTGGTCGGCCTTATTGGCTAAAAATTCTGGAACCTTCCCAGGCGGTGGAAAATTGCCTATATAAGGAAGGCTGTATTATTGTCTTACGCAGTTCAGAATAGTTCTGGGTAGTAGATCTGGGTAATAGTTTGAGGCTTTGTCCTACAGAATATTGTAAGGGAATGCCCATGTGGCTTTGCATATTGTAATTCTGAAAGTTTGTAATTCCACATTTGTGGAGATAATAAGAAGCCAATTTTCTGTTCTTGCATATTGTTGTTGTTTCTCTATTTCTGCTATGTGTTTGTGGTATTAAGGGCAGCACCCTTCATCAAGTGGTATTAGAGCAGGAGTTCTTGAGTGTGTAAACAGATCGCCGACTGTGAGGCAGTTTGCACCAGGACCGTGGCTAGGGTTTCAGCGCGCATCACGAAAATGCCTCCACGAAGGGAACGTGGCGGAAGAGCTGGTGTTGTAACACCTGAGGTTAGAGAGCTGCAGAGACAAGTGCGAGCATTACAAGAAGAGATTCATAGAGGAATGAATCTTAATGTCAGAGACGAAAGCGAGGACGAAGCCGAAGAAGAATATCAAGAAGGAGAAGCTGAAATTGTGAACCAGGAGGAAGAAAGACTTTTTTGGGCGATTTCCAAGATTGGGAAAAGACCTAAGATTGAGGTTCCTACATTTTTTTGGAAATCTTAACCTAGAGGAATTGATCGACTGGATCAATGAATGTGAGGAATATTTTGAGTATGAAGATGTTGAGGATCCTGATAGGGTCAAATTTGCGAAAGCCAGACTGAAAGGTCATGCGAAGATCTGGTGGCAAGAAATTCAATTGGAGCGAAATAGAAGAGGGAAAGATAAAATCACAAGATGGGATCGGATGGTGGATAAATTGAAGCGATAGTTCATTCCTGTTGATTATGAGCTTGATCTACTAAAGAAAATGCAAAGTTTGAAGCAAGCAGGAAGATCTATTCAGGAGTATACAGAGGAGTTCTATCGACTCCTCATCAGAACAGGCCATGCAGAAGCTGATAAGGAGAAAGTTTCCCGATACCTTAATGGGTTAAGGCCAAGCATTCAGGAGGAGTTGAATCTGGTTTGAATGAGCAGTATTGAGGAGGCATACCAATTTGCCCTAAAAGTAGAGGAAAAGCTGAACAAGAAGTTCGAGAGCAGACAAAACGGAAGAGGTCGCGGTGGATGATTTGGTGGACGGTCATATGGTGGCCGAAATGAAGATCTAAAAAAGAAGGATGAGGCCAGTAGCAGTCAGAATCAGCGTGGAAATAATTCCAATCACTTCCAAGATCAGAATAATAGAGATCAGAGAGGAAGAGGAAGAGGACAAGGATCTGGAAGAGGAGGCTTCCGTGGAACATGTCTTCACTGTGGAGAAGAAGGTCATAGGGCATTTGAATGTCCTCAGCGCCAAGGCAGAACAGACAGGAGAAATGAAGGCCAGGCTAGAGTTGCACATGTAGATGAAGATGCCAAATCATCAAATTCTGAAGATGCTGAAAGAGGAGAAACATTGATTAACAGAAGAGTCTTGTTGAGTGGTGAGAATGAACCTGAGAAAAGGAGGAGCCTGTTTTGCACCAGGTGCAAGTGTGAAGGTAAATGTTGTGATGTGATTATTGATAGTGGAAGCACTGACAATTTGGTGTCAGAAGAGATGGTGACAAAGTTGAAGCTCAAGAGACAGAAACACCCACATCCATATCGGATTGCCTAGGTACAGGATGACCACAAGGTCATGGTCAATGAACAATGCCTGGTGAAGTTCAAGATTGGCGGATACCAAGATGAGGTATTGTGTGATATCATATCTATGGATGCATGTCATATGTTGTTGGGTAGACCATGGCAGTTTGACAGATGTGCTGTACATGATGGTCGTGTGAATACCTATTCCCTGACAAGGGATGGAGTGCGACATAAGCTAAAACCATTGAAGGAGACTGAAGAAAAGGTATGTGGTAATGCAAGGATAACTTTTTTTGATGGAAGAAATTTTCTAGATGGTATGTGGCATGAGCATGTATGTTTTGCTTTAATTCCAAAAGCTGGTCAAAAGGAAGTATAAGATGTTCTTGTAGAAGTTGCAGATTTGTTGAATGAGTTTCAAGATATTGTATCTGATAACGTGCCTGATGGATTACCACCAGTCAGGAAGATCAGTCATCAGATGGACTTGATTCCAGGAGTGAGTTTGCCGAATAAGGCAGCACACAGAATGACACCTGCAGAAAGTGAGGAGTTGAACAGACAAGTACATGAACTGTTACAGAAAGGATTGATCTGTGAGAGTCTGAGTCCCTGTGCTGTACCAGCGGTATTAGCACCAAAGAAGAATGGAGAATGGAGGATGTGTACAGATTCTAGGGCAATAAACAAGATCATAATCAAGTACAGGTTTTCATTGCCACGAATGGATGATATTATGGACTGTTTGAGTGGAGCTGTGTATTTTTCAAAGATAGATCTGAAAAGTGGATATCATCAGATTCGGATCAGAGAAGGAGATGAATGGAAGACTGCCTTCAAGACAAAGGAAGGACTATATGAGTGGTTAGTCATGCCTTTTGGGCTAACCAATGCACCGAGCACTTTCATGCGGCTCATGAACGAGGTTCTGAAAGAATTTATGGGTAAGTTTGTCATTGTTTACCTAGATGATATTTTGATCTTTAGTAAGACATTGGATGAGCATATGATGCATATTTGTATGGTATTTGAGAAGTTGAGAGAAGAGAAATTGTTGATTAATTTGAAGAAGTGCAGTTTTGTGAAGAAAGAGTTGGTGTATTTGGGATTTGTAGTTTTAGCAGAAGGTCTAAAAATGGACCCAGAGAAGGTACAGGCTATCATTGAATGGCCTACTCCAAGGAGTGCTACTGAGGTAAGATCTTTTCATGGTCTAGCTAGCTTTTACAGAAAGTTTATCAAAAATTTTAGCAGTTTTTGTGGACCCTTGACTGAAACAATGAGAGGGGATAGAAAAGAGTTTAAGTGGACTAATGGGGCAGAAAATAGTTTTTAGTTGTTGAAACAAAAAGTTACAGAACAACCTGTTTTAGCACTTCCAGATTTCAATAAGATGTTTCAAGTAGATTGTGATGCTAGTGGTACTGCAATAGGAGCTGTTATGAGCCAAGAAGGTAAACCTGTTGCTTATTTCAGTGAGAAGTTAAATGATGCCAAGAGGAAATATTCTATTTATGATCAAGAATTTTATGCTATAGTTCAGGCATTAAAGAAGTGGAGACATTATCTACTTCCTAAAGAGTTTGTTTTGTATACTGATCATCAAGCTTTGCAATATTTGAATAGTCAAGGAAAATTGAATCAAAGGCATTTGAAATGGGTTGAGTTTTTGCAGAGTTATACATTTGTTTTGAAACACATGAGTGGAAAGTCTAATAGGGTTGCAGATGCTCTTAGCAGAAGGCAACTATTGCTGACAGAAATGCAGATTGAAGTGGTTGGGTTCAAGGAACTCAAGAATTTGTATCGAGAGGATCCTGATTTTGGTGAAGCTTGGAAAGCTTGTACAGAACCTGTTACTCTAGACAGGATGAAATGGTTGGATTTCATCATCCAGGATGATATGCTATTCAGAGGGAGTCAGTTGTGCATTCCACGAAGTTCTATGAGGGAGAATCTCATCAAGGAGAAGCATAGCGGAGGATTGGCTGGACATTTTGGTCATGACAAAACCCTTGGTTTGGTTAGTGAGAATTATTATTGGCCACAGTTACAGCAAGATGTGAAGAAGTTTGTATAGAGTTGCAGAGTATGTCAGATGGCGAAAGGAGTGAAGCAGAATACAGGGTTGTATCATCCATTACCTATACCAGAGAAGCCTTGGGAGGATATCAGCATGGACTTTGTTCTTGGTTTACCGAGGACACAGCGGGGACACGATTCAATTTTTGTGGTAGTTGACAGATTTTCAAAGATGGCACATTTCATTCCCTGCAAGAAGACTAATGATGCTGTTCATATAGCAGAATTGTTTTTCAGAGAAGTAGTGAGACTTCATGGTTTGCCAAAGACCATAGTTTCAGATCGGGACACTAAGTTTGTTGGATATTTCTGGCGTACATTGTGGAAGAAGTTGAAGACAGATTTGAAGTTTAGTTCATCACATCATCCACAGACTGATGGACAGACAGAGGTGGTGAATAGGAGTTTGGGAAATTTGCTGAGATGTTTGGTTGGAGATAAGCCAACAAGATGGGATTTGATTTTACCACAGGCAGAATTCGCATACAATAATTCTGTCAATAGGAGCACTGGTAAATCACCATTCCAGATTGTATATGGAAGTAGTCCAAGAAATGCATCTGAATTGAGAAAGATAGATAAAGGAGAAATAAGTAGTGCTGAAGCTGAGGATTTTGCAGAACACTTGAAGAACATCCATGAGGAGGTAAGGAAGCATATTACCAAGATGAATGCACAGTATAAGGCTAAGGTAGATGAGAAAAGGAGGTATAAGCAATTTCAGGTTGGTGATGAAGTCATGGTTCATTTGCGGAAGGAGCGGTTTCCAGTTGGTACATATAACAAGCTGAAAATGAAGAAGTTTGGACCATGCAGGATACTAAAGAAACATGATTCAGGAAATGCATATGAGGTAGAATTACCTACTGAGCTAAATATTTCGCCAGTGTTTAACATTTCAGATTTGACAGAGTATCATGAAGGAGGTGTTGAAGATGAGATCACAGCAGCACAGTGGAGTATTCCAGCAACTAGTTCAGACACTAAGGAGATCGAAGATATATTGGACAGTCATGTTGGTAGAAGCACAAGGAACAGGACATATGAAGAATATCTGGTCAAGTGGAAAGGACGACCTGTTGAAGATTCATCATGGCTGACAAAGGAGGAGGTTAGCCGTCTTGGTTTTCCTCTGCACACCTGAGTCGTGACAGGGTCACTTCTCAAATTACCCTGGGTGTCTGATGCAGGAGCATCCTGGGTGTAAGAGCAATCTTGCATCACCCAAAAATATTTTTGTTTTTGAATTCAATAAGGGCTATCCTGTGCAGAGCTACTATTTATGGAAAGTTACTATTTTTGGTAATTTTTGTATGTGCTCAGAATGATCTGATTTCTTTCTTGGAGGTTGATTTTGGTCATATAAGTATGCCAGTAAAGTTTCATTTCCAGATCAAGTGTATGTTGGAAGATATTGAAGATTTTCGGTATTGGCAGCAGGGTACAAAAACTTTGAACTCAGTTTTGAAGGCTTTAGAGGCCCCGAATGAGGTCAAAAATTTGGGTGATGGGTGCTTGCGCCGGTCAAGCCTGTAGGCGCTTCGTGGCATTTTCGAAATGGTGTTATAATAGCTGAGCAGGTCAACTGGCGATGACTTATGGTCTTCGGAAGTTGGACCACTTGAAATGGCGGAAAATAATTTTCTTCAAAATTTATGTTCGCGTTTCAAAGGTTATCTTGAGCCGACTATGATGTAATAAAATGTAAAATAAAATAATTCTAAGTTTGGTCGGCCTTATTGGCTAAAAATTCTGGAACCTTCCCAGGCGGTGGAAAATTGCCTATATAAGGAAGGCTGTATTATTGTCTTACGCAATTCAGAATAGTTCTGGGTAGTAGATCTGGGTAATAGTTCGAGGCTTTTTCCTACAGAATATTGTAAGGGAATGCCCATGTGGCTTTGCATATTGTAATTCTGAAAGTTTGTAATTCCACATTTGTGGAGATAATAAGAAGCCAATTTTTTGTTCTTGCATATTGTTGTTGTTTCTCTATTTCTGTTATGTGTTTGTGGTATTAAGGGGAGCACCCTTCATCAATAACAGATTATATCCAGCCTTTGATTATGTGGAATGAGCTCATGCGAGCTTAGATATGGTGTATACAGACATTATAGAGTCTACATATGTGATTTTAGTATTTGGAGATTCATATCCTATGAGCACAAGAGTTGTGTTTGACTCGACAGTGTGTGAAGTTAAGCTAACTATGATAAATGCATTTACTCAACTAGTGATGGATAAAAGACCTTGAAGCATATCATTTCTTCACCTTTTGATAAGAAGCGACCAAGGAGAGTAGAGTTAAGAAGTACATCAGCCATCTAGCAACAACGTTGTGTGATCGATCAAAGAAAAAGTTCTATAATTTGGCATATTAAAGGTATTTAGATCATATACTCTATCAAGAATCTATGGATGCACCTATAATCTATGATGTTATTGATAGGCCAAGATATAAGTTCAAAAGACACCCTTTTAAGTCTTGTGAGGATGATCCTAAAGGAGCATTTTTGCAAACCCCATACGACATCCTTCATATAGAAGAAATTAGGGCTTACATTCAATGTAAGTATGAGAATATAGGAGATGTAGAAATCTATACGTAGATAGATGAGATGATAGAATTTGATGGGAAAATGAAGGAAGAGTTCAAACACCAAGAAGACCAATCAATCATAAAGCTAACCCTCCTGAATGAGTTCAGTGAGACTAAATGGTTTAAGATCATACTAAGTAAAATTCATGATCAATTCATCTAGATAGGAGAGCATCTTGTAAAGATATGTAGCCAACTGATTCATGAAATAAATAGATTGGAAAATACTGGAGCCCTCCCTTTGGTAGAGAAAAACATCAAGAAACAAGTAGAAAACCTAACACATTCCAAATGGGACAAGACAGTGATGATTGTTAATGATATATTTTAGCAAGATGTGAGACTAGTAGCAATGCTACTAGGATACAAGTTATATTATAGTAGTAGACCTAACTCTTTATCAGTAGGGGTAATCATGATGGCTTACATAATGGTAAAGGAAAAAACCAGATACAACCTATGCAAGATCCTAGCACAACAATTCTCAGAGAATGTGAGGATTGTCAAGAAGGATAAGTCAAAAGCATTCAGATTTGGTTCACTCTTGGTTCACATGTCTATTCATATTGAGTACAAATTTCCTAGAATGTACCCTAGAGCATGGAAGGACAATATACCTAGGTATACAAATATCAGAGAGCTACCAAAGATAGAACAAAAATTGGGTAGATAGTGAGTTGTTTGCAATGATTAAGATTCTTCAAAGGCAAATGAATTAGAGATACAGGATTCTTGAGGAATTAGTTGAGAGATACAAGGACACAATCTATTTCATGGTTAAAACTGATTGTGTATGCTTTGAAGCAGTTGAGCCTAGGAAGAAATGGTGCTACCCTATGGGGTATGAGGTTAGTTTTTTAGGTTCTTATAATGAAAATTGAACATGTACTAGCATATGAAATAGATACATCTAAAGAAAGATGGGGAACCTATGAGGAAAAATAAAAAAAGGTTAGAGAAGAATGGGATAAAGGAATAAGGAAGAGGAAGATAGAGAACATGGTAGATGAAATAATAGAGAAGGTTGGGATCACAAAGGAACAACTAAAGGAAGAAAGAACTAAGATGACATAAGGATCTTCCAGCATTAGGATTGAAGCACCTCCTCCTTCTGAAGTAGAAAAGATAGTAAGTATAGCTTCTAATATAATTGATTTATCAATCACCCCTAAGAAAATAGCAAAAGAAGATGTACCTACGAGCACTCCTAAGAGATCTACAAGATCAAAGAGAACTATTAGCCCTAAGAAAAAAAAGTTTTAAGTAGAAACAAAGAAGAAAGAGGACAAGGTGACTGAGAAGAAAGAAGAAAAGGTAGAACAAAAGAAAATGGAGAATTTGTGGAAACCAGACATTAAAATGTTACAGAAAAGAATAATAAGAGATGGAAACTTGAAGACACTAAACAAGTACTATGAGAGGTAAGACTCTGAAAATCAGTCAATGATAGAGGACATAGTGATTGAGCACCTACTAATTTATAAAAAGAATCTACTGGAAATAGAAGGAAGTATACCAAAAGACCTGTCTAGAAATTTGGAAATTAGAAAGTGGTTAGCATAGTCAGAAGATGAAACAATAAGAAATAAAGAAATTGAAGACATGATGCATGTAGTTTTAATATAGGAAAGGGAGATAATAATTAAGGAACTCAAACCTCTATTAAGAACTAAGTCCAAACTTGTAAAGATAATTGCAAAAAAATATGATGAGGTAATTGAAGACACACAAAAGGCATTGGATCAAATTCTTATGAGCGACATGCCTAAGAAGACTTCTCCTCCCAAAGCCACCAAGCCTACACCTTTGGGTATGGGAGAAAACTCTAAGACAACTTAGAATAGCATATAAGGAAGCGAAATTGACAAGTAGCCAGACTTCTTTGTTTTTGGTGTTCCTATAATACTTGACAGCTCACTTGATGTAAATGATCTGTTTCAAGGAAATATGGATAGTGTGATGATAATAGAAGAGGAAGGACAGAAAGAGGAAGAACAGAAAGAAGAGATACGAGCATAAAAAGAAGAAGAGGTAGGAGTTGAGATCAAACAAGAGCCTGTCACCTCATCCACCCTATTGTTGGCAAGTGTGGTGAAACCTGTGAGCATTGATGTGGAGAGTATGGATGAGGATGAACTCATGAGATTATCCTTCATGGAATTTTCTAAGGCAAAGGAGAGGTCAAAACAAAAAGGAGTTAAGAAGGTAAAGGTGATCACTAGGGCAGTAGAAATTATGAATAAAATACTTCTTACACCTCTTACATTTCAAGGAAAGGATGATGTAGAGAACCTAAACATGGAACCAGACAACTTTGACAGCCATTATGAGTCATTGTTGAAGATCGCAGAGGATAAGGCTGAGAAGAGATACCTACAAAAGAAGTTGAAGGAAGTTTTCCAGTCCATCTCATGGGACTTGGGCATTCTGAAAGAAACTACAATTAAGGCCAAAATTTATGTTGCACAAGGAAGAAAACTCTACATTTATTGCATCAATCCCATTAGATAGGTAAATAACATTGAGGACATCATATCCAAGGATAGGGCTACATAGGATAGCATGATGGACAGTTTTGAGACCTCCTCACAAACTGTATTAGAAATGGATAAGAAGACATCCAAGATTTTGGACAAAGTAAATGTTTTGGATATAGAAAAAGGGAGAGTAGTGACAAGATTTATTTTTCTAAAGGGTTTAATCACTCCCAAGCTATCAATTCTTGAACCTCATCTCACCAAGATGGAAAAGATTGAGAAATCAATGAACTTTGTACCCACTAAGTTGAAGGTAGCAGAAACCACATCTTATACACTGAACAGATTGATCCATGTTAGTGAACTAATGATTAAGTCATGGAATGATGAAGTGAAGACCTTGGAAGATTCCTTCCAAGATATTATGAATCTGGTGAGTAAGTACTATATCGTACATGCTTAAAATTTTAAAGTTTTGTGAGTACCCTTGCCATTGATGTCAAAGGGGAGAAGAAAAGAAAAGTGAAAATAAGAAAAGAAAAAAATATATATACAAGAAAAATAAAATTGTAAATATATATAAAAAAAAAAGAGAATATGTATATGTATAAAGAAGGAAGAGTACAGTTATTGTTTTGACACTTAGTCATTTTTCGCTATGTGTTGCCATTAATGCCAAAGGGAGAGATTGTTGGAAAGTGATGTTTTAAGAGCATTATGGATCACTTGAGGGTTTTCATTTATGGAAACACACATGTCATAGTGATCACGTGTAGTAAGTATGAGTGTTGGAGACACAATCATGAAAATGATGAAGTACAGAATCAGATTTACATTATACTACAGTACTATTTCATTTAGTGAAGATGGTATATCATATATTATGGATTTTGAACTTAGAGGAAGAAATTTTGGGATATGTATGACCTTCGATTAGGGTCACATGTGTTTTGGTATTGATATCAACAAGTTACAGTGATATGAAGGCATGCGAAGACAGGGGAACAATGAAACAAGGCATATGAACAATCGTGATCATTAAGAGAATGCTAGATGAAATGGAGATGTGCTAAGTCATATGAAGATTGTATATTGCCAACACTTTGGTAATATAAGATCACCAACTTAGTATTTACCATTTGTATAAGTAATAATTATGTTTTTTGTTGTACTTGAGAGCCAACTGGATGACTAAATAGATATAAACAAAGAGTGTTTTGTGGAAGCGATAAGTGTGTAAGATATGTATGAGGTGTGGATGTGAATTTGGGATATCATTAATGTTTGATGGAAGATGTGAGATCAGAGATTAATAGAGAGCTATAACTGGAACTATCAAAGTATAGAAAATACTCGTAATGTTCACTCTTGAGAACACTTTTGTAATTGAATTATTGATTGTAAGAGTTGTAAGCTCACCATACCTTTAACATAGTTTTTTATACCTTTAATAGGGTTGATATTCCTCTAACAAGGAAATGTACTATGTAATACTCAGCTCCTAACAGGGCTAGATCTCCTAATAGGGAATCTATATTTTAGTGCATAGTTGTAAGTACCATCTCCACTGGGGTTTTCCCTTCATTGGGGTTTCCTCAAAAAAAAAAATGGTGTTATGAGTTATGTGTTATTTTCTTATGTTCTTTTCATTTTAGAATTCATATGGATTATATGCAATTGGTTTAAGTTTGATTTGCAGTGTTGTAATACTGATCCACCCCCCCACTTAGTATTACTTAATCCTAACACAACCATCCTCGGTTATGCAGAGCCTAAATTGTAGAAGGATAGTAGATCCTTATTAGTTGGTCTGATCCTCTTGATAATTTCCATAATTAAAGTTGACATCTTCATAGAAATTAAATAGGGTGTATTGCTATCTTTGAAAGCATAAAACCCATTTTTGGAACCAACACAATGGCAACTCTACTGGGGACAATTGCGGAAGAACTTTGATTGTAGAAAAAATTAAGTGAGCTACTCCTTATTTTATGTTGCAAGAGAGGGCAGGAGGGGCCAAGGAATGGCTCGCCCTAACCTAAACCACCTTGCTCAACAACATAGTGGGAGAGAGAAAATGTAGGATCATTCATATATTTACTTCAAATTGATTCATACATGCCGAGATGTAAGGCCTTCCCAATTTCAGCCAGATAGTACAATGAAATACAAAATTCCTCAAACATGTGAGGATCCTTAGATAATCTCTAATCCTCTATCTTCTCTAAAAACTTACTCTCCAACTCTCTCCTAAACTCTAACCAAACAACTACATTTATAGAAGAGGCTACCGAATTGAGTCAGCATGCGGATCCACAATCAACAGAAGGAGCAGTCAGATATGGGATCACATGCTTTCCAATGATGGATACTAGCATTAAATCTATGACCCATAATCAATGCACAAGTTGGCCTCAACAGAAACTTCAAAAGAAACCCATCGGTAAGCAAAGCCAAGCGAGTGCCATACAAGCATCACTGAGCACCAGGGAAGTTCACCAAGTGCCAAAGAGATAACCAACCAACACTAGAGAACAAAGGAAACTAAGCAACACCAAACCAACTCGATCAAAGCAAGAACTCAGCAACACAAACAAACTCAAATATGTTTTTGGTGACACAGGATTGCCAAGCACCTGAGATGCTCCTGCATCATTTTACTAAATTAGTCCTAGGCCATGTTGTTCTATAGAGTCATGTGTTTATTATGAAATGTTCCAGCTCCTTGTCAAGTGAGTAAATTCTCATAAATGTTGTGTGATAAGTTGTTTTCATCTTTCAATGTAAGTTTTGTCTAGATCTATCCATGTTTTATGAATGTTTTTTATTATCTCACAAATTATGCAAATCGTGATTGGTGACTTTGAGATCTATGCACCAATGTGCATTATTTGATAAAGAACCAAGGGATTTGCAGTAGAGATGAAGCAAATTTATGCTCTTATGATGAATAACCTAGTCAAGTAAGGAATCCATATGAGGTCATATTGTTGGATATGGAGGTCTTGTTATTTTTTTGATGGTTTTTAAGAAAATATGAGTTGAGAAGAAGTTTGAGATGTTAAAATATTTATTCTCTACAAAGAGGTGGTGACTCTAACAAATAATTTAATGAAGATGTGAAGTTGGTTTCAAATCTACCATTTTCCATCTAGCAAGCTGATTTACTGGCACTACAACACTCCAAGTTTTGATTCTTATTTTTCATGAGTTAGGTTTTTCCATGAAAGTCATGTGTGAAGAATTTTTTCCCTATTAAGTGAGTTCAACACTAAGAAAGGGAATGGTAGTGAGTTTTACATGCTTCTAATTTTTTTCAGCTTATGTATTTAAAGTGTTGAAGTATGTTAAGTTCCATTTTGTGATGGAGAAGTAAATTTTTCAATTACAAAGTTTATGTATGAAAAGTATAAGTGCATGTGTGATTTGTTTGAATATACTTGTGAGGTATCAAATATGAATTTACAAAGTATGCAACCCTAGTTTGATCCTTGTATATTTTTCTCTTTCCAAAGATATATGCCATTAAGTTTTGATGGTATTAAAAGTTTTCCACATTTTTCCTACCAAGTTTAGGAAGTATTTACCAAAGTTTAATCGACAAGACTCTACATCAGCATGTCAACATTTGTTGGAGTTTCCAAATTTAATGGTTGATTTTGAGATAGGTCAAGAAGATGTTTTCGTGAAGCTTTTTGTTCATAATTTAAAGGAAGATGTTAGGGATTGGTTTTCATTTTTTCCAATACATTCTATTTCATCATGGGAAGAGTTAAGTTCAAATTTCATGGAACAATTTGGTGAAAGAATTAATCCAATTGTAGTGATGTAAATATTCATAGACATTCAAAAAGAAGAAGATGAATTGGTTCCTATTTTCAATCTCAGATTTGCAAGAAGATTGGGTGATATCCTAATAAGCTACAGGACAAATGATGGTGTATGTTTGGTTTTGGATTTGGCTTCATTTGATGAAGAGATGGTCTTTTTATTAAGAGATAAAGAGCCTAAAACTTTGTATTAGGCTTTTATGATAGCAATGGATACTAAAAATAAATTAAAATATGGAATCGTGAGTGGGTTTCTATATGCTGGTATTCGCTTTAATAATGCATCAAATGTAGAAGAGGGGTGTGAATTAAGAAGTGGAAATCAATTTCAAGTTTCTTTTATCCCTATTAATCACACTAACCATGAATTTAATTATGATTCAAATAATTATGTGAGTGAAGAGAACTTATCTCTGATAGTGGTTATTCCTCATGTTTATGGAGAAATGGTTAGTGAGAAATTGTGTAACATTGTTGATGTGGAGATGGAAATGATTTTAGATTTCACACCATGTGATAGAAAAATTTGTTGTTCCACTTTAGAGGCTACATGAGAGGCTCATTCACAGTCCTATGTTTCAGAGGAGTCATTTAGCTTGTATAAAGAAAATGAGGGAAGTTATGCATCAGATGAGGAAAATGTTAGTGTGCAAAGTTTTGATGACATTGATTCATTTTCACATGAGTCAGCTTTATGTGGTGACTTTGTTGAAGCTAATGAGGATCATGACATTAATTTTTCATGTTTTGAATGTTGCAATATTGAACATTTCTCTTTCTCATATTTTTATCATTATTTTCTTGATGAGAATGAGTATGGAATTGAAGTGGATGGTGAATTTAATGAAGTTTTTGTATCGTCAAAAAATGGAAGAACTTCCATTTTGTACTGGTTTAGCCCTCTGAGTAAGTGGTTTGGGGTCATGTCAAATGCCTTGAATGGGTCTTTGACTTGGATCTGGCTTATTCCCCAGTCCTACCATATTTTCCACTTCTTTCCTACCTATTTTTGGCATCTTGCTCTGTGATTTTGAGGTTCTTGATCTTAGAGTCAAGGTCGACCTTGACCCTAACCTAAGTCAGGGTCAAGCTCGACCCAGACCGAGGGTCTAAATTTCAAATTCTTAAGATTTTTGAAGGTTGGGGTTTGGAAAGAATTCTTTCCCACTTTGGGGTCGGTTGCTTCGGGCTTTGAAGTAGTGACTCTTAAAAAGGAATTTAATTGAGGTCAACTCCTAAAGGTATGAGCCTAATGGAAATTTATTTCTCATATGTTAGTATCTCTAGAAGTTGGTGTCCTAGGCTAGTATATAAGGAAGCCTTCTCCTCTCATTTTAGGGAGAAGAAAAAGAGAAGGAAAAGGGAGGGAGAATGGAAAAAGGGAGGATCATCTATGCATAATTTATCAAAGTGACCATTCAAGCATTCAATTATTCAAGAATTCAAGCATTCAAGATTCAATTCATCAAGGAGATCCATTGGTATCCATTGAAGATTCAAGCTCTATGGAGCCCTCTTGTTGAAGATTTCTCCATCCATATTCATTCAAGCTTCTTCCTATTCCAAGATCCATTCAAGATTGGTGTTGAAGATCTTAATGCAATTGATTTGAGACATCCTACTCTTGGAAAAATGGTCAGTACTCCCCTCAAGATTCGTGACATGGCTTAACCACCTTATGTGTCTTCTATAAGTCTAGTGGGTGTATCGGGCATTAATAGATTGATCTTTTGGTGCAACAATAACCACTACTTTTAACAAGTGGTATCAGAGCTTGGTCATAGGTTTGAATCCCCTCGAGTAACACTAAGGGGGAGATTGTTGGAAAAATGGAGCACTCCCCTCTAGATTCATGACATGGCTTAACTACCTCATGTGTCTTCTATAAGTCTAGTGGTTGTATTGGGATTAACAATCTTTTGGTGCAACAGAAACCACTACTTGTAACACCTACATCCTACAATTCTACATCCATTTGGAGCATCCATACTTGTGGATTCAAGGATTTGAATCCTCCACAAGTGTTTCAACATAAGAAAGGTGAAATGTTCTATTTACTTTGTTTATTACTACAATTTCAATTATATTGCAAGGTTAATTCCAAAACTGGGGTTTGACCAAGGCAAACCCCTCATCCAAACAACAAAACCTTTTTTTCTTGTAGGTGCAAGTACAGAACATCAAATTACAGAGTAGATTCGGATACCCTTTTTGGTAAACTTTCAAAATCCGTGAACAGAATTTTCGTCAGAGTAGTGCAGGTCAAGGTCAACATAAAGGGGCATGATTGTACCCCCATATTTGGGTCAAGGTCGACCTGGTTCAGAAAAGAAAAATATTTCTGGGTTTTCTATGTCTCTGTGTTTGTGTTCCAAATCTGGTTGTAGAATTTCCAAAAACTTAGTACAGACACCAGAAAATAGCAATTTCCAGATCTTCTATACTTTGAGTTTAGTATTTGTCTTCAATTCATTTCAATAAAGATTTTAATACTCTCTTCCAAAATGGAATGTAAGGTTTTCCTCTTTCTTCTTGTTACTAATCGATTGATTCATTTATGCATTGACCATTTCCTTGTGGTTAATCAATTTGGATCTTTCCTTTGGGAATTGGGGATTAAGAAGAGAATCTTACTTTCCCCAATTCTTCTATATGTAAAGGATATTATTTACATGTTGGTAAACACATTCAACAATAACCAACCACCAAATCATAATCACACATCATCATCTTTTTTATTCTTTACATTTTGGTGACCCACTTATGACAACTCTTTCTTTTGTGGTGTTAGATGTACATTTCATGTTAGATTTACATTTTATCTTGCATGTATATTAGATTATCCTTCTTTTATGTTCTTGCATTTATATTCCAAAAATAAAATGAAAAAATCATATAAAGAAAACATATAAAAAATATTTATTTGTTCATACCTTGTGTTTTCCTAATTTATTTCATTTGCATTGCATTGGTATATTAGTTTTACTACCTCTAGTCCTACTTATTGTAATACCCCAAAATTGGCACCTAATAATTTCAATCAATTTTGGTGCAATTTCTTCGATTTTACATCATTAAAGTCCTATTTTACTAGGCAATTTTCTCTCTCCTAGCTGACTTTATTTGACTTGATGCCAATTGCAAAAACCCTAATTTGCATTAATCTCACACTATAATTAATTCCTATGTATTTGACTTTATTAGCTAAATAATCCCTATGATAAATTAATTTAATTTTAAAGTCCTAAGTGCTTTAAATTAAATTAAAACCACCCCATTTGGCTAATACACATAAAAAGGAATTAATATTACTTGGTTATTTAAAAGGATTACATTATTTGGATTTAATAATTCAAATTACTCGAACGGTCACCCATATGTGGCAATAATTCATTCTTTAATTAAGTAATTCATAAATATTTGTCTCAGTTACGAATGAAGAGTCAATGGTTTCATTTCAAGAAACTCTTCATTCCTTCTCCGAGCTTGTCTATATTATGAACCCTCTCCTTCATTCGAAAGGAGGCAATTGTGAGAGCATCCATACTATAGAAAAATTTAGTCTCAATTATATTCATATTTTCAAGATTTGTTATTGCACTTTAGTTTAATCTTCATTTAGTCTAATTGCATTCCCATAGTAGATTAATTTGCTTATTGCTATTAGATTAATCTCATATTTCTTTCAAAGTTATTTAGACTAATTAGCATTATCATATTTCCTTCAAGCTATTAGATTAATTGCACTTCTCATTATAGATTAATTTCAATTTTGTTTATCTTTCAAGATTTTGAAAATCCTTCGTATTAGCTTGGTCTTACGGTTGTTGGCTCTCGTTCTGAGAGTAAATCAAACACCCCAGTTAAGGCAACAGGTTGAATCGATAGAATTGTGTGAATGGGTAATTCATACTCAATTTCATGATTCGATGATCGAGCAATGACCATGTTGTATTTATAGCTGGATTAGAGGTCCACATTTAGCTGTATAACATTCTGGCACCCACCATGGGGCTGAAAAATTGATTTCTAGCCTCATTGATTTTAAACATTTTTTTGAATTCTGTAATCTGTCATACATCCGTACTTCTCTATGTATGAAAGTTTGTGCGAAATTCCTGAGCATACCACGTGAATTTTTGCTCCCTATAGCACTCTCTCACATGAAATTGTACTTTCTCATGCAGGCCCTGGTACTTTCTCGCGCGTAGTGCAATATTTCCTCACACAAAGTTTCTCTGTCAGACAATTAAAATTTCTAGATTTTGCAATTTACTGTTGTTTTTTCTGACATCTACTTTTTGCTATTGAATTCATATCTCTATTTCTATCACAGCATAACAATGGTTTGCAGGTCACTTTGTCAAAGATCATAAAACTTGCTAATGGTTTGCTTGCAGGAGGATTACTGAAGATCAATTAAAATGTTGTGTTTGTTTTGTTGGTTTCATTCACATAGTCTAATTAGGGTTCCATTAAAATTTCTTAAGGGTCCTGATAGCAAAGTAGGGGAATAGGCTCTTCATTACATGGAAGTGATGCCCACGGATGAAACTGAGACCCAGATGTTGCTAGAATGATGGATACCTAGGGAAGCGGGGAAAGGTAGTGAATCTTTCACACTTCTACTTGCTAGGGGATTATGATCTTCTCTCTTTAAGAGAACCAGAAATCCAAAAGCTTGTGGATTTGGTGGAGTGAAGCTAACTCAGTGATGAATTTTCTTGATGTGTTTGGGTAAGGTGAAGAGGTAGAGAAGTATGCTCTTCTCTCTTTGAGAGAAATAGAAAATCAAAGCCTTTGATCTAAGCCAAGTTGTGTCACCTTTAGAGGGCCTGCCAGAAGTTGAACCTCCGAGAATGACCCAAGTGAGTACGCACCTATCACTGGTAATTCCGCCTCACTATAATAAAGAATTTTTTTTGAGCCTAAAGACTCCAAAACCATGTTAACTTCCTTCTCTTGATTTTGACATCATCTTGAGAAGGCTCCATCTGTTGTACTAAGCGGCACCGCTCCTAGCCCTGCTTGTGGGGGTGTATGAATTTCGGGTGTTGGTGTGGCTGTGAGGCCTCATCCCTATATCAGGGGCACCAAAGGTTAGTGTGAATGGAAGCCCACTAAGAAATTTCCCTAGTTAGTTTCCTACCTAGTTCACCTCTGAAAGGAGTCATAATCTTTACACAGGGAGGGGGATAAATATCTCCTATAGATTCCCACCATAGGCATGCAGTTAGACGCTTGAAGGTGGTATATGACACTAGCTCCTACCACAAGGGTAACCTTTGAACATATGCTATTGAGCCCTTGGAAACACCAAAAACATAGGCACCCTCTAGGGGGTGACACAGCTGTGTAAGGTGCACGCATGCACATAAGTAGTGGGGCAAAGGTTTTGTCTTCTCACCATTTTTTTTGTAGGGATAACTATGTGTTTTTTATCAAGTCTTAAACTTGTACATCATGATTAACCAAAGACTCCCACGATACTACCAAGTTTCTTTGTCCTTGGTAGGTCTATTTTTGACTACTTCTTATGTCACCATTGCTTGATCAAACCTTCATGCTTGTAAATGAATGCTTCAAACCTTCAAGCTGAGATTGTTGATTAAACTATCCTTCAAAATGTCTAGAAACTAGATTTCCTATCTGAGAAACATTTATGCTCTATCTCAAAACTTGTCTTTTATCTCAAAATTTGCATTGAACTGTCAAACACTATCTTTTTCCTGTGTGAAGTTTCAGAAACTGAGCACTTTCTCACACAAGATTTCATTCTCTCACATGAAGCTTGGCATTCTCTCATGTGGCATGGTATTCTCTCGTGTGAACCTGTACCCTGGTTTTCCAAAATAGAGACTTATTTTCCATTGACTAGTTGACTTTTTACCTGATATGCTTTTTGTTTGAGGTCTATTTATCTATTTTCCTGTTGTTGACTATCAGAAATTGAGTGTCCTGAGCTACGAACCGATCAATTTTTCTTAAACTCTCATTTGTCTCCTTGTTATTTGTCTCATCTCTTTGTGATTTTTTACCTCACGTTGTGATAGTCTTATCTTGGTTGTTCTAGTCATACTCCTGACGATTCATACCAGGTGCATTTCACATCTTGCTTGTTCTAGCCTTTATCTCCTTTCCATTATTCCTAGAGATAGAGTTTTAGCATTATCCTGAGTCTTCTCTCATTTCATCTTCATCTATGACTATCATGACTCAAAGTGGCAAAACTTATCCCATTCATAATACTGGTCAAGATAGAGGTAAACCTTGTGAACTAGAAACAAGTTGTCCCAAACCTATTGTGCAATCTGAACGTTGTGAGGGATCCAAAAGTTCTTCATTGAGTGCTTTGAAAGATAGCTCATCTCAATCACCTCTGGTGTTCCAAGAGTGTTTTAATCCATTGTTTGAAGTGCAACCTAGTTTCTCATTTTGAAGTCAAGACAACTCATTCTTCCAAAACAACTCATTATTTCACAACTTTGGAAGACCGCTTCCTCGGACTAGTCCTATCATTGAACCTATTGATCATGTTGATGATATCAACTCATCTGAACCTATTGATCTTCTTGATCTTTTTAAAGCACCAAAAGTTACCTTAGCTAGGCACTTTCAACATTGTTCATATAATTTTACTGAGTCTTCATTTTCTGCACAATCTTACAACAAGATGGGAGATCCATTCGACTTCCAACCAGGCAAATACAGCCAAACTTTTGATCAATCTCAAAACAACTAGCATTTTGGTCAATCCTCCAATGACCAATGTCATGCCCAACCTCAAAATGAGCAACGCTATGATCAAACCAAAGATGATCAACACCAAACTCAAAACAAGGCTCAAGGTGGTCAACCAACGTATCACTATCATCCTACTCCTTTTGATCAAAGTCAAGATCAAGTCCCTAGCATTTATGAGATCCTTGGCAATGATTGTGATGCCACCATAACTCAAAATCACATAGACACTGTGAAAGAAAACAAGGTTCTTATTATGATGATGGAGATCCTCCTTCTAGAGGAGAAGGAAAAATACTTTCTTGAGCTAGCTAAACAAGGGGCTAAATTACCCCTAGACTATCAAGTTGAAATGCTTGTGGCCAAGGAAGAAGAGATTGAGATCGTAAAGTTGTAAAAGATGGTCTGAGACATGCAAGATCATATTAGCCAACTTACAAAGAATAAGGACAAACCCACACAACAATTCACAATGGAAAGTATTTGTCCTTTCCCCTTTGATAGAAGTCTTCACATGCCACCTTTTCCCATAGGTGTAGAGCTCCCTAAATATGACAAATACTTGGGTGCTACTAATCCCCAAGATCACTTGAGGGATTTTGGTGCATTATCTATGGAATTCATGCATGATCAAACCTATCTTATGCGCCTATTTCCTCATAGCTTGGGTGGACCAACTATGGAGTGGTTTTCTAGATTGCCCACTGGCATTAAGACTTTTGATGAAATGGCTAATCTATTTCTCCAACATTACTCACATAAAATTTAGCATTCAGTCAACATCTGGGATCTTTGCAATTTAAAATAGCGACAAGGAGAATCTTTTCTAACATTTCTCCAAAGGTGGAGATAATTATGTACAAGGTGTCCTCACAAGCTACCAGAGTCTAAGAGACTTGACATTTTCTTGGATAATCTTGTCCTAGACTTTGGATACCAAGTGCAATTACAAGGTCCTCTAACCTTTGATAGCATGATTACACAAGCAGTGGGAATAGAGGCTTTTATGATTAAAAAAGGGGAATTGACTTTGAGCAAAGACAACAAGAAAGGATCTTCAAACTCAAATAAGGATAAAGGGAAGTTTGTTAACAAGAATAGAGATGTTGTGAATGATGGGGTGGTTGAAAATGTGACCCTAAAGCCTACTAAGTCTATTTTTAATCTCTCTTCTAGCATATAGGCAATCAAGGCTACTGAAAAGCCTGCAACAAAAAATCAACAATCTTCAAGGTTTTCTAGAAACAAACCTTGGGCATCTCGACCCAAGCATGAATTCACTTCCTTGGGAGAACCACTTGATGTGGTCTATAAAACTCTTGTGTAGAATCAAATTCTTACTCCTTTGGAAAAGAATCTCTATGACCCACAACCATGACCTCATTCATGGAATGACAATGCATACTGTGACTATCATTAGAATAAGGGTCACAAGACTTCTACTCATCTTCAGCTGAAACATAAGGTCCAAGATTTGATTAATAGTGGTGACATTGTTTTGGATGACCATAATAAGAATTCAAATCATCAAGCATTTAAGGATCCCTTCCCTCCTCATGAGAAGGGTGAGTCTTCAAATGCTAAGAATACCAATGCTAAAGTCAATTACACGTACACTAATCATGATAATGTCATTGGTATGATCAAACTTGTTGAGGTAGAATATTGTGACATGATTACTATTAAGGGGATTGGTGATCCTCCCAAACCTAAGACTCCTTTAATCTTGTGTAGTTCCACATCTTGTTCATCTAAATCTGAACAACCTCAAGATTATGCTAATTTCGTCACTCGATCATGTGGAAGAGTTGTTTTGAAAGGTCTCGATCCTCCTGTATCTGCTCCAAAACAAACTCTGGATAAGACTATTATTGTCTCTGCCAACAAGAACATGAAGTTAGTTCTTACATCGAGGTTGGATAGTTATAGCATCTTAGATCAGCTCCAGTGAACCAATGCTCAGATTAAAATTTTTGAGTATTGAAGATCTTGCATGCTCATAGGCAGATTCTAGATAAAGCCCTCATGAAGGAAAATGTTCCCAAGGATCTTGATCTTGAATGGTTCCAATCTATGGTGGGTCATTTGATCTCACCTCACTATCTATCCTTCTTTGAAGAAGATGATCACTCTTTGAGCCATCCACATAATGCTCCCTTGCATATAGAGGTCATGATAGGTCCTAAATGTGTTCGTCGAGTGCTCATAGACAATGGTGCTGGTCTAAATATATGTTCCGCAAAGTTGCTTACTCAGCTAGGTTATGATGAGAATTGTATAGACTCCCACAAAAAGATTACCATCAAAGGTTATGATGAAGAGGAATGCAAATCCCAAGGCTTAATTTTTCTACCTATCCGTGTAGGACCTATTGAAAGAGATGTTACTTTTAAAGTTCTTGACATTCCTCTTTCCTACAACATCTTGTTGGGTAGGCCATGGATACATGAGATGCAAGCTATTCCATCCACGTACCATTAATGCATTAAGTTTCCATTCCATGGGGTAGAAGTTACTGTGCCTGCTAATTCCAATTATTCTTGCAATAACCTTGCACAATCTACAAATAGCTTTGTTCTAGCTAATAGAGAGTCCAATGAGTTCTATGATGCTAAGCTTAAGGAAATGGAACAAACTCTAAAACTTAAGGATACAAGCATGGGCTAATATCGAATTGAACCTATGTTATCACTGGCTACTCTACCTCTATCTCCATGCTCTTATGGGAGACCTTCTGAGAATAACAAACCTTCCAATGACCATCCTCAAATAATCTACAATGGCACCTTTGTATAGGCCTCTACATCTTTATATGATGAGGTTGAAGAAAGAGCTATCACAACTTGGATCTATAAAGGAAAAGAAGCATCTGAAACAACTACTCCACCTTTAGACTTAGAACAAGATCCATACAGTGAAGCCTTCAAGATCATGAAGCACTTCGGCTATAAGGGGAGTGGTCCTATAGGAAGGAGTGACAATGGTTTGTTGAAACCCATTGAAGCTGCAGGTCACTGCACAAAGGATACTGCTGGCTTAGGCTTCAAAAAGATCCCCTTTCATTTAGGGATAAACAAGTTTTTGCCAGAACCTAAACTTGAACCTGAACCATAATTTGATGATACTACTCCAGAGGTAAATCTAGAGGCTAGCTCTAATGAAGACACATTTCCATATCCTATTCCTCTAGAACTTGCTACACTCTTTGCAAAATCAGATTAACCTTTCATACCAGTCCACTTGATAGAAACTGATAGTGATTCTGATGAGACTACTTTGATGCATCGACTCATGTATGACCAATGGAAAGAAATACAAATGGCTGATTTCAACTCTCTGGGTGAATGGTACATACCCCCACACTTCCAAGAGCAGTTTGAAAAAGATCTACTTCAGCGAGCCATTAATATTGCAAGGGGTAAAGATGATGATACAACTAGTGCTAATGGAATTCCCACATCAAGTACTAACTCACATGAGTACGAATTTGAATCTTTTTCTGATGCTACTTATGATAAAGATATAGACATGGTGCATAATTATGAAAGACTTCTTGAAGTAGGTGAAGGGTCTAGCATTAGGTCACATGAATTAGATGCCATCAATGTTAACTTGTCCTCTACTTCTGACATAAGGTCTTATAGGGATTCAAACACTCCTTCGGATGAGATTACTCTAGGTCTTGACTTGCTCATCTGTGCTTTTGATGGCTATACCATGAATGCAATTGAACCAGTCACTACTTCCCTCTCACTCAAAAATCCCAATCTGATAAACTGGAACTCCCCCTCATTATCCAATGAAGTCCTAACATTCTAGAATGATTATGCTCTAGCATGTTACCTCCATGCTATTGAACCTATAATAGCCTCCACCAATGAAAGCAGTGTCAGCATGACAGAGGCAAATATCAAGTATCTTAGTCAAAAAATTAAAAGAAGAAAAAATAGATGCTCTGATGGTGAAAACCACATTGTGGAAGTATCAGAGCCAAAAATAGTAAAAAATAAAAGACGTATCCAAGGGTGAAAACCTCTCTAAGGAAACCAAGGATGAGATACTTGATATGCTTCTAAGCCACTTTTAGGAGAGATCATTAGTATTGATTGAGCTGACACAGCCAGTGAATTTGGGTACAAAGGCTGCTCCACAAATTATTCATCTAGCACAGTCATTATCTGCAAAAGAAAAAGAAGACTTCACTAGCTTCTTTCAAAGCAAGAAAATAAACTTTTCATGGACTTACTCTAACATGCCTGGATTAGACCCCAATCTAACCATGCATCATATGTCCATTGCACCAGGTATTAAGCCTATTAAAAAAAAGCTTCGAAAGATGCATCCACATGTAGCACTTTTAGTCAAAGCAGAGCTAGAAAAGCTTCTTAAGGCTGGTTTCATAAGGACTATTGACTATGCAGAGTGGATTTCAAATATTGTTCCAGTCACCAAACATGATAAATCCATTAGTGTGTGTACAGACTTTAGGGATCTGAACAAGGCATGTCCAAAAGATGACTTCCCATTACCTAATATTAACATGATAGTGGATATGACAATAGGTTATGACATGTGTTCCTTGATGGATGGCTTTTCTGGCTATAATCAACTAAAAATTATGCTAGAAGATCAAGAAAATACCACTTTCACATGTACCTAGGGCACCTTTTGCTAGAATGTCATGCCCTTTGGGCTAAAGAATGTTGGAGCAACATATTTGAGAGCTGTCACTACCATTTTCTGTGATATGATGCATAAAACAATGGAAGATTATGTGGATGATACTTTAGCCAAAAGCATGTAGCAAAGAACTCATCTTATAGATTTGGGTCCCATACTTGACTGCATGGAGACATTTAGTCTCAAACTTAATCCCAAAAAGTGTGCATTCGGTGTCACTTCTGGGAAACTCTTGGGTTACATCATTTCAGTCAAAGTCATAAAAGTTGATCCTTAAAAGGTGCAAGCAATTATGGACATGCCTCCATCCAAGAACATCAATCAAATGAGAGGACTATAGGGAAGGCTACAATCTATCCAGTGCTTCATTTCATAGTTAGCTAACAAGTCACAACCATTCACTAAAACTTTACATAAGGGTATGACTTATGAATGGAATGAAGAATGTGACAAAGGACTCACTCAATTTAAATAGTATCTTGCTAATCCACCTATATTGACACCTCCTATTTATGGGAAGCCACTCATACTATACATCTTAGCAACAAACACATCTTTGGGTGCTCTCCTAGCTCAAGAAGATCAGAACAACAAAGAGAGATCCATATATTATATCAGTAGAACATTGGTTTCTTATGAAATGAACTATTCTCTCATTGAGAAATCTTGTCTAGCAGTAGTGTTTGCTTCTCAAAATTTGTGGCATTATATGCTCACTCACACTACAAGGCTTATTGCAAAAATTGATCCACTAAAGTACTTACTGAGAAAGGCTACCCTCATGAGTAGACTAGCAAAATGGGTTATGATACTCAGCAAATTTGACATTGAGTATGTGGAAAGAAAAGCTATTAAAGGACAAGCAATTGTTGATTAGTTAGCAGAAGCTCCTCTAAAATATCACTAGCCTTTGAATATTGAATTCCTAGATGAATCCATCATGCTTTTCATGCATTAGGCTTGGAGCGTGTTCTTTGATGGATCATTCACTCAGCAAGGATCAGGTGTAGGCATTCTGTTTATAACACCTCAAAGATACTCATTGCCAAAAGCTTATAAAATGTTGTTTCCCTACACAAACAACATCACTAAATATGAATCTCTCATTAATGGTATGAAGATAACCATTGAATGGTGTGCACATGAGCTCAAGGTCTTTGGAGACTCTTAGTTAATCATCAACCAAGTTAATGATATCTATCAAACAAAAGATGACAAGCTAGTACCTTAAAAAAGAATGGTGGATGATCTCAAACAATATTTTGCACACATTTCTTTCCAGCAAATCCCAAGAGTAGACAATAAAGTAGCTGATGCTATGGCCACTCTTTCTTCAATGTTACAAATGCCAGAAAATGACTTCAGACATGATTTCTTGGTGGAGGTATTACACTACCCAGCCTATGACATTCCTAAATCTAAGATTATCTATTCAGTCATTGGACATGACTCATCTTGCTACCACCATATCTATTCCTACCTTCATGACCAAATCATTCTAGACACCTATACCTAGAATGAAAAGCATCACCTAATTCGTAATGCTTCACAGTATGTCATCATAGAAAACAACTTGTATAGACGGGGTCTAGATGGTACCCTCCTTAGGTGTCTAGAACCTGATTAATCCAAGTATGCACTAGCTGAGGTACATGAAGGTATATGTGGGTCTCATTCGAGTGGTCTGACGTTAGCTCAAAAACTTATTAGAGCTAGTTACTACTAGCTAGATATGGAGAAAGAAGTTGTTCAATATGCCAAGACTTGTAAACAATGCCAATTTCACAGAAATCTAATCCATGCTCTTGCTAAAGAGCTTATTCCTTTCATCACTTTCTAGCCATTTCAACAATGCACCTTTGACTTGGTGGGTTAGATACATCCTTCTTCTTCAAGAGGACATAAGTTTATCATCATAGCTACTGACTATTTTACTAAGTGGGTTGAGGTAGTGCATCTGGCTATAGCTGATGGCAAGTCTATGGCTATGTTTATACTAAACTATATCATCTGTAGATATGGTGTACCCTCATCCATTATCACTGACAATGGGGGACAATTCAAGAACAAGGACCTAAGAGAGTTATGCACCAAATTCAGGATCATTCACCATTGGTCATCTATCTATTATCCCTAGGGTAATGGACAAGTAGAAGCTTCTAATAAGACAATTCTCAAAATCTTGGACATAACAGTTCATAAATCTGGTAGAGATTGGCACCTCCAAATTAATCCGACTTTATGGGCCTACAGAACAAGTATTCAAACACCAATGGGGGCCATGCCCTTTTCCTTGGTTTATGGAGCAGATGCAGTATTTCCTATTGAGGTCAAGATTCCAATGTTGTGAATCTCTTTGAGGGGCCTCATCACTGATGAAGAAAATAGAATATCCCAGCTTCAAGAGCTTGAATTACTAGATGAACGTCGAAAAGTGGCATTCGATCATCTAAGAGCATACCAAAAGAGGATGTCTAAAGCCTACAATAAGAAAGTCAGACAAAGAGAATTCCAAATGGGTGATCTGGTCCTGAGAGAAAACCCCAAAAATCAGCAGCAGTGGGCATAGAAAGGAAAATTTGAACCAAACTGGCTTGGTCCATATGTTATTACTACAGCATTTGGGTCTGGTGCTTACCAACTCTCCACCACTAAAGGAGAACAGCTCAAAGATCCTATCAATGCTCTTCACTTGAAGAAATTCTATAGTTGAGGCATTCTTTGTATGCTCATGTACATACTTATTAGTCCTGAAAAAATCCAAAAAAATGGAATATTGTCAAAAATCCTAAAAAATGCAAAATGTCTTGAAAAATGATCATCTTAGTGAAAACCTGGTAAACAGACGCTTTGATGTATATATTATCTTGGTGAAAACCTAGTAAATAGGCACCTTGATAATAATAATAAAAATCAAAAAATCAAAAATACAAAAAAATTGAAAAAATACAAAAAAATCAAAAAAAGAGAAAAGAAGAAAAAAATTGAAAAGAAGAAAAATGTTCCATTGATGAAAACTTGGCAAACAGGTGTCATGGTAGCAAAAATAGAATCTTTGGCAAGATGGTGAAAACTTGGTAAACAGGCCCCTCTTGTTTCCTAAAGCTACATCTCATCTGGACACCATTTGGCTCTCGCTTTCTTGCTTTAGTTTGCTTTCCCGCTTTCCTTCTTTAGTTTGTTTCCTACTTTTAGTTTGTTTCCTGCTTTAGTTTTCTAGCTCATGCACTTGCTTTCAATTTTCTTTGAGATTTTTCTTGACTCTTCATGGATTGGAACTGGTCACACTTGGGGGCACCTTCCTGGTCTAGGGGGCATTGTACTATCACTTTCAGAAGTTTTGTTCGTGCATCGGTCACCAGTGGTTCTCACTGCATCTGCCCGCTGATGCCTAGCTCTCTTTTGAGATTTCTCTCCTTGAGGATCTCTTGTGTATTGGTCTCCAATGGTTCCCACTGTGCCTTCCTACTAATACCTAGCTCTTGTTTGAACCCCTCTCTTTCAAGATCTCTTTCTTACATTAGTCACCAGTGGCTCTCACTGCATATGCCTACTGATGTTTCATTCATGCTTGGTTCTCTCTTTTGAGAATCCTCTTTGTATCGGTCACCAGTGGTTCTCACTACATTCATCTGCTGATACTTGGTTAGCACTCCAATATCTTCTTGAGACTTCATCTCTCATGATGGTCACCAGTGGTTCTCACTACATCTGCCTATTGTCACTGTCCTATTGAGACTTCGAATGTTGTACACTTCCGATTCAACTTCAATCCTCTTGAACATGAATGTAAACTAAAACTAAAACTGAATTTTTGATTCCTTAAATCATGCTGAGATTTTCTCTTTTGTGTGTTTTTCTTTCATTTTATCATTCCTCCTCAAGTGAATCTAAGACGTCTTTTCTTGACTAAGAAACGTGAAGACTGGGGCATGATCTTTCCTTTGCTTTATGTTTGCTGGTTTAGTTCCAATGATCCAATGAATCTATATAAGAGGGGTGTCCATCTGTAAGAGCCTTCATCTCATATTGGATGGCCATGTGTACCTTGACTCCTTTTCTATGGAAACTTTGGTGAGGTTGGTTCTTCTCCTTATCTGTTTTGAGTGACTTCTTTCTGCTACAAGTAAAATTGCAAACGCTCATCCTGCTAAGTGAACGTAAGGGTCACTGTGAGCATTCTTTGGCAAAGGAAGGAACTCTCATGTGTCTGGTGTGTTTGTAGGAAAGCAACATTTAGGTCATTCTAGAAGCTATGCTTTGATGCTTATGTTAACTTGCTAAATTAAAAGGAATAGGTGTTCAGGTCATTCTGGCTTCTTGTGCCTTAATGCTTACATCTCATTCTGATAAATCTAAGACTTATGTCATATTCATATTCCCATGATTGCAATTTCAGTGAGGATTATATGGCATCTTGTGATTTTACCGTACTTAAAAAGAACTCTATGATGATAAAACGATGAGTCCAACAACCAAGTTCTAGGGTTAGGCTTGCATTTTCATTCTAGGCTTGCATTGAGACTGTGTTTTGGTGCTCTCTTGATTGTCTTCTTCTGGATCCATTCATCAAAGGTTCTCATCTTTTGTCCTGGTCTCATCATGATTGCACAAGTTTTCGGGATCAAAATCAAAATTTGACATCTCTAGATGCCTCAAAATTGTGTTTTAAATTCTGGGACCCTTTGGGATCGGACGCTTGTGCAGTTAGCCTTTTGGTGTCATCTTCCTACCAGATCCTCATCTCCTCATCATTTCCTCAAGATCTTTAATGTTTTCATCAAAGTCAACTCTAGTCAAATTTGGTCAACCATGGTCAAAATTGGTCAACGGGACCTCCCAGTTGCTCCAAATTGCTTCTGCAGCTTCACAAATCTAGATTGATTGCTCCTACTTTGCAACCTCTTGTTGTCAATCATCCTTCTGATATGTCATCTTTTGATTTCACTCCCGAGGGGGCAAGATGATTGCATCATTTGAATCTTGTCGAACCAGTCTCATATCAATCTGATCTAAATCAAAGTCCTCATCACTTGGGGCATCTCTTCACTAGGGGCATCTTCGTGCCTCGCATCTGATCATCTAGTCATCTATCTTTTAGGTATCTGAGCAATCTAACTCAGATCCTCAAGAATCAAGCTTCACTCTAGAGATGGTTCTCAGAATCTTATTAGGTATTGGGGAAATCTAACCCTAATTCCTAAAAGTCAAGCTTCGTCCTAGAGATGGCTCTCGAAATCTCTTTTGGACTGTTATCTGGGCAATCTAACCCAGGTCTCAGAGGGCTAAGCTTCGTATTGGGGAAATCTAACTTTGATTCTAGAGATTAGTCCTAAATTTGCATCTGTCATCATTTGATCAATGGGCATTGGGGTAATCTAACCCCGATTCTAGTCTCTTCTCAAGTTATCATTAGACTATTGTCTTCACAATCTAACTTAGACTTCGAAGAATCATGCCTTGTTTTGGAGGTGGTTCTGCATCTAGATCTATTTCGGTGTCTTGGCATCCTAACCTTGACTTCCAAGGGTTAAGCTCCATTCTAGGGATAATCTTGAAATCTCATTTGTCACATCAGACTATTCTTTGAATCAATGCACTACTCACACATCAATTCAAAGAGCGGCAAATGTAATACCCCAAAATTGGCATCTAATATTTTCAATCAATTTTGGTGCATTTTCTTTGATTTTGCATCATTAAAATCCTATTTTACTAGGTAATTTTCTCTCTCCTACCTGGCTTTATTTGACTTGATGTCAATTGCAAAAACCCTAATTTGCATTAATCACACACTATAATTAATTCCTAAGTATTCGACTTTATTAGCTAAATAATCCCTATGATAAATTAATTTAATTCTAAAGTCCTAAGTGCTTTAATTTAAATTAAAACCACCCCATTTGGCTAATACACATAAAAATTGATTAATATTACTTGGTTATTTGAATGGATTATATTATTTGGATTTAATAATTCAAATTACTCAAACGGTCACCCATATGTGGCAATAATTCATTCTTTAATTAAGTAATTCATGAATATTTGTCTCAATTGGGAATGAAGAGTCAATGGTTTCATTTCAAGAAACTCTTCATTCCTTCTCTGGGCTTGTCTATATTATGAACCCTCTCCTTCATTCGAAAGGAGGCAATTGTGAGAGCGTCCATACTATAGAGAAATTTAGTCTCAATTATATTCATATTTTCAAGCTATTTTATTGCACTTTAGTTTAATCTTCATTTAGTGTAATTTCATTCCCATAGTAGATTAATTTTCTTATTGCTATTAGATTAATCTCATATTTCTTTCAAAGTTATTTAGACTAATTTGCATTATCATATTTCCTTCAAGTTATTAGATTAATTACACTTCTCATTTTAGATTAATTTCAATTTTGTTTATCTTTCAAGCTTTTGAAAATCCTTCGTATTAGCTTGGTCTTATGGTTGTTGGCTCTCATTCTGAGAGTAAATCAAACACCCTAGTTAATTAGAAGGCAATAGGTTGAATTGATAGAATCATGTGAATGGGTAATTTATACTCAATTTCATGATTTGATGATCAAGCAATGACCATGTTGTGTTTATAGATAGATTAGAGGTCCACGTTCAGCTGTATAATACTTATAATATCCTGGTTAGAAGAAGTCATAGACTTATGGGCTCCTTTGATCCCAAGTCTTCCTCTCCTTTCCTTAAGATCCCGGATGATAATTTGATCACTCATGATTCCAATCCTACTATGGAGCATAACTGTTCTAACTCATCTCATGATGAGGATGATTCTTTAAGAGTTCCTTCTGAACAAGTTCAAAAACTTTCAACTAAACTTGATAAAATGGGAAATTAGCTTATTCAAGAAAATCGTAATCAAGATTCTATTCAAGTTATAGAGGCTCTTAAGAAATTTCTTTGGGATAGTGATCAAGGTGTTAATCTCTTGTGTGGTATCACTCATCTTATGCATTTGAATATGAAACCTTTAGCTCAAGAAGCTCAAGATCTAGGATTCACTCCTCATGTCACTACTATGAAACCTTCTTATGTTCATTTACCTAGCATTCCTACTTATACTCCTCCTTTAGTGACTACATCTCTTCCATCTCTTCATATCAGAGTTCCATCGATGTCTCTACCTACCTCACAACCTTCTTACCATAGTGTTCCTTTTACCTACTCCAACCCTCTTCCAACTGTGGTTCCAAGTGTTTTGCAAGTGTCCTTAACTGATTTGATGCATTGTAAACAAAATACTAAAGAAAAGTTGACTGAATTTATTGGTAGATTTAAGCATTTGTATGCTCAAATTTCTTATCATGTTCTTGATATTGATATTCAACATATGTTTATTTAAAATTTACAAAAATGATATTAGAGATAAGATTTTGCTTATTGAATTTACCTCTTTTCAACAACTTTGTGCAGCGCTTCATCATTATCAATTACAAGTGAGTCAATTTGAGAGAAATGCTCCAATGGATCTTGTACCATTCAATAAGAGTGATGTTTCTTCTAATCCCGACAACTTTCAAAAACCTAACAACTATGTCAAGATAAATAAGCAAGCAAAAGCAGTTGCCGATCAAGTTGTTGTTGCATCCAACAATGCCACTTTAGCATCCACTTCTTTTCATCTAAATCGTACATTTACTCCTCTTTGTGAATCTTTACATTCTATTATGAGTGAATAGAGGAAAATCATGTTCTCTTCTATTATGTATGGGGGAAATATGAGATCCACTTCTAAATCCAAATTCCCAAAGGAGAGATCCAAATTGATCAACCAAAAGGTTAATGCACAATCAAGTCAATCTATGGAGAATATGAAAGAGGAAGAAAACCTTATATTTCCCTATAATAGAATGTTGTGTTTGAAATCTGAAATAATTGAAAGGAAAATACTAACCTCAAAATAGGGAAAATCTGGAAAATGCCAATTTCTGACATCTGTGTGTAGTTTCGGGCAATTCTGTAACCTATTTCAGACTGGAAATGCTGAGATGAAGAAAACCAAGAAAAATTTTATCTTTCTAATAGCAGGTAGTCTTTGACCCCAATAAATGGTCAAAGGCTGCATTAATATTCAAAAGGTCAACTTTGATTTTGTTCGCAGATCTCAGAAGTTTGTCAAAAAGGGTATCCAAATCCAAGCTCAAATCTGAAGTTCCACACCTATACCTACAAGAAAAAGAGGGTTTTTTTTTTTGTTTGAGGGGTTTGCCTTGGTCAAACCCTGGTTTGGAATCAACCTTAATATTGAAATTGAAAAGAGAATGCTAGCAAGTACTAGAAGTAGATCTAATAATGAAGCTATGCAATCTGATAGATATGCAGTTGTATTTCAAATGTAAACAAATGTATTGATATGAAAGCTTTGAACACAACAATGGAAAATGTAAATCAAAACCATGAAAGTAAATACAAAACCTCCATGCTTGTATGCTTGGAATCCACCTTGATAGAAGAATGAATGGATCTAGAAGATGAACAAAGGATATTGAATGGAGAAGAAGACTTGAATGCTTGAATCCTTGATCTTCAATGGAGAAATTGAATGGAGAAGAAGACTTCAATTCTTCCTTGAAAATGCTTCATGAAATGCTTTCTTGACCTTGCTTGAGAGATATGAAAAAGTGGATGTTGAAATGAGAGAGGAACGCCTCCTTTTATAGTGATCTAGGGCACAAACCTCTAGAGAAGGCCAACATTGGGGAATTGAATCCAAATTAACCTTAACCCCTATAAATGGACCCATATTAAATGCAATTTAGGTATTTACCATTCTGAAACCCGAAATCGCTGACCCGGAGGTGGGAAAACAAATATTTTTGAAACCCGACACCCAAAAATCATGGGAATTTGAAATTTGAACCCTGGGTCAAAGATGAGGTACACTTTTCCCTAGGTCAAATTTGAGGTCAACCTTGACCTAGGTCAAAGTCAAGGTCAAATTTGACCCTCAAGTTTGACTTTGACCTTGAGGTCAAAAACCTCAGGACCTTAGTCCATAATGCGAGGAAATGCAAAAATTTTCTAAAAATAGGGACAGATAGAAGCAGAATAGGGAGAACAAGTCAGATTCAAGAAAAAGGTTGATCAAGGTGCTTGACATGAACTGAGACCACTTACTCGGAGGGCTAAATTCTCTTAACATGGAAGTGCTTCAATTTTAACATGATACATTAAGCCCCCACTTTAGCAAGAGTATGGATTCGATGCAAAATCTTGGTAAAGGAGAAGGAAGAAGAGATCCCAGTGGATTCAAAATGAGATAAGATGACACTTAGTTGGGGACACAAGCCCCCAGGCTAAGGATTCTAACTTAGCATACGTGCACGAGGGTGCAAAAACAAAAAAAGGAAAAAGACAAAAAAGAGGGGTTAGTACTAAAACAAACCCAAATCAACTAGCATAAGAAACCTTACTAAAAAACATTTCTCATACTAATATCATATCTAGAAAGTTATCATAAAAGAATAATTCATTACATAAGAAAGACAAGATAAACACTATAAATAACATAGCTTCATGATCATGTTCTACTAGCATGAAATTGAGAAAAGAGAAAGGGAAAAGAGTGATTACCTCACCTAGTAAGATGCCCACCTTACCATGAATCACCCTGGAGGAAGAGCCCAATAGGTTCACCCATAAACTATGCTTGCAATTTTAATGCATCTTCTGACAGCTTTTGGAATACCCATAGATCCACCTTCTTGTATCACTATGAATATGTAATGTGTGTCTCCTCAGGATTTAGCAACTTATGTGTGTTACCTTTGAAAGATTTAGCATATAAATGTGTCTTTTCAGGATTTAGCAACTTATGTGCATTACCTTCCAATATTTAGCATATTGAAAATTTTGAAAAATGTGTCTCTTCAGAATTTAGCAACTTATTTGTGGTACCTTTGAAATATTTAGCATATAAATGCGTGTCTTTTCAGGATTTAGCAACTTATGTGTGTTACCTTACAAGATTTAGCATGTAAAAATAAAAAATATACTACAAGGGAGACCCTATATATGCCCCCCTCCTTATCATGGCAGCCCACTAGATAGGATAAGGAAGAGGAAGAGGATACCTACTTCACAATGTAAGGAGATATCTATTTACAACAATGTATACCATACTCTTAGCGAGAGATATTGATCCCCAACATCCAAGAGTATAGAGAATATGTCACGTATGGAAAAAGGATCCTCAAAGAAAGAGATCTTATCAACAAGACCTCCACCAAAGAGGAGTGCTTTAGCTAAAATATCATCTTTCAAAAGTGGGAACAAAGATTCAATCATCAATCCTGTTAGGGATTTTTCTTGTAGGATTAAAATGATACTTGAACTTATGTTCCTTGAGACTGATTCCCACAATAGAAAGGCCTAATTGCTGAGGACTGGATAAGGTCCTCCTTCATTTTCAAGCTCCACAGACTCAGGTAGGTATTACCTTTGAATGATAACTATTTTTACAGTATTCTTATGAGTGGATACTGATTAGCTTCTATTCTTCTTAATGCATAAACCTATAGAGCACTTTGCATATGACTGTAACCACTTTAATGCAAATTCTAACCAGACAAAGTTTGATTGTAAGTAAAGCAATAATCAGTGCTTTAAGGATTCTCATCCTTCTTCCTTTTAAGGAAGGACAACCTAATGTGATTCTCTCTTTAGAGAATCAGGAAATATGAACTGAATGCGCTAGGCACAGTCCAAGCTATTTGGTGCAATAAACATGAAATGAAAAGGTATTGGTAAATGATGTGAAGGTTTCAATTTTTCTTCTAAGATCTATGAAAGATAAAATTGTAAGAAACAAACACCAAACCAGTGCCTTATCCTAAGGGCAACAGAATCAACAAGTAAACTCTAAAAGAAATATAACAGTATGCCTTACATACCAACTACAAATCCAAATAGGTTTCCTTACAAACTATCCTATTAACCAAATATTGTTATCATCAAAGATCCATACAAATATATCTACTCTCCAAGATGAAATATGAGAACTTATAATTATTTCCTTGAAAGAAACTCATAAAACACCCAAGCAGGTTGCCTTACAACTGGTATATTTCAAATGCATAACATGAAAAACATACAAGAGTATGATATATAGGCAAAGATACAACAACAATATATGGAAAAAGTTGCAATGTATTTGTATTAAAATCAACTTTCCACTTACATTCACAATTCCATTACTCAGAAGACCAAACACAAAACTTGGTGATCTGCTTCCAAGCAATCATGTTCTCTTCTTTTTTCTATATCTTTCCAACAACCCCCTTTACAAAAATAAGTCTTTAGCTCTATATACAACTTCTTTTCAATCACCTTGGAATTCCCTCATTAAATGGGAATGCAACAAGCTTCGGGTGGTTGAAAAACCTAACTCTCTAAAAACATAAGAGGCAAAAATAAGAATAAAATACACACCCAGCACCTAGGTAGTGAAAGGACAAAACTTCCTCGGACAAATGTACATCTTTGGCTGCTCAAAAATTGACACCTTCAACTACAAATATTTATGATAGCTCCTTGATTTCAATGAGATATGGTGACTGCCATTTCAGACTAACCTACACCATTCTTGAATGATAGCTTATCAATCCTGTATTCCTCAGATCAGGTGTTAGGTGTGTCAGATGTCCTTCTCAATCTTCATCCAAAATGTCCAAATCAACTGCGGCATATCTAGCCTTTTTGGGTTTTTTCAATTCATCCCATGAAGTTACCTATTCCTCTGATAACCAATTAAAGTTTTGGACAAGTTGCAGTTGGGCCTTTTATCTCTCCCACCTGGCATCCGTAATTGCCTTGACATCTTACACAAATTTGGTGAGGTCTACCTCTGCTTTGAAAGCTTCATGTAGGGATTTGTTGAAGCTTTCTAAATCAACATTATTATCCTCACCTAAAAATGCCTCTTTCCTAGGTAGTAGAAGATCAGCATCTGATCTCCATTGATCAATGCTTTTTATGGCCCCATCTGTACTCAAAATTGAGGGGATGAATTTGTTGGAACAAGAGCTGAGCATGGCTATCTTAGCCTCAATTAGATTTGCCTTACCCTTGAAATGTGGTAAGATGGCTTTAATTCTGTTAATCTCCTCACCAACCCTCACAACTATCTCTAGTATGTCACTCACCAAAGATTGAGCAAGAATCAATCTTTCAAAAAGTGGTGCTCTAACAAACCACACTGCATGAAATCCACTCAAAATTTGCACATAATTGTTGACCTCCTTTTGCAATTCTAGCAACCTGCCATAAGCATTATAAACCAGGTCAAATTTATCTTTAATGGTATTCATTCTGTGCTGCAAAATATTCAAAAGGGCCTACAATATAGCTTCATTCTTTTCCTCATTAATCTTCTTTAATTTTGTTGCCACCTCCTCCTCTGTCATTCCTTGTGCCGCTATTACTGCAGGTTGTTCAGGAGGTGCAGGGGCTACTACAAGAGTATTCATTATTTGTATTTGGAGCTCCTCTGCATGCTTCTCTGAGGCTATAGCCTTTATAATATATAAGTCCCTATCTTTCACCAGGGCACTATAATCCTCCAAAAGATTTCCATATCTTTCTGACAACTATTTAGTTTTATCTTCATTTAACTTGGAAAATTGGGTCAAAACCTGAGAAATTTCTAGGTCCCCTGTATTGTGAATTGACCACACAATTTTGTCCCCTTCCATTTGTTCTTTTACATTAAAAATCTATGGCTTCCTGTCTTTTGGATATAGACACCACATGGCCAAGGCCTAACTTGTTGGGATATACCCAAATCCTTTTATTATATCCCCTACTTGGGTCTCTGAAGATAGGGTAACATCTTCTTGTCTCTTTATTTGATCAATTATGAAGTTAGTATACAAACTCCACCCATGCACAAGCAACATATTAATTTTCCTTACTAATTCCCTGGCCTCATCTGGAGTAAGAGTCTCTACCTCAGGGTCACATTCTCTCAATTGTTGCAATGCCTCATTTGGCACTTGACCCTCCTCAGTTATTTGCACATTTGAGGCCACTTGCTGCTGCTTATTCCATAGTAAGAAACTTTTGAATTCATCAAAATTCACAAAATTTTCATCCTTCAGGAAAGCATCTTGTTCAATTATTCTTTCATCTTGGCCCAGGGCCAAAGGCACTTCTACATCTGGTCTTTCATACTTTCATTGCCTTTTTGCTTTTTTGACTACCTTCCTGATCTCATGATCATGGAAACTATTTCCAAGATAAAGGGAACTTACCCTATCCCTTTTCTTCCTTTCTGAAGGTTCTCCAGTCAGCAACTTCTATTTTTTCTTTTGGGGCTCAGTAGTGTCCTCAGAACTAGGCAATTCAATGAGGTCAACACTCTCTTTCTCTTCTCCAGGCCCTTCAACCAATGGTTGTTCCATAGTGGGTGGACTATACACTGGATAGCCACCATCACTATCATCATCACATTCAAATTCAGAATGGACATTTTTGCCCTGATTAGTCTTATCAAGTTGATCCTCCATGGACCTCATCAATGTGTGAAATTGAGCCATCATTTGCTCAAGTCTCTGTAAATAAGGAAAAGTGGGAAAGAATCCCCCAAACACAAGCCCTTTACTCTTCAATTTTTTTTCAGCAATGTACAATGTGCATAATTGGTCCACTCTCTTCTCTACCTCATTGTCTTCAATGATGTTTCTAATCACATCTTCCTTAGGGTATTCCTCATGTTATTTATTGAAAGGAATGCTAGGGGCATAATAATGCCAGATAGCAGCTATAAATCCCTCTGTATCCACATATCTATATGGTTTTGCAAACATGTGATAACTCTCTAGCTAGTCATTAACCCTGCTAAGAGCTCATTTCCCAATTGTGAGATAATGCACTCTGAAGTGCCTTGGTGTAAAAGTCCCTTTCCTATGGCAAGCAAGATGTTCTTTATCTATCAACATCAATTGCCAGATAAACTCAAGAAAAGAAATTCTTGGTGGGACATAAAATGGAAGTAGATGGGGAGGTTGAGGGCATCCATAAACCCTAATCATTGTATAGCTTCTCTGATAAAAAATGTCCCCCCAATTGTGGCCTTTGGTCCAATTATCAATAAACTGATCGGGCCTCACCAACTGTAAGACCTTAGTGGATAATCTTGTGCAATTTACACCCATACTTTGGAGAAATGGATACATAATCCAGTTCTCAAATGCACCAAAATCACACCTAGGATAGGAAGGACTCCAGACTCCCAACCAAAATTGCACAAGGTTAGGCTCTCCATTCCATTTCATTTGAGGCTTGAGGTCTACCAAATTTATAAGATTATAATTAATATATACAATAAGGTGCATCAATAAGGAATAATGCATGAACCTGGGTGAAGTGTCGGATGCAAAATTCTTCAAAGATAGTAAACCCTCATGCATCTTATTTATTACATACCCAATGAAGTCATAACCTCTATTCACTAGATAGTTTTATGAATCTAACACCAGCATCAAAATATCTAAAATGATCCTCTCAGGGCCTGCATCAACTCCCAAGACCTAGCATATCCCATATGCAATATATTTCATGTAAAACTTGATGTCTTTGTACTTATAAGGAGTTGCCCTAGCCATAGCTGCAATATAATTCCTATTCTCCTTGGGCATATGATTCTTAATCTCCCTAGAGACTAACATAGCCTCTCTAACATAGTTGTTTGCCTAAGCCTTTAGATCAATCTCAATAGCCATCAGAATCTAAATTTTGAATGCCCTCATAAAAGAATTTATGTATAGGGTTACCAAGGGTGAACTATCCTCCTTTCTAATGGTCTTTGAGAGGGGGTCATAACATCTAGACAATGCAAGCAATGCATCCACATCAAGAAAAACTTCAGGAACAATCAACTTTGCTAACCCCGATGTCCAAGGGTTTGAGACTGGCACAAAACTATCATGATTTTTGTAGAAGTATGAAAATAAGCACATGCCTGTAATCTTGGGAGTTCTAGCATCTCTATAATAGGCTAAATCATCGACAAACATATCATCAGTAACCTTCTTGTTTTGTGATGAACCAGGTAGAAGGGTGAGAAACTCATCTGAAAAGCTCTCTTTCACCTTTTCCTTCGACCCTCGACTGCTAGAAGCTCCGCTTGCTATTACCTGACTCATCCTGACTGTAACTTTGAAAATTCTTTTGCAAAAATTACTAATCACACTGCAAGTCCGGGAAGCTTAGGAAACCTAGCGCTCTGTATTTCTTTGATATGCTTCATAATTCTCAAATGAGCCATCTCTAACTATTTTATCCTGCAGTATTGAATGTGCTACCATTTCTGACATCTCCATCTATCAAAAGTCACTTCCACCATTACTTTGGCACAAATAGGGCTTCAATTTACTAGCCATAGCTCAAAAATTTAAATTTAAATATTTCAAGATCTGGCAACTGAAGAAAAGTATCATAGTCATTTTATAACATTGGTGCCTAAGAAAAGTATTCTGAGATCTGGCAACTAAAAGGGAAACTATATCGCGACAACTTTATTTATTCTTTAAAACATTCAGCGATCATCTGACCTAGAGATCTGGTGACAAACCTAAAGTCTCAGAATCATATAAACCTTTGACTATTCAAATTTCTACCTGAGATTACATGACTTCCATTGATCTCCTTCCTCATTTCATCTTACGACCTACTTTAAGTCACGAGAGGTTTTCACAACTAACTATCTAATTCAGTGACCCAGAGATAACCATGTCACTGAATCGCTGGGGGTTATTCACTTAACCACCAAGAACCTGAGATCACCCATCTACATAGTCATTGTATAGCTGAATAAAACATAACCGTTAGGCTTTGACCACTATGTTAACTTTAACTTGACCTCTGGTTCATCTGGAGATTACGCGACAAAGGAAAATCTAAGTCGCAAAAAAAATTCTTCATCTTGACTTAGATCTGGAGATTAAGCACAGTCCACACAATCAAAAGTTCATCAACGGTCCACATTAAGTCTAATAATCCTTTGTCACTTAACCGCTGCATTCAAAGATTTGGAGACAACTGCATCATAGAATAACTAACCGCGCAAGAGGTAGCCACCAACATTTGGAGATAACGTGACCAAAGCAACTCTCAATCGCTGAATAGAAAGACCACCGTGAGGAGATCATGAGATCTAGAGACAAACATCAAAGAAGACCACTGTTCCATCAAGAGATTTAGCGACTAAAAGAAGAACTCATAATCGTCGAACAAAAGACCACTTTAATAAATCATCCTGAGATTGCCTGACCATAGGTAATTTCAATCCAGAGATCACGTGACTATAGTCCCTTAGTAATAAATCTGACACAGTAGTCTCTAGATCTCGAGAAAACATTGTGAGACCTGGAGACTAAAAGGGAAATGCTAAGTCGTTAGATAATAAGGAATATTTTGAAAAGCTCACGAGATCGGGTGATAAAGGTTTTCAGGCATTCGCTAAACAAAGAAGAATATTCCTAAACCTTAAGGAGACTCAGTGACCAAGAGAAAAATAAAAGCACACATGCTTATTTCGAGACTTAAGTCATCTGATAAAGTAACAGAGAAATAGAAAGTTGATGACCAAAACTAGGGCTTTTCTTATTTTCAAAGACATTTGGACCTAGCAAACCCTAAAGACAGCAAAATTTTTACGATCATCTATAGATTTAGGGAAAAAAATAAAAAATGAGATTTCTAACCAATAGTAGCTCTATCTAAGGATGTTAAAATTTGAGTTTGAACAAGAACCACAGATCTTTGGGACACAGACCAAAAAATGCACTGACCTAAAACTTGAACTGAAACACACAGACTAAAGGAAATACACCTATACAATATTTACAAGACATTTACATATGCATGCATAATCAAGAACTTAGCTGAAGAAAGGCTTTAATAATCACCCATGCACTGGCAACTCAAAAACTTCATTGTCCATACTCTTCAACAAGTAAGAGTCTTTTCCAAAATTTTCATGAATCACAAAGGGACCAAACCATAAGGATTCAATTTTTTTATGCTTCCCTTTATCTTCTACTCTCACATTCCATTGAAGTACTAAGTCATCTGTTTTGAATTTTCTAGTAGTTGCCCTCTTGTCAAATAGGTACTATATTTTCTGTTGCAATTTGATGTTGCACTTTTGACTTTCCCTTCTTGACTCATCTAATTCAGTCAATTGCATAATCCTATCCTGCATTGACTCTGAGATATCTAATTCCTCATCATGAATAAACTTATAAGTAGGAAGCAAGTTGCTTATAGGCAATCTTGACTATAAACCATATACAAGCTCAAAGGGAGACCTCCCAGTGGCTTTCTTCACTGTGATCATATCTGCCCATAGGGCTAGCTTCAACTTTGAATTCCAAGTTCTCTTATTTTTCTCAAGTGTTTTCTTCAAGATTGTCAGAATGCTTTTGTTACTAGATTCAGCCTATCCATTTGCTTGAGGATGATAAGGGGATGAATAAGATGTCATGATCCCATTGTCTTTACAAAACTCCTTGAACTCATCTGATCTGAAACACATTGCATTATCTGTGATCAATTTCATGGGGACACCAAATTTGGTCAAAATATTGTCAAGTAAGAAATCACACACCACCTTACTTGTTGCCTTCTTTGTGGGAATGGCCTCTATCCATTTTGTGAAGTAGTCAGTTGCAACAAGTACCCAACTGTGTCCTCCACTAGATTTCTCAAAAAATTCCCCTATGAAATCCATCCCCCACATGGAAAATGGTGCCTCGGTAGTTATTGGGTTCAACAATAGTGCTCCTGAATATTTTAATTTGAAGGAAAAAATTTGACAGGCTTCACACTTCTTCACAAACTGAAATGAATCTTTAAACAACATAGGCCAAAAGTAACCAGCCCTCAAGATCTTATGGGCAGTAGTCTTTGCTAAATAATGGCCTCCGCAAACACCAGCATGCATCTCACTCAAAACCTTCTTTGCTTGACATCTATCAAGGCAAAAGAGAAAAATTCCATCTCTATTCTTCCAATACAAGTCTCCTTGTATCAATGCATATTTTTGAGCTTGTAATTTTAGGGACCTCTTCTGGTTGTCTATCATATATCCTAGACATTTGGCATTTTTGATAAAATATACAATATCAACATAGTCTGGTTGTAACTCAATACTTGTTATTGTTTTATCTGAGATTCCTTCATTGTTAATCTAGACTAGATCCATATTCTCTTCGGTCATTAACTTTGCCAGGCCTTGTTCTCTCACAAGCTTGGTAATATGGATTTCTAAATTGAATTCTTGAATCCTGGAAATCCACTTACACCTCTTACCAGTGACCTTAGTCTGAGTAAGGACATCCTTAACTACAGCATGAGGGACATATGCAATGACCTTAGCACAAACCAGATAAGGCCTAAAAGATTTTATTGCTTTCACCAGTGCATATGCCTACTTCTCCATCATCTCATAATTTAACTATACAGCTTGTAAAGACTTACTAAAGAATGCAATTGGATGGTCAAAACCTTCATTATCCTTTTGTAATAGTATAGTAGCAATTGTGTGAAATGATGCAAAGAGAAAAGTGAAAAGGGCTTAGTATAATCAGGGGACCTAAGCATAGGTACCTGTTGAAATACTTCTTTAATTTTATCAAATGCACCTTGAGCTTCAGCAGTCCATTGAAACTTCACATCCTTCTTGAGCAACTTCATAATGGGTTTGAAAATTTTAGAAAAATTTGCAATGAATCTCCTGACAAATTTGATCTTTCCTAAAAAGGATTGCACTCCCTTGAGATTTTTGGGTGCTATAACTCTCTTGATGGCTTCAACTCTCTCTGGATAAATTCTTATTCCTTCCTTTGATACAATGTGTCCAAGCAATTTTCCCTCTTTGACTGCAAAGTTGCACTTCTTTGGATTTAGAGACACACCATATTCCAGAGCTTTGACAAAAATCTTTTCTAGGTGCAAGCAATGGTCAACAACCAATTTTGAGTAGGTAGTTAGGTCACCTTGGTACACAACCATGAATAGGTCAATATATTCCTTGAAAGCAACATCCATGGCTCTTTAAAAAGTTGCTCTAGCATTTCTGAGACCAAATGGCATTCTGACATAAACATAAGTTCCCCAAGGTGTAGTGAATGCTATTTTGAACTGCTCAAATTCTTTTACTAACACCTGGTTATATCCAGAAAAACCATCCATCATAGACAATAATTCACATCCAGTGACTTTATGCAACATTGCCTCCATGTTGGGTAGTGAATAGTTGTCCTTTAATGATGCAACATTTAGATTCCTAAAATCTACAGAATCTGATATCCCCATTCTTCTTTCTGACTGGGACTAGGTTAGATACCCAAGTTGAATGCCGTATAGGTTGGATTATTCTTGCATCACTCAACTTGACTAGCTCTTGCTACATCTTAGGAGCTAACAATGGGTTGATGGGTCTTTGTTTTTTCCTAAAAGGTTTCACCTCATCCTTCAATAGGATTTCATGTTGGAATAGATCCTCTCTATAAGCTTTTAAGTCATCATATGACCATGCAAAAACATGCTTATACCTTCTTAAAAATTTTATCAAATTATATCTCAATTGAGGAGCCAATCCCTTTCCAATATAAACCATTTGAGGTATATTATGTGATCCCAAATTTACTTCCTCCAAATCCTCTGCCTTGGCATTACTTATTTTTGACATGTGATCATCTTGGCTATTATATAATGCTTTTAATTCAGTTAGGCCCTTAGGGATACTATTTGAATTCAATTGGATTACCTCACTTCCCATGACCATGTCCTTACCCTCAACTTCCTCAGCCAATGTATTGCAGTCTATAAGCTGACCTTCATATATGTCAAGGCATTGAATAAATTTCAAGATGTCCTGATCATCCTCAAAAACTTTCCAATTGTAAATGTTATCTAAAAAAACTAGCCTACTTTTTATTTCAACTATTGACACTCCAAAAAAATTTGAATCATCTCTCTTTAAAGCAACATTGACCAAAAAATCAGCCATTATGTTCTTGGATCTTTCTACCCAACAAATATTAAAAGCATCAAACATTTCAATCTGATCCCATATAGCATGTTTATACACTTTCAATCTATCATTTTTAACAGCATATTTAGATCAAACTTGTGCCACCACAAACTCAAAATCACCAAAAACTTTTCAACATTTTATCCCATGTTTGATAGCAATATTCAATCCCAATGACAGTGCTTCATACTCAGCAATATTATTTGTGCATTGAAAAGTCAATGAGAATGAATACTTAAAAGTGGTACCTGATGGAGATATGAATAGAACTCTAGCTCCTGAGCCTTCTTTTGAGCATGCTCCATCAAAATACATCTACCACAATCCATCTTGTTGTTCCTTCAGTTCCTAGGTCAATGGATCTAAATCTTCCTTCTGTGAAATGGCCTTTTCCACTCTAAAATTCTCCATGTCAACATCCACATAACAATTCAACTCATCCATCTTTTTTAGCTCTATCATGTGTGGAGTTCTTATTTCTCTAGATACTTTCACATTCTCACCATCAATATTGAAAGTTGCAAAGGACAAATCACACTGGATACTACCTCCCATTGAAGCACTCCATTTTCTAGACAATCACATCTCATAGTGGGGTGGGATATCAACTACCAGGACACTCATTGTCAACAACTTATCAGGAAAAGCTGCTAAGCTATAAGGAAAAGCCCTTATAGTACCAATAACAAGGACCTCTCTCGAATCCATAGCCTAACATCTTCCATGAGGTGTATCTACTTTCAAACCCAAAGATTTCATTATTTCTGCAAGCATAACAGTATTAGAGGCTTCTGAATCAATCATACAGTTTTTTAATAGCTTTCCATTTACTATTAGGGACAAAAAGAAAGGATCAATAGTCCCTGTCGCAGTATTTATAACATTAGTATCCAAATATATTTGAGGGATCTCAGAGATGATCTCTCCACTTTGATTTTTAGTAGAATCATCTGCTGCAGCAATCACTTTACCACCCTTAGTGGAGTTTTGGGTATTAGAAGGAAGAACTCCTTGTACCCAATTCAAAGCTTTCTCTTTATGCTCTTCTATTCTCATCATCTCCAATAAGGGGACTTTAACAATGATTTGTGACAACATTTTTCCCATGTCAACTAGGACATACTTGGGATCAACTACATCTTGCTTAATGGTAGTGGCCTCCTTATTGTCTTCATGTTCCATAAGGCCTTGCTGATCCTTGTTCATGATTCTCCCCTCCTTTTGGGTAGAGACAATAGTCTCCTGAATAGGTTTTTTCTTTACCTTATAAGTCACATTAGGAGGAGCAAATGTTACATTTTTCTTGATCCTAGTCTTGCTAACAATATCAACAACCTTACTTTTATCTTGAGCTTGTTTTACATCTCTTTTTGACCTTTTGACAAATATGCTAGATGACTTTTGATTTGTATCACCCATAACTCTATTTCTCAAGTTGTAGTTACTTCTAGCTTGGGTGACCATATCTCCTGTGATTTGTGCAATCTCTTCATCAGAAGGTCTCCTCAACACTATTGTTTCATAATTTCTTAAGGTGTTACACTAGACTCCATCCAAGTGACTGTCCTCTTCATCAGAAAATATTTGATGATGATAAATCTCATTTTTAACTTGGGAATTTCCAGCATCTTGATTTTCATCTTCTTCACTAGAATTTATTTCATCACATATGTATGAAGAATTCATACCACAACCTTGATCATCATAAGATTCATCATGGTTATTGTCCTACTCATCATCTATAGAAACATTTTGAGCTATTGCACAGTAGTAAGGGTCATGAGGTGATTGGAAAAAATAACACCAGGGAACATCATCATTCATGTTCACTACATTTCTATGCAAGGGGTCCGGGGTCTTATCACTTAGCCTATCTTTTCTTTCAGGGAGCACTAGCTTCCCATCTTTCCATTGAGTGTTATAGGGATAGTTCTAAATTCTTGGTAATTTATTGGAGTTGTTGAAGGATGGCCTATCATTTCCTTGTACTCTACTATTTCTTGCTTCATTAGGTTTCAATTCTTTTATTGCTTTCAAGATTTGCTTCAAACTGTCATCATCTTTTGGTTTTGTATCAGCTTTCCCCGACTCTTTTTTGTTTGAGACTGAAGGCCTATAATCCTCTCTCCTTCCCAACTTTCCTAATATCCTTCTATTGTTATCTATATTAATGGCCAGTTTTTAAGCTTCTACAATATTTCTAGGGTTCTTATCTCTCAATAGATACCCCATTTTTGAATCAAAAGCATTTAGATAAGTAACCAAACAAATCTTGTCATCTAGTTTGATAACTTGTAACAATTTATGCATTGCCATCTGAAATCTGACATTGAACTCAACAACACCCTCATTTGGATTTTTCTTGATATTTTTGAACTCATTAAGCATGAAACCCTCATTGGTTTTATCACCATATTGTTCTTTGAAATAACATTTGAACTATTCCCATGAGCATATGTAGCATGAGGCAAATTTATAAACCAATCTCTAGCATCCTCCGTTAGTGATTGAACAAAAAAGCTTTATGATCACATCATCAGGCTCAATGTTGTAGTCATCTATCACATCAGTGAAACTTTTCAAATGTTCTTCACAAGTAACTGCATTACTTCCAGTGAATTTTGGGAGCTTTTTCCTAATTTCATTAGGGATGGGATTTGGGTAGCCAGGAATCCCATTAAAAACCAATTATTTATGTCTTTCATGTATGGATCCTATTTGAGATGGGCCAACACCTAAAGATGTGGATGTTTGAACATTTGAGAGAGTAGAAGTCTTGGGCATACCTAGAGTTCTAGCAGTGTTCAACACATTTGCACCCTGTGCTTGAGAAGTGGAAAGTGTGTTGGTGGTTCTAGAAGATTGCTTAAGGAAATCAATCTTTCTTTTTATTTCAGCTGCAGTGGCTTCTAGCTCTACCTTTTCTAGCTCTTTCACCAATATTTTTTGTTCCCTTTTTGCCTTTCCCAAGTCAGCATCTAATCTTGCTGCTTGATCTAGAGGTTTCTTGGCAGCATTTGGTTCACTTATTGAAACCCCTACAGCCTTTTGCTTACCTTTGTCCCTAGGATTTCTTATATCATAAATTTTTTGGACAATAGGTTGATCTTCTGCTTGTTTTTTCATAGGAACTTGATTCAAGGCTTTAAAATTTAACAATTGCCTCTTCAATTGCTCTGCTCTAATCATAGCATGCCTAATCTTTTCCTCTTTTTCTTTTTCTCTTTTTTGTCTTATTTGAATCTTCTCTTGGATTTTTCTCTCCAATTCAAACACTTCTTCAAAAATTTCCTCAGAATCAGGAAGGGTTGTTTCAGATGAGGATTCTTGGGCAAGGACCTCCTCTTGGTGGTCATCCGGTATTTGGTGGTCTTGTAAGGGAGAATCATGGGGAAAAGAAGGAACAAAGTCTTGCTTACTCCTAGTTTGGCCTCTCGATCTTTTGTTATTTCCAACGATGCCTCTGCTACGGAACTGTTCTCTTCTTCCATCCTTTTTAGAGGGTGAGTAGTAGTCTTCATACTGATTCAAACCCAAATCAATTGCTTCCTCATATTCAGAAGCATTTTCTTCTTGATTTGTCTGAACAGGCTCTTCTCTTCTTGTATTCCCTTTATGTTTCCATGTGAAAGACATGTCATTATTATTTCTATCCTTCCTTACATGACCTTGTCTTGATGGGGATGGGAGTTCTCCTTCTAGATTCTCTTTTGGATGTTCCTTTCTCCAAGATCTTGTACTTCTATGAGTCATTGTAAAGCAGTGATTGAATTTCAGAACACTAGTTCAGAGATTTGGTTAGAGTTGCCACCCAACTTCCTTTTGGGGTTTGGAGAAAGTAGTCCAATGATAGATTCATTGATGCTTTGTAATATAACCAGAGACTTTAACTATTTGATAACTTGTTGACCTCCTCAGTAGAGTCACCAATTTGTTAGGGTTTTTTCTTGTAGGATTAAAATTATACTTGAACTTATGTTCCTTGAGACTGATTCCCACAAGAGAAAGGCCTAATTACTAAGGACTGGATACGGTCCTCCTTCATTTTCAAGCTCCAAAAACTCAGGAAATTATTACCTTCTAATGATAACTATTTTTATAGTATTCTTATGAGTGGACACTGATTAGCTTCTATTCTTCTTAATGCATAAACCTATAGAACACTTTGCATATGATTGTAACCACTTTAATGCAAATTCTGACCAGAAAAATTGTGATTATAAGTAAAGTAGTAATTAGTGCTTTAAGGATTCTCATCCTTCTTCCTTTTAAGGAGGGACAACCTAATGTGATTCTCTCTTTATAAAATCAGGAAATATGAACTGAATGCCCTAGGCACAGTCCAAGCTATTTGCTGCAATAAACATGAAATGAAAAGGTATTGGAAAATGATATGAGGGTTTCAATTTTTCTTCTGAGATCTATGAAAGATAAAATTGTAAGAAACAAACACCAAACCAGTGCCTTATCCTAAGGGCAACAGAATCAACAAGTAAACTCTAAAAGAAATACAACAGTATGCCTTACATACCAACTGCAAATCCAAATAGGTTGCCTTACAAACTATCCTATTAACCAAATATTGTTATCATTAAAGATCCATACAAATATATCTACTCTCCAAGATGAAATATGAGAACTTTTAATTATTTCCTTGAAAGAAACTCATAAAACACCCAAGCAGGTTGCCTTACAACTGGTATATTTCAAATGCCTAACATGAAAAACATACAAGAGTATGATATATAAGCAAAGAGACAACAACAATATATGGTAGAATTTGCAGTGTATTTTTATTAAAATCAACTTGCCACTTACATTCACAATTCCAGTACTCAGAAGACCAGACACAAAACTTGGTGATCTGCTTCCAAGCAATCTTGTTCTCTTCTTTTTTATATATCTTTCCAACAACCCCCTTTACAAAAATGAGTCTTTAACTCTATATACAACTTCTTTTCAACCACCTTGGAATTCCCTCATTAAATGGGAATCCAACAAGCTTCAAGTGGTTGAAAAACCTAACTCTCAAAAACATAAGAGGCAAAAATTACAATAAAATACACACCCAGCCCCTAGGTGGTGAAAGGAAAAAACTTCTTCGGACAAATGTACATCTTTGGCTGCTCAAAAATTGACACCTTCAACTACAAATATTTATGATACCTCCTTGAGTTCAATGTGATATAGTGACCACCATTTCAGGCTAACCTACACCATTCTTGAATGATAGCTTACCAATCCTGTATTCCTCAAATCAAGTGTCAGGTGTGTCAGATGTCCTCAATTTTCATCCAAAATGTCCAAATCAACTACAGCAGATCTAGCCTCTTTGGGTTTTTTCAATTCATCCCATGCAATTACCTGTTCCTCTAATGGCTAATTAAAGTTTTGGACAAGTTGCAGTTGGGCCTTTTGTCTCTCCCACCTGGCATCAGTAATTGCCTTGACATCTGACACAAATTTGGTGAGGTCCGCCTCTACTTTGATAGCTTCATCTAGGGCTTTGTTGATGCTTTCTAAATCAACATTATTATCCTCACCTAAAAATACCTCTATCCTAGGTAGTAGAAGATCAACATCTGATCTCCATTGATCAAGGCTTTTTATGGCCCCATCTGTACTCAGAATTGAGGGGATGAATTTTTCAGAACAGGAGCTGAGCATGGCTATCCTAGCCTCAATCAGATTTTGCTTACCCTTTAAAAGTGGTAAGATGGCTTTAATTTTGTCAATCTCCTCACCAACCCTCACAACTATCTCTAGTATGTCACTCGCTAAAGATTGAGCAAGAATCAATCTTTCAAAAAGTGGTGCTCTAATAGACCACACTACATGAAATCCACTCAAAATATTCAAATAATTATTGAACTCCTTTTGTAATTCTGGAAACCTACCATAAGCATTATAAAACAGGTCAAATTTATCTTTAATGGTATTCATTCTGTGCTGCAAAATATTCAAAAGGGGCTACAATATAGCTTCATTCTTTTCCTCATTAATCTTCTTTAATTCTATTGCCACCTCCTCCTCTGTCATTCCTTGTGCCTCTATTACTGAAAACTCTTCAGGAGGTGCAGGAGCTACTACAGGAGTATTCATTATTTGTATTTGGAGCTCCTCTTCATGCTTCTCCCAGGCTATAGCCTTTATAATCTATAAGTCCCTATGTTTCACCAAGGCACTATAATCCTCCAAAAGATTACCATATCTTTCTGACAATTGTTTAGTTTTATCTTCATTTAACTTGGCAAATAGGGTCAAAACCTGAGAAATTTCTAGGTCACCTGTATTGTGGATTGACCACACAATTTTGTCCCCTTCCATTTGTTATTTTTCATTCAAAATCTATGGCTTCCTGTCTTTTTGATATAGACTCCACATGGCCAAGGCCTGACTTTTTGGGCTATACCCAAATCCTTTTATTATATCACCTACTTGGGTCTCTGAAGACAAGGTAACATCTTCTTGTCTCTTTATTTGATCAATTATGAAGTCAGTATACAAACTCCACCCAGGCACAAGCAACACATTACTTTTTCTTACTAATTCCCTAGCCTCATCTGGTGTAAGATTCTCTACCTCAGGTTCATATTCTCTCAATTGTTGCAATGATTCATTTGGCACTTGACCTTCCTCAGTTATTTGCACATTTGAGGCCACCTATTGTTGCATATGCCATAGTAAGAAACTTTTGAATTCCTCAGAATTCAAAAAATTGTCATCCTTCAGGAAAGCATCATGTTCAATTATTCTTTCATCCTAGCCCAAGGCCAGAGGCACTTCTACATTTGGTGTTTCATACTTCTGTTGCCTTTTTTCTTTTCTGACTGCCTTCCTAATCTCATGATCATGGAAACTAGTTTCAGGATAAAGGGCACTTACCCTATCCCTTTTCTTCCTTTCTGAAGGTTCTCTAGTCATCAACTTCTACTTTTTCTTTTCGGGCTCAGCAGTGACCTTAGAACTAGGCAATTCAGTGAGGTTCAACACTATCTTTCTCTTCTCCAGGCCCTTCAACCAATGGTTGTTCCATAGTGGGTGGACTATACACTAGATAGCCACCATCACTGTCATCATCACATTTAGATTCAGAATGGGCCTTTTTTCCCTGATTAGTCTTATCAAGTTCATCCTCCATGGACTGCATCAATGTGTGGAATTGAGCCATCATTTGCTCAAGTCTCTGTAAATAAGGAAAAGTGGGAAAGAATCCCCCAAACACAAGCCCTTTACTCTTCAATTGTTTTTCAGCACTGTACAATGTGCATACTTGGTCCACTCTCTTCTCTACCTCATTGTCTTCAATGATGTTTCTAATCACATCTTCCTCAGGGTATTCCTCATGTTGTTTATTGAAAAGAAGGCTAGGGGCATAATAATGCCTGGAAGCAGCTATAAATCCCTCTGTATCCACATATCTATCTGGTGCTGCAACCATGTGGTAACTCTCTAGCCCGTCTTTAACCCTACTAAGAGCTCATTTCCCAATTGTGAGATAATGCACTCTGAAGTGCCTTGGTGTAAAAGTCCCTTTCCTATGGGGAGCAAGATGTTCTTTATCTGTCAACATCAATTGCTAGATAAACTCAAGAAAAGCAATTCTTGGTGGGACATAAAATGGAAGTAGATGGGGAGGCTAAGGGAAACCATAAACCCTAATCATTGTATAGCTTCTCTAATAAAAAATGTCTCCCCAATTGTGGCCTTTGGTCCAACTGTCAATAAACTAGTCAACCCTCACCAACTGTAAGACCTTAGTGGATAATCTTGTGGAATTTACACCCATAATTCAGAGAATTGGATACACAATCCAGTTCTCAAATGCACCAAAATCACGCCTGGGATAGGAAGTACTCTAGACTCCCAACCAAAACTACACAGGGTTAGGCTCTCTATTCCATGTCATTTAAGGCTTGAGGTCTGCCAAATTTATAAGATTATAATTATGATATACAATAAGCTACATCAGCAAGGAATAATGCATGAACCTAGGTGAAGTGCCAGATGCAAAATTCTTCAAAGCCAGTAAACCCTCATGCATCTTATTTATTACATACCCAATGAAGTCATAACCTCTGTTCACCAGATAGTTCTGTGAATCTAACACCAGCATCAAAATATCTGAAGTGATCCTCTCAGGGCCTGCATCAACTCCCAAGACCTGGCATATCCCATATGCAATATATTTCATGTAAAACTTGAGGTCTTTGTACTAATAAGGATTTTCCCCAACCATAAATGCAATATAGTTCCTATTCTCCTTGGGCATATGATTCTTAATCTCCCTAGAGTCTAACATAGCCTCTCTAACATATCTATTTTCCTGAGCCTTCAGATCAATCTCAGTAGCCATCAAAATTTGTATTCTGAATGCCCTCATAAAAGAATTTATATCTAGGGTTACCAAGGGTGAACCATCCTCCTTTCTAATGGTCTTTTAGAGGGGGTCGTAACATCTGGACAATGCAAGAAATGGGTCCACATCAAGAAAAACTTCAGGAACAATCAACTTTTCTAACCCCGATGTCCAAGGGTTTGAGACTGGCACAAAACTATCATGATTTTTGTAGAAGTATGAAAATAAGCACATGCCTGTGATCTCGGGAGTTCTAGCATCTCTACAGTAGGCTAAATCATCGACAAAGATATCATTAGTAACCTTCTTGTTCTATGATGAACCAGGCAGAAGGGTGACAAGCTCATCTGAAAAGCTCTCTTTCATCTTTTCCTTCAACCCTCGACTGCTGGAAGCTCCGCTTGCTGTTGCCTGACTCATCCTGACTGTAACTCTAAAAATTCTTTTGCAAAAATTACTGATCATGCTGCAAGTCCGGGAAGCTCAAAAAACCTAGCGCTCTGTAATTCTTTGATATGCTTCATAATTGTCAAATGAGCCATCTCTAACTATTTTATACTACATTATTGAATGCACCACCATTTTTGACATCTCCAGCTATCAAAAGTCACTTCCACCATTACTTTGGCACAAACAGGGCTTCAATTTACTAGTCATAGCTCAAAAATTTAAATTTAAATGTTCTGAGATCTGGCGACTGAAGAAAAGTCTCATAGTCATTTTATAACATTGGCACCTTAGAAAAGTATTCTAAGATCTAGCGATTAAAAGGGAAACTATATCGCAGCAACTTAATTTATTCTTTAAAACATTCAGCGATCACCTGACCTAGAGATCTAGCAACAAACCTGAAGTCTCAAAATTGCATAAACCTTTTATTCTTAAACTTTCTACCTGAGATTACATGACTGTCATTGATCTCCTTCCTCATTTCATCTTATAGCCTACTTTAAGTCATGAGATGTTTTCACAACTAACTATCTAATTCAGCGACCCAGAGATAACCGTGTCACTGAATCGCTGGAGGTTATCCACTTAACCGCCAAGAACCTAAGATCACCTATCTACACAGTTTTTGTATCACTAAATAAAATATAACCACCGGGCTTTGACCATTACATTAACTTTAACTTGACCTCAGGTTCATCTGGAGATTATGCGACAAAGGAAAATCTAAGTCACAAAAACAATTCTTCATCTTGAGTTAGATCTAGAGATTAAGCATCATCCACATGATCAAAATTTCATTAATGGTCGACATTAAGTCTAATAATCCTTTGTCACTTAACCGCTACATTCAGAGATTTGGAGACAACCGCGTCACAAAATAACTAACCGCGCAAGAGATAGTCGCCAACATTGGGAGATAATGTGACCAAAGGAACTCTCAATTTTTGAATAGAAAGACCAACCATGAGGAGATCATGAGATCTAGAGACAACTATCAAAGAAGACCGTTGTTCCATCCAGAGATTTAGCGACTAAAAGGAGAACTCATAATCGCCAAACAAAAGACCACTTTAATAAATCATCTTGAGATTGCCCAACCATAGGTAAATTCAATCTATAGATCACGCGACTATAGTCCCTTAGTGATAAATCTAACACAGCAGTCGCTAGATCTCAAGAAAACATTGCAAGGTCTGGAGACTAAAAGGGAAACACTAAGTCATTAGATAATAAGGAATATTTTGAAAAGCTCACAAGATCAGGTGACAAAGGCTTTCGAGCATTCGCTAAACAAAGAAGAATATTCCTAAACCTTAAGGAGACTCAGCAACCAAGAGAAAAATAAAAGCGCACATGCTTATTTTGAGACTTAAGTCATCCGATAAAGTAACAGAGAAATAGAAAGTTGATGACCAAAACTAGGGCTTTTTTAATTTTCAAAGACATTTGGACCTAGCAAACCCTAAATACTATAAAATTTTTAGAATCATCCATAGATTTAGGGCAAAAAGTAAAAAATTAGATTTCTAACCAAAAAATCCCCCAATGAAGAAGAGGAAGAGGAATCTTTGGAATGAGGAAAACAACTCTAACACAAAAGTAAGGGTGAGAGTTTATAGAGAATATTATGTACAACATAAAAAAGAGGTGACGACCTAGGACAACTTCTCATATAAAAAGGTTATCCATAGTCAAAACATCTATCAATATGTTGAAATAATATTGCAATATAAACAAATACCACTAAGCTAAGGAAAACAATTCCCTAGACAAAGAGAAAGAAATAGGTACCTTTCCCCCCAGGGATAGAGACAAGGGATACCTTCACAAAACAAATGTCTTAGAAAAGATATCTTGAAAAATAGATTGTGTGGATGATTAAAAACATAATGCAAAACCATAGAAAAATAGGAGAGAAAGAATACCAATCAAGCCCCAATAAAAGACTTAATGGATCCTAGAAGACTGGATGAAAATACACCTCTTTCCCCCCAGTCATGAGACAAGAGGGGAAGAAAATATACATTATATCAGAAGGAGGGGAATCCCCTATATCAAAATTATGAAGGAATTGTAAAACTGCATGAGAGTGAGATATAATTCCTAAAGCAGCTCTTTCTCTAACATATAGCTTGAAATGTTTACAATCAACAAGTAAATGTGTGTTGCTATAACGAAAAGGATATTTTTATTTGTATAAAGCATCTATTGGCATAGGTCTAATGATTTCTTTCTTGGAATTCATTAGTTCAACATATACCTTCTTAGCCACTTGTTGACTGTTAGAGTAGTCTTATGTTAGCTAATAATTAAATCATTTAATTATTAGTTTATCATACTCTAGGCTTAAGTTTCACTTAGGCGCTTTATAATTCTTTAGGGTTTTAGCCTTTAGGGTTTCGTGTTTCCTTTTATAAGGATTCACTTCTTTCATTTCAATAAGGAGATTGTATTATTTTCATCATTGTTAATAGAAGATTATTTTCTTGCAACATGGTTTTGCAGTCTCTGGCCTATTGGCCGCCATAGCTTTCTGTCTTTTTGCTTCTTCTTTGTGACAGTCTTGCATGCAGGTGTTCTTGGGATGATTTGCGTTTGTCAAATCTAACATGGTATCAGAGCTCTCCTGTTGTTCGCTGTTCGAGTTTCGTTGAAGTGTGCCAGAAGCAGAAGGTTTTCAAGGGTTTCAAAAGTTTTTTTTGTGGATCTGGGGGGGAGCCAAAATTTGGCTCACCTTGGGCAAAAACGAACACCACCATTGTGTCTGGAAGGCCCAAAAACCCCAGAATCCATATAAAACTTGTCCATTTTGGACACAGTGGCATCTGAGGCAAAAAATTTTTGCATACCAGGGCCGTACGGCCCTGGCACGCACTCCGAGGCGAGTACAAACGGCGATTTTTTTTTAAAAAAAAAATATTTTGGAGCGCCACCCAGCGGCCACCCCCGCGCCGCCCAGCAGCAACCGCAGCCGCGGCCACCGCCCGAGCGGCCACCGCAGCCGCGGCCCCCGCCACTGCAGCAGCCACGGCCCCCGCCACCGCGCCACCCGCCAGCTGCCGCCCACCCCGGCTCCACCACCGCTCCGCCGCCCTCCGCGGCCCCGCTCCGCTCTACGGCTCCGGCCCCGCTCCGCTCTGCGGCCTCCGCCGGCTCCGCCGCCTCCCGGCTCCGCGGCCCCTGCTCCTCTGCGGCCTCCTCCCGGCTCCGCGGCCCCCGCTCCTCTGCGGCTCCTCCCGGCTCCGCCGCCCTTAGCGGCCAGTCATATGACCGACTGGGAGCTCTAGCTCCAGCCCCCTGCGTGCGCCATGCGCCCAGGGGCTTTGTAATTCCAGCCCCCGGGGCTTAAAAATATATTTTTTTTGTCCTTTTAGAGCTTTTTCTAGGGGTAGCTGGGTTTTTTGGCCGTATCTGGAGCATACGGGGGATTTTTTCTGACTTCTTTATATCGTCGAAAAGCTCTTTCCGAGCTCTTTCCGATGAAGGAGGTTAGGGTTTTGGGTTCTACCACTTCAATAGCTTTTTTTGCTGTTGAAGTCTGATGTCTTTTTTTGCCTTCCGGGAGTCATATCTGGCTCATCCGGACTCCTTTTTCGGCAAACGAGATATCGTCGGAAAGCTGTTTCTGTGTACTATTCAGTGGCAGAGGTATTTCTTCCAGATTCTACTCTAGGTTTTCACTCCTCTGAGTTATGTAGTTTATGCCCTCTGGTGGTGTGCTTGGTTCTACAGGTCCGGGGATCTCTTCTTCTGGTTTCTTAGTGCACTCTTCTTTCTGACTTCTGAGCTTGCATGCTCTTTCTGATGTATCTTTGTTCTGTAAACGCACTGAGATAAAGTGCCCTCTTCTACATTTCTGGGATCTTTTTCACCTGGTTCAGTTTTAGTATTCGCACTCAGTTATAAAGTGCCATGGGGGGATTCTGATGCATTTGCCACTATAGGCGCATCCACTCTTGTCAAGTGAGCATACCTTCCATGATATTAGCGCATGTAGACTGTGTCTATGACACCACCCTTTATCTTGTGTGTGTGCTTCTGTTGCACTGTTGGTGTTCCTGGTTCTTCTTCTGCAGCTGTTTTTGGCATCGCATTTCAGTGTTCCTGTCACCTCTCCCAATTCAGCATTATGGGGGGGTTCACCTGTTGGTTCTATTGCTTCCTGGTTCGATTGATCAGCTCTTCAGACACTTGTCTTCTCTACCTGGTCATGCACTTCAGTGGGGGTTCTAGCAGTATCTTCTGACAGAGTTTTCAGACATGCTTCAGAGGAGCTTCTTGCTCTCTTCTTGTTCCTTTCTCTGGGACATCTTTTGCTTTATGTTTGGGTACCTGATCAGGCCTAGTTGCCGGGACCCATCTTTCCTGCTTTCTGCAGTAGTTTAGCTTTTTTTGCTTCTCCCTAAGTTACACTTAAGGGGGGGTGTTAGAGTAGTCTTATGTTAGCTAATAATTAAATCATTTAATTATTAGTTTATCATACTCTAGGCTTAAGTTTCACTTAGGCGCTTTATAATTCTTTAGGGTTTTAGCCTTTAGGGTTTCGTGTTTCCTTTTATAAGGATTCACTTCTTTCATTTCAATAAGGAGATTGTATTATTTTCATCATTGTTAATAGAAGATTATTTTCTTGCAACATGGTTTTGCAGTCTCTGGCCTATTGGCCACCATAGCTTTCTGTCTTTTTGCTTCTTCTTTGTGACAGTCTTGCATGCAGGTGTTCTTGGGATGATTTGCGTTTGTCAAATCTAACATTGACAAGTATTGGGGTTATCTAATATAGGTGTGGGGAGAAGAATTTGAAGAGGAGGATGATGTTTAACATCACCTACCTTGGCTTGAGATTTTGAACAACCAACACCATACATATCCGGTTTAGGGGGTATATGAATGGCAAACCTAATACCATGCTCATTAACTCCAAGCCCTAAACCTTTATAACCTTGTTTAGTCACCATATTATATTCGGTAGTGCACATATTATATAAAGCTTCTACAGGATGTGATTGTTTATCATGTTCATGAGTAAAGGTTGTATAAGGTGGAATAATAGGTTTTGAATAAATTTCTTTACCCTTTCCTTTAATATCATCATGAATTAGAGGAGAAGGTAAATCAAATAAATCTTGCACATCCACATCCTGAGCTATAGCTTGAATCCCATCATATGTATAGGAAGAGTGAGGATGAACAGATGGAGAATCAAGTATCGGATTAGGAATAGGAAGATTAGGATTAGGATTGATAGGATTAGGGTTAGGATTACGATGATTAGGAGATGGTGTATCATCTACCAAATTCTTCACATAATCTAGAAGATTAATAAGGCTACCACATAAATCTTTAATGAAAGTTTTGAATGTAGGAATACTAGTGTCGGTCAACTTCACAAAAGCATAGGCAAGAGCAAAGTGAAGGGTCATCAACATAAGGAAGTGAATGATACTCTCATAAAAATCATATGTATTATAAAGAGATGCTAAAAGAAGGGTAATAAAGAACATGACCATACACCAAAGCATCTTAACAATCTCCATAAAAAATGAAATGTAAGAAATATTTTTGTATTTTGAATATGCATATTTTTTTGTATTTTTGAATTTTAAAATGCAAGAGCATAAACTAAATCTAATCTTAAGGGGAAATCTAACACCAAAAATAAAGAGGGTAAGTATGTCGAGTTAACCAAAATGAATAGAGGGAAATCGTGTTCCCTTCTATTATGTATGGGGGAAATATGAGATCCACTTCTAAATCCAAATTCCCAAAGGAGAGATCCAAATTGATCAACCAAAAGGTTAATGCACAATCGAATAAATCTATGGAGAATATGAAAGAGGAAGAAAACCTTATATTTCCCTATAATGGAATGTTGTGTTTGAAATCTAAAATAATTGAAAGGAAAATACTAACCTCAAAATAGGGCAAATCTAGAAAATGCCAATTTCTGATGTCTCTGTGTAGTTTTAGGCAATTCTACAACCTGTTTCAAACTAGCAATGTTGAGAGGAAGAAAACCCACAAAACTTTTATCTTTCTGACAGCAGGTAGTCTTTGATCTCGATAAAAGGTCAAAGGATACATTAATATAATGAAGGTTGACTTTGATTTTGTTCACAGATCTCAAAAGTTCATCAAAAAGGGTATCCAAATCCAAGCTCAGATCTGAAGTTTTGCACCTGTACCTGCAAGAAAAATAGGGTTTTTGTTGTTTGTTTGAGGGGTTTGCCTTGGTCAAACCCCAATTTCAAATCAACCTTAATATTGAAATTGAAAAGAGAATTCTAGCAAGTAGTAGAAGTAGACCTAATAATGAAGCTATGCAATCCGATAGATATGCAATTGTATTTCGAATGTAAACAATTGTATTGATATGAAAGCTTTGAACAAAAAAATGGAAAATATAAATCAAAACCATGAAAGTAAATACAAAATGTCCATTCTTGTATGCTTGGAATCCACCTTGATAGAAGAATGAATGGATCTAGAAGATGAACAAAGGATCTTGAAGGAAGATCACACCATCATGATGGCTAGATCTAGGGTTTGAATGGTGAATCTTGCATGTTTGAACCAAATCCCTTCAAAGAATTGAATGCTTGAATTCTTGATCTTCAATGGAGAACTTGAATGGAGAAGAAGACTTGAATGCTTCCTTGAAAATGCTTGATGAAATTCTTGCTTGACCTTGCTTGAGAGATATGAAAAAGCAGATGTTGAAATGAGAGAGGAAGGCCTCCTTTTATATTGATCTAGGGCACAAACCTCTAGAGAAGGCTGGCATGGGGGAATTAAATCCCAATTAACCTTAACCCCTAGAAATGGACCCATATTAAATGAAATTTAAAGATTTACCATTCCAAAACCCGAAATGGTCGACCCGACGGCGGGAAAGCAAACATTTCTAAAACCCGACACCCAGAAATCATGGGAATCTAAAATTTGAACCCTGGGTCAAAGATGAGGTAGACTCTACCCTAGGTCAAAGTCAAGGTCAACCCTGACCTAGGTAAGAGTCAAGGTTGACTTTGACCTAAAGGTCAAAAACCTCAGGACCTCAGTCCATAATGCCAGGAAATGCAGAAATATTCTTAAAAAAAGGACAAATAGAAGAAGAATAGGGAGAAGAAGTCAGATCTAAGCAAAAGGCTAATCAAGGTGCTTGACATGACCCAGGACCACTTACTTAGAGGGCTAAACTATCTTAACATGGAAGTGCTTCCATTTTAAGATTATACAATGAGTAAATTGTTGAATGCTAATATGATTACTTTGCCTCCTATTCGACCTCTTATTCCTACTATGATGGCATCCAAATCCTTTGATCCCAAAGCCTTTTGTCAACACCATCATCAAAATGGCCATGATACTAAGAAGTGTTATTCTCTAAAACATAAGGTTCAAGACTTAATTGATTCTAATGCTTTATATGTTGATAATTTTGATAGTAGTGGGAAAAAATGTATCCCTCCTCCAAATCAAAACCTATAAATCTATACGAATCCTTTGCCTACACATGATACTAATACCATTATTCTGCCATCTTCTATGGATGTTGTTTATGATTCAAAGATGGATGATCTCAATCATATTGTTAACCATGTGGAGCATGTTGTTTTGTCTAAACCTTTATCTCCACCCCAGCCTCAATCTCAACCTCAACTTCAAGTTCCACCTCAACCTAAGCCTAAACTGAAACCTCAACCTAAACATCAAAAACAATCTAAGAATAAAAGACCTAGGGAACTCTTTATCACCTTTGATGATTCTAAGACTATTAAAGCTCTTGATGGTCCCCTCTACATTTATGCTAGGATTTCTAAGATACCTACGCATGGTTGTCTTGTTTATCCTACATCCTTAGTCAATGTCATTACTCAAGAAAACCTTTTAATGAAGACTGTAAAGAATAAAATATAATCTTTATGAAAATGTAAAGAAAATAAATGATCTTTATGTGTATGGAGGAGTTGGAGAAGGTAAGATTCTCTTCTTAATCCAAAATTCTCAAAGGAAAGATCCAAATTGATTAACCACAAGAAAATGGTCAATGCATAAATGAATCAATCAATTAGTAATAAGAAAAAAGAGGAAAACCTTACATTCTATTTTGGAATAGAGTATTAAAATCTTAATTTAAATGAATTGAAGATAAATACTAACCTCAAAGTATTGTAGATCTATAAATTGCTATTTTCTGGTGTCTGTACTAAGTTTTTGGAAATTCTACAATTGGATCTAGAATAGAAACATAGAGACAGAGAAAATCCAGAAATATTTTTCTTTTCTAAGTCAGGCCAACCTTGAACCAAATAAAGGTTGACCTTGACCCTTTTATGTCGACCTTGACCTGCACTGCTCCGATGGAAATTATGTTTGCAGATCCTGAAAGTTTGCCAAAAAGGCTATTCAAATTTGCTCTGTAATTTGTTGTTTCACACTTGGACCTGCAAGAAAAATGATTTTATTGTTTGGATGGGGGGTTTTCCTTTGTCAAACCCTAGTTTTAGAATTAACCTTGAAATAGAATTGAAACTATCGTAATAAACAAAGTAAATAGAATAATTCACCTTTCTTATGTTGAAACCCTTGTGGAGGATTTGAATCCTTGAATCCACAAGTATGGATGCTCCAAATAGATGTATAATTGTAGGATGTCTCAAATCAATTTCATTTAGATCTTCAACACCAATCTTGAATGGATCTTGGAATAGGAAGAAGCTTGAATGGATATCGATGGAGAAATCTTCAACAAGAGGGCTCCATAGAGCTTGAATCCTTCGATGGCTACTAATATATCTCCTTGATGAATTGAATCTTGAATACTTGAATACTTGAATTCTTGAATGCTTTCAAATAGATGATAACTTCTTTTCTCCTTTTTTTCTCTCCTTGTTTGCTTTCCTGCTTCTCATGCTTACAAAATGAGAGGAAAAGGCTTCCTTATATACTAGTCTAGGGTACAAACTTCTAGAGAGGCTAACATATGAGAAATAAATTTCCATTAGGCCTATACCCCTAGGAGTGGACCTAAATTAAATATCTTTTGAGATTTTTACTATTTTGAATCCCAAAATAGCCGACCTAGAAGTGGGCAATAAATATTTCTGAACACCGACATCCAAAAACTTTTGAAATTTTCAATTTGGACCCCAGGTCAAAGTTGAGGTTGACCTTAACCTAGGTCAAGGTTGAGGTTGACCTTGACCCTAAGGTCAAGAACCTCAAATTCTCAGTGGAAGATGCCATAAATTGGTAGGAAAGAAGAGGAAAAAAGGGCAGGACAAGAGAAAAAGCTAGATCCAAGTCAAAGACCCATTCAAGGCATTTGACATGACACCAAACCACTTACTCGGAGGGCTAAACTAGTCCTTAATGGAAGTGCTTCCATTCTCCGATGATACATTTAGCCCCCACTTTAGCAAGAGTTTGGACTCGATGCAAACTCTTAATAAAGGAGGTCACAAAGAAAAAGAAAATCTTATTGAAATCAAAGTGACAAAGTAGTCCTCAATCCCCCAAGGACTCAATTCTTTGTCAACCCCAAGATTACAATAAGACAGACATCACCATAAAAAAGAGAGAAGAGGGTGTGATTATCTTTCCCAATGAGAACTTATATCCCATTGTGAATCACACAAGGAAACAACACAACTGGAAGATGGAGTTGAACCACCTAGTGAATGTGGCTACCCACTAGTCAACCCATTAAGGATTCACCCTCAAGAATATTCAATTCCAAAAGAGTAAAGCCAAAACAAGAGAGATCTAGTCTTAAGGACACCTTTAAGGGATCAAAACTTTGTAAATTGAAACTCGAGGGATCAAGAGATCCTATAAGATAAAAATCCATACTTTAAGGATTAGTCTCTAATCCATAAAGGGAGAAAAGTTTTGAAAAATATTTTGAAAGTGCATTTGTGTAAAAAGTGAGAAAATCATATGCCCATATGTTAAAGTCATTGCTAACATTTTAACAGGAGCAATGGCTTGAACAAAAACATAAACAACTCCATTGATTACATTTCCACTATGAGATGCCCCCAAGCAAAGAAAAATCAAGGGAAATACCACATAAACATATAGAGAACACATAAGGGATCTACCTACCATGGGGTCAGTATGATCATTCCCCAAATAAAGTATAACTACAAGCATAATGGAAGAAATAAAATGCAAGAGTTACAAAGAAGAGTCTTTTTGGACCACAACATGGAGACCAAAAAGAATCAGTGCTACCAAGTCACAAATCCAAGCGGACTACATAACGAAAAAACTTATGAATAATAGCATAAGTACAACATAACATGAAAATGACATATAGAAGAATAGAGATACATATAGAGGAATAGTACAATAGGTTTGATTCCTTTATCACCTTGTACCAACAAAGTAACAAGGGTCGTATAAAAGAATCTAACAAACATTTAGAAAATGCATTACGGGAGAAACACAATACAACAGGAAAACACACAAAAAGATACCATGGAAGACAATCCAATCAAGCGCATCGCCTACTCTCCCCATCTCAATCTGTATCATTTAGGGAAGGTGGGAAACTCACAAGAGGGACTATATCCAACACATTAGGAATAATAGCCAGTTCCAGACAAGAATCCTATTGAGAATCATGATGTTTGATACTAGGTGTAATTATCAATTGTGTTTAAAGCATATTAGATAAATCAATATCAATGTCAATAATCTCATATTCATCATTAGCATCATTAGGATCAACAAGAGTATCTTCTTCATCAAGATTAATCGAAATAGAATCTAAGATACAAATAGAATCATCATAATCATTCATCTTAACATCATTATTAACATTAACTTCTTCCAACACATCAAGCATAGGATGGTCAAAAGAAGGTAAAGAACTTTGAAGAATAGAGGCACAGGCCTTAGCTTGATCCTGACGCTTCTTACAATATTCATTGGAAGATCGGTTATATTTTGTCTTGTTTGAAATATGTTGTGAACTAGGAGGAACAACCACCGGTTCCTTCGCAAGTTCTATAGGAGGATTAGTAGGATTCTCAGTAGGCTGAAAAGAAATACTAGAAGCTTGATTAACAGAACTAGAAGCCATGGATAAAGGAGGTATGGAAGGCATAGGAAAAATACCACAGTTAAGATCCATCTGAGGTATGCTTAACTCAATAATCTTTCGATGTTTATAGGCTTGATATGAGTGAAAAATTTTATCAGGTCAAGAAGGACATGAATTAGGTAATGAAGGCCAAAAGAAGTCAAGGGTAGCACAATCCCTAGGCCTAGAAGGTTGATATAAACTATGATTAATCATCTTCACTTCTTCATCATGAATGAATTCAATACACTTATGGATAAGAGAAGCAACGACATGCATGGCATTCAACCAAGGAAAACCAAGCTTAACTTGAAATTGGTCAGAAGTAGGGACAACAACAAAGGTAGTCTCCATAACTTTACCATAAATTTCAATAGGCAAGTTAATAGAACCAAATTACGGATAGAGAAAACCATTACAAGTTTGGATCCATACATTAAATGTATCATAACAATCACATTGTAAATTCTTCATAAAAAGGTTTTCTTCAGTAATAACATTGACTAAGGATATAGGATCAACAAGAAAACCATGCATAGGTATCTTATAAATCCTACCATAAATGTAAAGGGGACCATCAGGAACTTTAAGAGTCTCAGAATCATCAAACGTGATCAAGAGTTCCATAGGTCTTTTATTCTTAGGTTATTTTTGAGGTTTAGTTTGAGGTTTCAGTTTAGGCTTAGGTTGATGTGGAACTTGAAGTTGAGGTTGAGATTGAGGCTGGGTTGAAGATACAGATTGAGACAAAAAAAAATGCTCCACATGGTTAACAATATGATTGAGATCATCCATCTTTGAATCATAAAAAATATCCACAAAAGATGGTTGAACAATGGTATTAGTATCATATTTAGGAAAAGGATTCATATAGATTTGGAGGTTTTGATTGGGAGGAGAGATAGATTTATTCCCACTACCATCAAAATTATCAATAGATAAAGTATTAGAATCAATTAAGTCTTGAACCTTATGTTTTAGAGAATAACACTTCTCAGTATCATGGCCATTCTGATGATGGTATTGACAAAAGGCTTTGGGATCAAAGGATTTGGATGTCATCATAGTAGGTAAAAGAGGTCAAATATGAGGCAAAGTAATCATATTAGCATTCAACAATTTACTCATAATAGAATGTAAAGATTTAGAAAGAGGATTAAACATATGATTTAGATGAAAAGTAGTTGATACAAAAGTGGCATTGTTGGATGCAATAACAACTTGATCACCAACTTCATTTTCTTTCTTATTTATCTTGACATAGTTGTTAGGTTTTTGAAACTTGTTGGGATTAGGAGCAGCATCACTCCTATCAATTGGAATAGGAGCCATTGGAGTGTTTCTCTCAAATTAACTCACTTGTAATTGATAATGATGAATCACTGCACAAAGATATTAAAAAGGGGTAAATTCAATAAGCAGAATCTTGTCTCTAATATCCTTTTGTAAATTTGAAATAAACATACCTTGAATATCAATATCAAGAATAGGATAAGAAATCTGAGCATACAAATGCTTAAATCTACCAATAAATTCAGTCAACTTTTCTTTATTATTTTGTTTACAATGCATCAGATTAGTTAAGGACACTTGTGGATGAATGTTATTTTGGAACTGTTGGATAAAGGCATTTGCAAGTTTTGGAAAGGAATTAATAGAATAAGGAGGCAAGGAACAATACCATTGCAAGGCTATATGGGATATTTTTGTAACATGACTAAGTGCTTTTTGGGCATCTTATGCATCAGCACATGTAATTATCTATCTACTTTATATGCTTTTATATAACTACGATCTTGGGGTTTCTTACTGGTTCTTCCACAGGGGAGTTATTGAATCAAATTATTAATAAAATATGGTGGATATCCCACTTTTGCTTTTAAAAAAAAAAATTACCATTGCAAGGCCTTATCACGAAAAGTTCTAGCAAATAATTTGGCTAAAATCCTATGGTCATGAGAATAGTCACTACAAAGGATTTGAAATGTTTTAACATGAGTGACAAGGTCTCTCTTAACATTATAATTCTAAAGATGAGGCATATCGGCTTGCTAAGAAATAGGAGCATGAATAATGTCTAGGGATAAAGGATTGCCCATGTCACATGTAGGAATACTAAACTTGGATTGAGTTAAGGATGCAAGTTTCTATTGTAAAGAGGACACAGTTTGAGCCAAACTAATGATTGTGGAATCATTAGAAGAAATAGGAGGCATAGAAACATTAGAAACACTAGGGAAATTGTAGGAAGTGGCAAGAATAGAAGACACAACCGGTGGAACACTTGGAACCATGGTTGGAAGATGATTGGAATAGGTAAAAGGAACACTATGGTAAGAAGGTTGTGAGGTAGGTAGAGACACCAATAGAACACTCATAGGAAGAGATGGAATAGATGTTGTCACTAAAGGAGGAGTATAAGTAGGAATGCTAGGTAAAGGAATGGAAGAAGGTTCCACATTAGTGATAGGAGTGACTCCTAGATCTTGAGCTTCTTGAGCTAAAGGTTTGACATTTAAATGCACAATATGAGTGATATCATGCAAGAGATTAACACCTTGATCAATATCCCAAAGAAATTTCTTAAGAGCCTCTATAGCGTGAATAGAATCTTGATTATGGTTTTCTTGAATAAGCCAATATCCCATTTTATCAAGTTCAGTTGAAAGTTTTTAGACTTGTTTAGGAGGAAATCTTAAAGCATCATGAGATGAGTGAGAAGTTATGCTCCATAGTAGGATTGGAATCATGAGTGATCAAATTGTCATCCGGGATCCTAAGGAAAGGATAAGAAGACTCAGGATCAAATGAACCCATAAGTCTGTGACTTCTTCTAACCAAGATATTATAATTAAGTAGGACTAGAGGTATTAAAGCTCATATACCAATGCAATGAAAATGAACTAAATTAGCAAAACACAAGGCATGAACAAATAAATATTTTTGTATTTTTGCTTTATATGATTTTTTTGTTTTATTTTTGAAATGTAAATACAAGCACATAAAAGAAGGCTAATCTAATATACATGCAAGATCTAACACCATAAAAGAAAGAGTTGTCTATCACGAGTTCACAATAATGTAAAGAATAAAATATAATATTTATGAAAATCTAAACAAAATAAATGATCTTTATGTGTATGGAGGAGTTGGGGAAGGTAAGATTCTCTTCTTAATCCCAAATTCCCAAAGGAAAGATCCAAATTGATTAACTGTAAGAAAATGGTCAATGCATAAATGAATCAATCAATTAGTAATAAAAAGAAAGAGGAAAACCTTACATTCAATTTTGGAATAAATTATTAAAATATTAATTGAAATGAATTGAAGACAAATACTAACCTCAAAGTATAGAAAATCTAGAAATTTCTATTTTCTAGTGTCTGTACTAAGTTTCTGGAAATTCTGCAACCGGATCTGGAATATAAACATTGAGATCGAGAAAACCCATAAATATTTTTATTTTCTGAGTCAAGTCGACCTTGACACAAATAAAGGTTGACCTTGACCCCTTTATGTCGACCTTGACCTGCATTGCTGCGATGGAAATTATGTTCGCAGATCCCAAAAGTTTGTCGAAAAGGATATTCGAATCTGCTCTGTAATTTGTTCTTCTACACTTGCACCTGCAAGAAAAAAGGTTTTGTTGTTTAGATGAGGGTTTTTCCTTGTTCAAACCTCAGTTTTGGAATTAACCTTGAAATAGAATTGAAATTGCAATAATAAACAAACTAAATAGAACAATTCACCTTGCTTATGTTGAAACCCTTATGGAGGATTTGATTCCTTAAATCCATAAGAATGGATGCTCCAAATAGATGTATAATTTTAGGATGTCTCAAATCAATTGAATTTAGATCTTCAACACCAATCTTGAATAGATCTTGGAATAGGAAGAAGCTTAAATGGATATGGATGGAGAAATTTTCAACAAGAGGGATCCATAGAGCTTGAATCCTTAGATGGCTACTAATGGATCTCCTTGATGAATTGAATCTTGAATGCTTGAATGCTTGAGTATAGATTATTACTTCCTTTCTCCTTTTCTTCTCTCCTTCTTGTTTTCTTTCTTGCTTCTCATGCTTACAAAATGAGAGGAAAAGGCTTCCTTATATACTAGTCTAGGGCACAAACTTCTAGAGAGGCCGACATATGAGAAATAAATTCTCATTAGGCCTATACCCCTAGGAATGGACCTAAATTAAATATCTTTTGAGATTTTACCATTTTAAGCCCAAAACAGTCGACCCGGAAGCAGCAAATAAATCTTTCCAAACCCTGACATCCGAAAACTTTTAAAATTTGAAATTTGGACAACAAATCAAGGTCTAGGTCGACCTTGACCCAAAAAGTCAACCTTGACCCTGAGGTTAAAAACCTCAAATTCTTAGAGAAAGATGCCAGAAATCAGTAGGAAAGAAGTGGAAAATAGGGCAGGATAGGGTAAAAAGTCAGATCCAAGTCAAAGACCCATTCAAGGTGTTTGACATGACCCCAAACCACTTACTCGAAGGGCTAAACCAATCCTAAATGGAAGTGCTTCCATTTTCTAATGATACAAGAACTTACAATGTGATTGTTATGATACATCTAATGTGTGGATCCAAACTTGTAATGGTTTTCTCTATCCATCATTTGGTTCTATTGACTTGCATGTTGAACTTTGTGGTAAAGTTATGGACACTACCTTCGTCGTTGTCCCTACTTTTGATCAATTTAAAGTTAAGCTTGATTTTCCTTGGTTGAATGCCATGCATGATGTTTCTTCTCCTATCCGTAAGTGTATTAAATTCATTCATGATGAAGAAGTGAAATAAGTTAATCATAGTTTATATCAACCTTCTAGGCCTAGGGATTGTGCTACCCTTGACTTCTTTTGGCCTTCATTACCCAATTCATGTTCTTCTTGACCTAATAACCTTTTCCGCTCATATCAAGCCTATAAACATCGCAAGATTATTGAGTTAAGCATACCTCAGATGGATCTTAACCATGGTCTTTTGCCTATGCCTTCCATACCTCCTTTATCCATTGCTTCTAGTTTTGTTAATCAAGCTCCTAGTGTTTCTTTTCAACCTACTAAGAATCCTACTAATCCTCCTATAGAACCTGCAAAGGAACCGGTGGTTGTTCCTCCTAGTTCTCAAAATATTTCAAACAAGTCAAAATGTAACCAATCTGCCAATGAATGTTGTAAGAAGCGTCAGGCTCAAGCTAAGGCATGTGCCTCTATTCTTAAAAGTTCTTTACCTTCTTTTGACCAACCTATGCTTGATGTATTGGAATAAGTTAAAGTTAATAATGATGTTAAGATGAATGATTATGATGATTCTATTTGTATCTTAGATTCTATTTTGATTAATCTTGATGAAGAAGATACTCTTGAAGATACTATTGACATTAATATTGATTTACCTAATATACATTCAACATAATTGATAATTACACCTAGTATCAAACATCATGATTTTCAAGAGGATCCTTGTTTGGAACTGGTTATTATTCCTACTGTGTTAGATATAGTCCCTCTTGCAACTTTCCCACCTTCCCTAAATGATATAGACTAAGATGGGGAGAGTAGGCAATGCGCTTGATTGGCTTGTCCTCCATGGTATCTTTTTGTGTGTTTGTCAATTTTATTGTGTTTCTCTCGTAATGTGTTTGCTAAAAGTTTTTTAGATTCTTTTATACGACCCTTGTTACTTTTTGGTACAAGGTGATAAAGGAATCAAACCTATTGTACCATTACTCTATATGTTTCTCTATTCTTATATATGTTTTTTTAATGTTATATTGTACTTATGATATTGTTTGTAAATGTTTTCCTTGTGTAGTCCACTTAGATTTGTGACTTAGTAGCACTGATTCTTTTTGGTCTCCATGTTGTGGTCCGAAAAGACTCTTCTTCATAAATCTTGCATTTTCTTTCCTCCATTGTGATTGTAGTTCTACTTTCTTTGGGGAATGATGTCAATTCATTTGCAATAATATCATATATATCATATATATATATATATATATATATATATATATATATATATATATATATATATATATATATATATATATATATATATATATATATAATTTTATGATCGTACTGACCCCACGGTAGGTAGATCCCTTCTATGTTCTTTGTATTTTTATGTGGTATTTCCCTTGATGTGTCTTCACTTGGGGGCATCTCGTAGTGGAAACATAATCAGTGGAGTTGTTTATGTTCCTATTCAAGCCATTTCTCCTATTAAAGTGTTAGCAATGACTTTAATGTGGGGGCATACACTCTACTCACTTTTTGCACACATGCACTTTCAAAATATTTTTCAAACCTTTTCTCCCTTTATGGATTATAGACTAATCCTTAAAGCATGGATTTTTACCTTATAGGATCTCTTGATCCCTCCAATTTCAATTTACAAAGTTTTGATCCCTTAAGGTCAGAAGGTGTCCTTAAGACTGGATCTCTCAAGTGTTTTGGCTTTACTCTTTTGGAATAGAATATTCCTAGGGGTGAATCTTTGATGGGTTGCCTAGTGAGTAGCCACATTCACTAGGCAGTTTAATTCCATCTTTCTAGTTGCACTATTTCCTTGTGTGATTCACAATGGGACATAAGTTCTCATTGGACGAGGTAATCACACCCTCTTCTCCCTTTTTTCTAGTGATGTCTCTCTTATTGTAATCTTGGGTTTGATAAAGACTTGAGTCCCTAGGGTCTTGAGGATTGCTTTGTCCCTTTTATTTCAATAATATTTTCTTTTTCTTTGTGATCTCCCTTACCAAGAGTTTGGATCAAGTCCATACTGTTGCTAAAGTGGGGGCTAAATGTATCATCGAAAAATAGAAGAACTTGCATTTAGGACTAGTTTAGCCCTCTGAGTAAGTGGTTTGGGGTAATATCAAATGCCTTGAATGGGTCTTTGAATTGGATCTAGCTTTATCTCATGTCCTACCCTTTTTTCCACTTCTTTCCTACCTATTTTTGGTATATTACTCTATGATTTTGAGGTTCTTGATCTCAGGCTCAAGGTGATGAACTACAACTGATTTAGAACCAGAATGAAGAATCTATAATTCAAGATTACTGAGGAGTTGATGATTAGATATGCAAGATGATTAAATCAGTATTATGTTGTCATTGATGTCAACTAGCTTGACAATACTTATCTTGTGAGTTACTATACCGACAAATCTGAAGGAAGGTGAAAGAGATGAATAACAACAATATCTACATGAGGAAGATGTATATAATAGATGAGGATAAGGAATACACTGAGTAACTTGTTGATGAGTCTATGACTTGATGAAATTGAATTTATTATGTTGCATTCATCTATGATGAAGAATAGAGCTGAAAAACACAAAGCATTGTTTTCGGTAAATAAAGCATTTTAGTATACACCGATGAAGTGTAGTGTATACCGAGCATAGTATTAACCAAGCTTTTGTTCATCGACACATTTATTTCTTAACCGAGAAAAATAGAAAGGAATTAAATGATCAGTTTAGCCGATAAAGTGCTGAGCTGTAAAGTGTATGAAATCGAGGTAACAAATAATGTTAGTTATGAAGATCGACAACTAACATAAATCAAAAGGCTCTAATGGAGCAAATGGAAACATGTTACTGACACATTAGCAGAGGGAGCTTAAAGTGGAAAAATCTATGAATATGATTAAGCAGCAAAATTTGATGGAGGAAAAGAAAACAATTTACTCGTCTATATAAGAGACATTCGTTTCATTATGAAAATATGCTGGAAGAAGAAGATACTACAAAATTATCATGTGGAGAATTTTTCATGCATTCTGATCATACTAGTTAATAAGAATCAAGCTACAGAACAGTTACTGAGCTACAAAGAGTTATTATCGACGGATAGTAAGTTGATACAGTATTGAATCTGAAGTGTTATATTGGTCAAAAATATTTGAATGAGCTGAACATTGATCTGTAAACTACAAACTGAAGTTTTTTTATGGCAGATCATCTACTGTTACATATTTAACCATTGTACACAATCAAATCTCTTAACCGAGTGGACTATGAAAGTCTTTTTGATGTTTCATTCATAGATTGAACATAGTTATCTTGTCAACCCCATAGTGACTGTTGGTTGGACAATAACTTCTAGTCTAAAATCCTCTAACAAGGTCACACCTAACAGTGTGTTTGTAAACCATTAATAGGGTTGGGTCTTCACCGACCTCACTTTAGAAGAGTGAACAATTTTGGGTTGCAGGTCTTAGTTGGTTTTTCCCTTTACAGGGTTTCCACGTTAAATCTCTTGTGTTATGTGTTGATTGTGATATTTATTTGTTATCATACTTTGCATATTACATGTTAGATTTAATCAGTAATTATTACAAAGTTTAGACTATAAATTGGTAAATACACAAATAGTGAAAGTATTATATGTTTACCGACTTGCAGAAGTAGTAGAATTGTTTTGGATTATACATTTTGATTTGGGAGACTAGATAATTGATTCACCCCCCTCTCAGTTATTCTAACAATTGGTATCAGAGTTGTGGTTGCTTAGAATAGAGTTTTAAGGACTTCAACAAAAAGGTCTCAAGATGTATAAGAGGGAAGTGCCAAAGCTAAATAAATATAACTTCACAGTATGGCAAAGTCGGATGAAGTTGCACATATCTAGAATTGGGAATTTCACACTAGAACTGATGGAGAATGGCTACATTGAACTGACACTAGGTCCCCTAACTCTTGATCAACTAAAGGATAGGCATGAACACAATATTACTATGATGGAACTTACTACTGCCTGTACTGATGCCAAATTTGAAGACATTAAGGGATGCACTACTGCCAAAGCCATGTGGGATAAACTGACTCTAATATACAATGGAGATGCAAATGTCAGGAGAGCTAGAGCAGAAAGCCTAAGAGGTCAATTTGATGATATGAAGATGAAAGAAGGTGAGAACATTGTGCAATATACAAATAGACTAAAAGAGGTAGTACATGCTATTAGAGCATCTAGCGGAGTTATTGATGATGAAATAGTAATAACCAAGATTCTCAAAACTTTATTGCCAGTTTATGCGATAAGAATCTCTGTAATTCATGAAACAAGGGCTACATCCAACCTCACCCTTGACACTCTGATCAGTAAGCTTACAACCTTTGAATTGAATAACTTTGACAATAGTGTTGTACCTTTTATTGAATCCACTTTCATGTCCTCTTTGAAGATTGGTAAGTCTAGTAGCAAGAATGATAAAAATAATGACAGTGATAGTAATACTGATGATGAACTTGATGAGCTTGAAGCTCTTATGGCCAGAAGATTGCCCAAAGGTAAGGGAAGATATAGAGGAAAGTTACCTCTAGCATGTTTTAATTGTAAAGAAGTTGGCCACATCGCTACTAGATGTCCGAATAAGAAAGATGATGATAGATCCAAAGACCGATCCGAAGGAAGCTATGGGAGAAGAGGCAACAGAGGCTAGTGACACAACAACAAAGACAACCAATATAGCTATGACAAAGGGAAACAGGTATGTTACATAGCCGAAGAATTTGAATCTGAATCTGACACTGATGATGATGTAGAAGTAGTATTTGTTGCTATGAAGGATGATTTAGAGGAAGAAGAGAAACATGAAGAGATAAAACTGATCTCTAAAATAAGCAGAAATGATACATAGATCATAGACAATGGTTGTACACATCATATGACTGGTGATATAGAGAAATTTGATCTAATTGATGAATATGATGGTGGATCTATTAGAATGGGAAATGATGCACCTTGTATGGTGAGAGGTAAAGGTTCACTAATGATTCATGACATAATAAAATGTGAGAATGCATACTGGGTAGATGGACTGAACTACAATTTGATAAGTGTGGCACAGCTGAACAACTTAGGTCACTGACTTTCTTTTGAGAGCAGAAAGGTAAGAATCTATGATGATGGAGGAAGACTTGTTGGAACCGTTACACAATCCAGAGGTAATCTATTTTATCTTGATATTGATTAGTCCTCGTGTTTATTAATGAAAGATGAAGATGCATGGTTGTGGCATAAGAGGTTATGTCATGTGAATTTTGATAACATGATCAAGATTAGTAAGAAGAAAAGAGTTAGAGCATTGCCTAACTTGTCAAAACCGGATCATGCTATGTGTCATGAATGTTAGAAAGGTAAGATGACTAAGTCCAGTTTTGAAAGCAAAGACTACTCAACAAAGAAGATACTTGAATTGGTTCATACTGACCTATGTGGTCCTATGAGAACTTAGAGCTATTATGGTGATAGATACTTTATTATTTTTGTTGATGACTATACTAGACTGATGACTATTATGTTCCTAAAGGAGAAATCTGAAGCTTTTAAGTTTTTTAAATGGTATAAGGCCAAGGTAGAAAAAGAGACTAGAAAATAAATTAAATGCTTAAGATCTAATAGAGGAGGTGAATTTATCTCTGATGAATTTACTAATTTCTGTAATGAGAATGGTATTAAGAAATAGGTCTCTACACCAAGAACACCTCAGCAGAATGGGATTGCTGAAAGAAGGAATAGGTCAATCATTGATTGTGCTAGAACACTAATGCTACAAAAGAATGTTGCTCAGACATATTGGAGGGAAGCTATCAGCACAGCTGTATATGTGCTTAACCGAGTACAACTGAAGAAGGACACCAACCGGACACTTTATGAGCTATGGTTTGGACACAAACCTACTGTAAGTTATTTTAGAATTTTTGGAAGCAAATGTTTTATTCTAAAAGATGAGAGAAATGGGAAATTTTATTCAAAAGGTGATGAAGGAATATTCTTAGGAGATTCTACTAAGAGTAAAGCATACAAATGTCTGAATAAGGTTACAAATAAGATGATTGAAAGTACTAATGTTCATGTTGATGAGTATGATGACATAAACATAGAAGAAAGAAAGGAACTGGAAGACTATGGTAGATTCACTTACATTGAACTTCCTGACTATCTACCGAAGTCACAACCTGTGATAACTGGTCAGTAGGAAAATAACCCCGAGGAACAGGAAAGGGAAACTGATGAACAAGATGGTGCTACCGAGCAAGAAAATGAACCTCAATAGGATGAACAAGAAAGAAGAAACTAAGTACTAGCTAGTTTTGTTAGAAGACATCATCCTGAGACACAAATTATTGGAAATAGATAAGCTAAATGCAGACAAGAAGCAAAACAAGATAAGGTACATGTCTAGTTTGTGAATTTGAACCAAAGAATGTGAAAGTTTCATTAGAACATGAAGAATGGGTTAATGCAATGAAGGAGGAAATAGAAAAAATAGAGAAAAACAAAACTTGGTCCTTAGTACCCCGACCTAAAGATAAGAATGTTATCGGTACTAAATGGATATTTAGAAACAAAATGAATGAACATGGTGAAGTGACAAGAAATAAAGTGAGATTGGTATGCAAGGGATATGCATAGGAAGAAGGCATTGATTATGGTGAAACATTTTCACTTGTTGCTAGATTGGAAGGAGTTAGAATGTTACTTGCATATGCTACACACAAGAAATTTAAGGTTTATCAAATGGATGTGAAATCAACATTTCTGAATGGTATACTTGAAGAAGCGGTCTACATAGAACAACCTAAAGGATTTGTTGATCCAATAATAGAAACATGGTATGTAGATTACACAAAGCTTTATATGGTTTGATGCATGCATTGAGAGCATGGTATGAAAGATTGCATACTTGTTAAGTATTGGATTTGCAACAACCAGTGAGAACAGCAATTTGTACATGAAAGGTGATACTGATGACACTATTATCATTGCTGAAATTTTTGTTGATGATATTATTTTTGGAGGTCAAGATCATGTATGTAAATATTTTTCTAATGACATGAGGAATGAGTTTGAAATGTCTATGTTCAGAGAGATTAAATTTTTTCTCAGATTATAAGTGATACAACAGATTGATGGGATATTCATCATACAGTCCAAGTACATAAAGGAAGTCTTGAAGACATTTGGCATGGAAGATGCTAACCCTGTGGGAACATCGATGGCTACTAGAAGTAAATTGACAAAGGAAGATGAAACTCTAGAGGTAAACCAGACACTTTATCGATCCATGATTGGTAAGCACATGTATGTAGTTCAGAGTAGACTAGATATAACACATGTTGTGGGAATTGTTGCTAGATATTCTGCTAATCCTAGAGAATCACACATGATTGTTACTAAAAGAATCTTAAGATATCTGAAAAAGACAGAGGATTATGGATTATGGTATCCTAAGGAAGGTAAGTTTGAGCTGAAAGTTTATACAGATGTTGATTGGGCTGGAAATGTGGATGACAAAAAAAGTACCACCGGAGGAGCATTTTTCTTTGGTGAAAGACTTGTAACCTGGACAAGTAAAAAGCAAGCTTGTATTTCTCAGCCTACAGCTAAAGCAGAGTATGTTGCTACTTCTACTAATTGCTCAAACATTTCATATATCAAGCAAGTGTTGGAAGGAATGAATGAGGTAATCACTGACCCAGTGATCATATACTATGACAACACAAGTGCTATTAATATTTCAAAGAATCCTGTGATGCACTCTAAGACAAAGCATATATCAATTAAGTATCACTACTTAAGAGAACAAGTGCAAGAGAAGAAAGTAAAGTTAGAATTTGTTACATCTAAAGAACAACTTGCAGACATTTTTACAAAGCCTCTACCGAAGGACACTTTTGAATATTTGAGGAATAGACTTGGGGTCTGTCCCCTGTCTATCAGTCACTAATGTGATCTGGATTTTGCATCAGCCTAATCTTATCAAAAGATCACTCATGTTGATACAGCATAGTTCACACTTTGAATTTTGTTCAAGGTTGTGATTAAGTTTGAAGAACTGAAACAAATTGGGATATCAGTATACTAAGATACAGAGGAAGTAATGGACACCAGAGATTTACTTAGCTACTATAGAGCTGATTATTTATTTTTTTCTTTGGCATTATTATCAAAGGGAGAGATAAATAATATGAAAAGAAAAGGAGATATACACCGATGAGAACTATCTAAGGGAGAGCTAATATGAAAGGAACTTGAGAACTGAAAAGGTTATATCCACATAATGACAAAGCTATATTTTATAATGTTATTTTAGTAATGTAGTGATTAAACATATTAAGCTAGGAAGAGCTTACACTACACAGCATTTGATCACAAAGTTGTAGAATATATGTTTGGTATGTGTATAGTACATTTCATATTACTTAAGTTGCCATCAATGCCAAAGGGAGAGATTGATGAACTACAACTGATTTAGAACCAGAATGAAGAATCTGTAATTCAATATTACTGAGGAGTTGATAATTAGATATGTAAGATGATTAAATCAGTATTATGTTGTCATTGATGTCAACTAGCTTGACAGTACTTATCTTGTGAGTTACTATACCGACACATCTAAAGGAAGGTGAAAGAGATGAACAACAACAATATCTACATGAGGAAGATGTATATAATAGATGAGGATAAGGAATACACTGAGTAACTTGTTCCAGAGTCTATGACTTGATGGAATTGACTTTATTATGTTGCATTCATCTATGATGAAGAATAGAGCTGAAAGACACAAAGCAATGTTGTCAGTAAATAAAGCATTTCAGCATACGCCGATGAAGTGTAGTGTATACCGAGCATAGTATTAACCGAGCATCTGTTCACCAAAGCATTTCTTTGTTAATCGAGCAAAATAGAAAGGAATTAGATGAGCAATTTAGCCGATAAAGTGATGAGATGTAAAGTGTATGAAATCAAGGTAACAGATAATGTTTGTTATGAAGATCGACAACTAACATAAATCAAAAGAATCTAATGGAGTAGATAGAAATGTGTTACTGACACATCAGTCGAGGGAGCTTAAAGTGGAAAAATCTATGAATATGATTAAGTGGCAAAATTTGATGGAGGAAAAGAAAATGATTTACTCGTCTATATAAGAGACATTGATTTCATTATGAAAATATGCCAGAAGAAGAAGATATTGTATAATTATCATGTGGAGAAGTGTGCATACATTCTGATCATACTGGTTAATAAGAATCAATCTGCAAAATAGTTACCGAGCTACAAAGAGTTATTACCGATGGATAGTAAGTTGATACAGTATTGAATCTAAAGTGTTATATTGGTCAGAAATATTTGAATGAGCTGAACATTGATCTGTAAACTACAAATTAAAGTTGTTTTATGGAAGATCATCTACTGTTACATATTTAACCATTGTCCACAGTCAAATCTCTTAACTGAGTGGACTATGAAAGTCCTTTTGATGTTTCATTCATAGAGTGAACATTGTTATCCTTTCAACCCCAGAGTGACTATTGGTTGGATGATAATTTCTAGTCTAAAATCCTCTAACAAGGTCACACCTAACAGTGTGTTTTTAAACCTTTAACAAGGTTGGGTCTTCACTGACCTCACTTCAGAAGAGTGAACAATTTTGGGTTGCCGGTACCAGGTGGTTTTTCCCTTTACAGGGTTTCCACGTTAAATTTCTTGTGTTATGTGTTGATTGTGATATTTATTTGTTATCATACTTTGCATATTACATGTTATATTTAATCGGTAATTATTAAAAAATTTAGACTGTCAATCGGTAAATACACAGACAGTGAAAGTATTATATGTTTACCGACTTGCACAAGTAGTAGAATTGTTTTGGATTATACATTTTGATTTGGGACACTGGATAACTGATTCACCCCCCTCTCAGTTATTCTAACACAAGGTCAACCTTCTAGGTCAAGCTCAACCTCGACCTTGAACCAGGGTCTAAATTTCAAATTCTGAAGATTTCTGGATGTTGGGGTTTGGAAAGAATTCTCTCCCACTTCCAGGTCAGCTGCTTCAGGCTTTGAAATAGTGACTCTTAAAAAGGCATTTAATTTAGGTCCACTCCTAAAGTTATGAGCCTAATGGTAATTTATTTCTCATATGTCGACCTCTCTAGAAGTTGGTATCCTAGACTAGTATATAAGGAAGCCTTCTCCTCTCATTTTAGGGAGAAGCAAAAAAGAAGGAAAAGGGAGGGAGAAAGGAAAAAGGGAGGATCATCTATGCATAAGTTATCAAAGTGAGCATTCAAGAATTTAATTATTCAAGCATTCAAGATTCAATTCATCAAGGAGATCCATTGGTAGCCATTGGAGGATTCAAGCTCTATGGAGCCCTCTTGTTGAAGATTTATCCATCCATATCCATTCAAGCTTATTCCTATTCCAAGATCCATTCAAGATTGGTGTTGAAGATCTTAATGCAATTGATTTGAGACATCCTACATCCTAAAATTCTACATCCATTTGGAGCATTCATACTTGTTGATTCAAGGATTCGAATCCTCCACAAGAATTTCAACATAAGAAAGGTGAATTGTGTAGATCCCTATAGTTTTGTTGATCATTAGTGTTCTCACACTTAGTCATATCTAGGCAAACATGGTCAGTCATCATTGTGACCAAGCTATTTTGTATAGACCGAGTTTTGTATTGTATACTTACCGAGCAGTAGTACTACCAAGTAAAGTCATGGTCACTATATGTTTGTAATATGCTGAGGAGTATAGTTTTTTCTGAGTTACATATATCAATGATTTCTAAGTGACAGAGAAGTCAAACTGATGCTGAGTATAGTTAATGCTGAGTGCCAGAGATAACTTTTGCCGAGTGAGCCAGAATTATCATACAAGTCTGGAATGGCACAATGATCGAGGTAAACCATTTTTGGTAACAATAATATTTTGTATTTTTTTTATTAAGACAATCACAGAGGTAATTATGCATCTATGGTATTATCATTGATCCCTATGTAAATCCTAGAGCCAATCAGAAAATTGTATAGTTTAGGCGGCAATAGAAATAAATCTGTACTGTAGATCTTGAAGTGGTAAAATGTTTTTGTTGCTATATAAGGGAAGATCTGGATAGAGATAAGTGTGTGAATCAGAGAGAACAAAAGAGATATTAGTGACCGAGTAAAGTAGTGAAAAGAGTAGAATCAAGGAAGATCAGATAGAAGAGATCACAGACATACAGTAAAGAGAAGATCTTTAATCAGCATATAAGTGCAAACTGAAAGATCAGGTACTGAGACATTTTGACCTGTGTATCAGTGTAAATCTCTTAACCGAGTAGTCCTAGTAGACTTTTGTAAATCTCTTTACCGAGTACTTATTTCATTATAAGTTCATAAATCCTTTAACAAGGTAGACTGAACAAGTCTTTTAGCTTTTAATCGAGCAGACCTTTCATAGGGTAGATCATGTTTGATCACATTTTGTAAGCCCTAACAGGCAAAACTTATTACTGTAGTAGTGAAGATTTGTGGGTGTCATCCCCACCCTAGTTTTTCCTTTCAAGGGTTTCTGGGTTACTAAAATTATTGTGTTATGTGTGATTTCATGGATGTTGCTTGACATGTTATGTTACTTAGAATGATCAAGATTTTTTTACATAATGCTTAAAGTTTTAACAGTTTAAAAGACATAGAGAAGAGTGAAATCTGATTCACCCCCCCCCCCTCTCAGTATTACTTTCCCATTCATACTTCCAACAATTGGTATCAGAGCTAAAGGTTTCTCACAAGGAATTCTAACCACTTGAGGAAAAAGATCTTGAGATGGAAGCCTACAAACTAGGAAAGCTTATAGAGAACCAAAAGATTGAAGTACAACTAGCATTACAATAGCTAGAAGCAGCCAGAGGAGAACTAAAGAAATCATTGAGCAAGAGAATAGAGATTGCTATTCAACAAAATGAGCCATAGTACAAAGAGGAAGATATTTTTGGACTATTTGGCAATGTTAACTCTGCCGAGAGTGACAAAGCTATAAAAGAACTGCTAGAGAAAAACACCATACTGAATGATGAAATCAGGATTCTAAAGAGAGAACAAGATATCCAATCTATTAGACTCTGTGAAGTAATGGAATAGAAAAAGAAAGTTGAAGATGATAAGGCAATGGCTGAAGAAGACAAAAGGAAAATTTCAATAAGGCTAGATGAAAGAACAAGTGACATACAAAGGTTGACCAACAATCAACTAGATATCGTAAACCAACTACTACTAGCAAATCAAGAATTAGGCAGGAAAGATATGGAAGTCAATCAACTGAATTCTGAAAATGATCAGCTGAAACATGAGTTGAGAACTGAAAAAGAAATCAATGAGAGGATGAACAAACCTAATGAAGCTGTAAAGTATTTTGAAGAACTGCTAAGGTCACCTAGGAGATCTGATGATAGATCTAGACTTGGACTGAATGAACATTCATCTACTGAAGAAGGAGAATCATCAATGAATGGAGAACAGAAGATTGCTAAACCAAAGAACACCAAGCCCACTTGTCATCACTGTGGAAAACTAGGACACATGGAAAACATATGCAAAAGTAAACATGGTAAGTCTAATCCTAAAACTAAGTTTAATGGACATTGTTTTAACTACAACAAGCATGGACATCAAGCACATGAATGTAGATCAAAATTTAGCTCACCTAAGTTTCAAGGAAGTTGTTTCAATTGTCATAAATATGGGCACAAAGCATCTAAATGCAGATCAAAATGAAGATGGACATCTAATGAGCAAACTAAGCTAGTCAAAAGGCACACCTGTTACAATTGGGATTACAACACTTGGTATAATTGCCACTATTGTGGTAAGTATGGACATATTGGAGCTAATTGCATGAAGACTCATTTTAGAGGCAAATCTAAAAGTTGGATGAAAGGAAGCATGGTCTGTTACAATTGTAATAAGGTCAGTCATTTAAAGAAAGACTGCAGATCACCCATGCCGAGTAATAATAATAACTAGAATGAAGAGATTCATGAGAAATTGAAGAATCGAATGAACCAGACATGGAAAAAGAAAGAAGAAGGAACCACAAGTGAAGCAAGCACATCTGAGGTCACCCAATCTAATGGATTAGGTGATCACACCTCTTCTAACTAAGTATGAAGCATATGTTTGGAACTAATTCATGCAAGACTTATCTTTCATTAGTTCCTAACATAGTAATAAGCAAAAGTCCATATCTGCATAGACAAAGATGCATTAGCACACATCTAAGAAAAATAATAAGTTTCACTTATGATGTCAAGCATCAATGTTTTAACCGAGCTATCAACATTTGTCGAGCACCTGTAATGATTGAAATGCTTTATATATATGCCAAGTTGTATCGCATTGGTTATAATGACTGAGCTTGTATTTAATCAAGGTCAATCTGAGTTCTGTCGAGATAGCTATACTCCACCAGAATTTGTACGAAGAATTTATCAGCATTAATGAGGCCCTAATCCTAATTTTTCAGATCTATTAAAGAAAAAAATTTCCATTATTTCATTTTACCAGACTAATCAAGATTTGAGAGAGCAATTCTGAATCTGAGCAACTAGATCAAGCAAAGTGTTTCTGAATCTTTTCAGTGTGCCGTCAGCAAAATTCATTTACAGGGTCAGGGACAAAAAGGTACTTTACTGAGTAAAATATTCTATTTTCAAATATTTCAGTTTGAAATGGCATCATCTTCATCTGTACTAGTCAAGAAATAGGGAAAGGAAGTTTTCAATGTGCAACTCGTAAGAAATGAAGTGTGTAAAATGAGCGTATTGAAGGGTATATCTGAAAGTGCCATAGAAGGAGATTTGAACGGAGCCCTTTCGTTGACTCCAAAGAATTTATTAATGATGAATGACGTGAGATCCTGCTATATGTGCAAAATTGGGGAAATTGGCGACTATGAGATGAGGGAAGCATATGATAAACTTTGCATCAATGGAGTGTTGAAGCCGGAACACAAGGTCGTTGCCGACCGAGGGTTAGTTCATGCCCTAGATTTCTCACAAAACTTTAAATTTGAATGGATAAAGATTGTTTTGAGTCGAGTGCATGACATGAAATTATGGCTGGAAGATGGACCGGTAAAGATCACGAAGGAAATGATACACAAAGTTACTGGTTACCCTATGATTGAAGGGAAAAGAACAATGAAATGTGCAAGCAAAGAAGAAATACAAGCACACACACAAGCAACTTGGAACAAGTGTGGAATCACCATCTCCACCATTATAGATTCGGTAATTGACTTCATCATCCGAGTTATCTCGCATAAGTTTTATTAGTCTAGTCGGTTGGACAGTGTCCCCTGTATGGCTGTGGACCAGCCATGGAAAATAGTTAAGAAAGGGCACACATATGATCTTGCCGAGCTCCAACAAGTTCAACTTACTGAGAACTTGAGCTCCATTCGGACAACAAAGAACTCTATGTGTAAGTTCAGTTCCCTACTGATCTGTATATTCTTCTATGTCAAAAAATGTTTTCCTACACATGGTGATGTAGTATGGGATGATAAGAAGCCTGTAACTGTTCAAATTAATGAGTTTGTAAACCAAATAGGTGATGATTTTGAAGGGATAATGGACAACTATTTCATTGAATTTAAGAAAAAGATGAGAAATAGGACTAGAATCCCTGTGTCTCTGATTGAGAAATATAGCAAAGACATTTATTTTCTTGTAGACACAAACTTTACTTATGCGCAGGCAGTCCTACCTAGGGTTTCATGGTTAATGCCATTACCCTATGAACTCAATATTGATGAAGCAACTGTTACAATCACAGCACTACTAGACAAGGAAATTGATGCTAAGGCACCTTACTTTGGTACATTTGAAGAGGCCAAATCAAAGATATCTTTGGGATTACTAGCTGTCATTACAGAGAAGAAAAGATAGAAAATAGTGAAAAATCTGGAAGAATATGTTAAAGAATCTGAGAAAAATAAACCATTATAGTTAACCCAAGGATTGGGTGAAGATGAAAAGAGTGCAAATAGTGAGAGTAAGAAAGAGAAAGAAGAAGAAGAAAAGAAACCAAAAATTACCGAGTCCCTACCAAGAGGAAAAGTGTTAAAATGAAAAGTGACAGTGACACCATCACTTAGACCTCGAACTAGGAGAAATACTATCAAGACCCCTAAACTTTCTTCTACATCTACTAAGAGAAAATTTGAGGCAGTGCCGACTAAGGCCATGAAGAAATCTAGAAGGAAACTTGTTCTAACAGAAGATGAGGATGAAGAAATAGAGAGTGATGAAGAAGTGAAAAGGAAAGTCACACAAAAGGGTGCACATCAACTCACTGTTGATGAATTATGTCACAAACTTACTAGTACAGCTATAGTTGATGAGATAAAAAGATTAAAGTTTGGACAAATGAGCATTGGTGATAAAGAGAAAGTTGAGGATACCATTCTTGAAATGTTATGCATTTTCAAGATGCTGCCAATTGAAATTGAAAATAGAATTCCAAAGGAATTAAGCACCAGGGTCGCACAAAAATGGGAGTTTGCTTTACAAACAAAGAAGGAAATAAGAGAAAGCACATTGGCACAAGTTGAATCCACCCTCACCCCCAAAGACATCAAGCAGATAAATGAACAATACAGAGGAAAATTTGATCCTAAGCTTAGAGCTTATCTTATTCTTCAACACAAGGTTGAAGATGTTGTGCAGGAAAGTTTAAAAATTTGGAAAATAGTGTTTGGACTATTGGTTGATAAAGATGAAGGATAGGTTGCTAGCACTTCACAAGCCATAGAACCTGAAGCAACACACAATAAAATGGAGACTAATACTCCTAAGGAAATGAAATCTCAGGATACTTTTGAAGTCCACATTGTTGACATACTAGAGGAGAAGCCCGCTAAGACTTTGTTCTTAACTGAGGATGACTTAAAGAACTCAAGTGCAACTGACACACACCTGCCAAGTAGCAATCCTGTACTATTGCAAGTCATGGATTATCCCACCATCTCAAGCACACAATTTGCCAATGGAAATCCTATTGTACCTAGAGTTGCTACTATTGTTAAGTCAGTCGGTACAAGTCTTACTGAGGAACCCATCTAGTCAGTACCCCTACCTCTATCTGCCGAGGAAGAAATCAAACCAAAAGACAAACTTCAAAGTCCTCCCGAAGTAGTACACAGCACAGCAAAACATAGAACAAAATTGGATGAACAAGTTGTTAGTCCTAGTGCTGAGGAAAAGGAAAAGGAGAAAGGAGAAGGAAGCACCAAAGGTAAAATTATTAAAGAACAAGAGCCAAAGGAACAAGAGGCAATTGAAGCCCTTATACAAATGCCAAGTGGAAGCACCCCACCGAGAGCACAAAAGAAGAAAGATGAGGTAACAATTGATGAAGTAATTGTTATACCGAAATGGGATATAGATAATCTTTCTTTTGAACAAATACAGATAATGAAAGATTTGCTGACAAGAAAAAGTAGGTAAGAAGAACTCCGCAAAGAGCATCAGCAAAAATAGGTTCTTCATGAAATAAAGGATATATTTAGTGAGGTTTATGATCTATCAAATGTAAATAGTTATGTTCCTATATTAGAACAACTTTTACATATTGTCCAGAAAGTTAATAATGATGCATGTTCTACTAGTGATAAGTTATATGAATGGTCAGAAAAGCGATTTGAGACCAAAATGCTAAACAAGATATCTGTCGAGATAACAGTTAAACAGGTTGAACTATCAAATTTGGTAAAAGAGACCGAGCAATTAGTTGTGAATAGACAGTCTCTATTGGCCACAATATGTAATGTTGAATTGTTTACAAATGAGAATAACTATTTTCTTGAGACTCTCAAGCAAGAAATCAAAGCTACAAGTCAGTCCCTGACTTTGGATCTAGATACCAGTACTGGACATTATATAAAAGTGATGCAGACACAAGGCAAATTAGCTGAGCTGATGGCCAATGATGGCAAGATTCATTCTCACCTACTTTCTATTCAAACTGTCTTAACACCACATCTGGAGGCTATACAACAAAAATTGGCAAAGGCTAAAACATTACTTCAGAGTGATCCACATCTGTCCACCGCCGAAGGACTCATAAATTTAGCTGTTGACTTAGAAGTGCAGACAGAATTTTTGAACCTTGCTTCAACTGCATGGGCGGATGCACTATATATGGCCATGGTGTTGCATCGACCATTTCTTGAGAAGATTTGTGATCTTCCGACTGATGAAGAAATTCATCGTGTCAAAAACAAGGGGGAATCATCATGACATGAAGTACGAACAGGGATAGGTAACACAATTTTGAATGGTAACAAAATTTTGAATATGTATATATATCTCAGGGGAAGTAATAGGAATATTAGGGTATTACAAACATATTTCTAAATATGAATGTCATGAAAAAGTGTTTTTCCACTAGTGTCAAAGGGGGAGATTGTAGATCCCTGTAGTTTTGTTGATCATTAGTGTTCTCACACTTAGTCATATCTAGGCAAACATGGTCGGTCATCACTGCAACCGAGCTATTTTGTATAGGCTGAGTTTTGTATTGTATACTTAACGAGTAGTATTACTACCGAGTAAAGTCATGGTCACTATATGTTTGTAATATGCCGAGGAGTATAGTTGTTGTCAAGTTACATATATCAATGATTGCCGAGTGATAGAGAAGTCGAACCGATGCTGAGTACATTTAATGTCGAGTGCTAGAGATAACTTTTGCCGAGTGAGCTAGAATTGTCATACAAGTCTGGAATGGCACAATGATCGAGGTAAACTATTTTTGGTAACAATAATATTTTGTATTTTTTCTATTGAGACAATCATGGAGGTAATTATGCATCTATGGTATTATCATTGATCCCTATGTAAATCCTAGAGCCAATCAGAAAATTGTATAGTTTAGGCAGCAATATAAATAAATCTGTACTGTAGATCTTGAAGCGGTAAAACATTTTTGTTGCTATATAAGGGAAGATCTAGATAGAGATAAGTGTGTGAATCAGAGAGAACAGAAGAGATATTAGTGACCGAGTAAAGCAGTGAAAAGAGCAGAATCAAGGAAGATCAGATAGAAGAGATCACAGACATACAGTAAAGAGAAGATCTTTAATCAGCATATAAGTGCAAACTGAAAGATCGAGTACTGAGACATTTTGACCGGTGTATCAGTGTAAATCTCTTAACCAAGTAGTCCTAGCAGACTTTTGTAAATCTCTTTACCAAGTACTTATTTCATTATAAGTTCATAAATCCTTTAACAAGGTAGACTGAACAAGTCTTTTAGCTTTTAACCGAGCAGACCTTTCACAGGGTAGATCATGTTTGATCACATTTTGTAAGCCCTAATAGGAAAAACTTATTACTGCAATAGTGAAGATTTGTGGGTGTCATCCCCACCCCAGTTTTACCTTTCAAGGGTTTTTGGGTTACCAAAATTATTGTGTTATGTGTGATTTCATGGATGCTACTTGACATGTTATGTTACTTAGAATGATCAAGATTTGTTTACATAATGCTTAAAGTTTTAACAGTTTAAAAGACATAGAGAAGAGTGAAATCTAATTCACCCACCCTCTCAATATTACTTTCCCATTCATACTTCCAACAAATTGTTCTATTTACTTTGTTTATTTTACTGCAATTTCAATTCTATTTCAAGGTTAATTCCTAAACTGGGGTTTGACCAAGACAAACCCCTCATCCAAACAACAAAACCTTTTTTTCTTGTAGGTGCAAGTACAAAACAATGAATTACAGAGCAGATTTGGATACCCTTTTTGGCCAACTTTCAGGATACGTGAAAAGAATTTTTGTTGGAGTAGTGCAGGTCAAGGTTGACACAAAGTGGCACAATTGTGCCCCCATATTTGGTTCAAGGTCGACCTGGTTTAGAAAAGAAAAAGATTTCTGGGTTTTCTCCATCTCTGTGTTTCTGTTCCAAATCTGGTTGCAAAATTTCTAGAAACTCGGTACAGACACCAGAAAACAATAATTTCCAAATCTGCTATAATTTTAGGTTAGTATTTGTCTTCAATTCATTTCAATTAATATTTTAATACTCTCTTCCAAAAAGGAATGTAAGGCTTTTCTCTTTTTTCTTATTACTAATCAATTGATTCATTTATGGATTGACCATTTTCTTGCGGTTAATCAATTTGGATCTTTCCTTTGGGAATTTGGGATTAGGAAGAGAATCTTACCTTCCCCAATTCTTCTATATGTAAAGGATATTATTTACATGTTGGTAAACACATTCAACAATAACCAACCACCAAATCATAACCACACATCATCATTTTTTTATATCTTACAATTTCTAGTGCATTATTTAATGAGGATATATATATGGGCCAGTCATGTCTTTGCCACAATATTTTTTAGAGGAGTTTTCATTTGGTTTCTAACCCTTTGTATGAAGAAATAATTGAGAAATTGGATGTTATAGTTGTTGCACCAATTTTTGAAGTTGGTGATGTGCATAAAATGAAATAAGAGCTTTCAACTTCTTATTAGCTGGATGAGTATGTGGTTATGTGTGACAATTGTCTCATATTGTACACACATGCATTACTTGATGAATGTTGCAATTTTATACAACTTGATGATGAAATAAGTGGTAGTGCATATTGTTTTGAGAATGTTTTTAATTGGGGGTATGATAAGGAAGGTATGAATGGTTTTATACATTGGACTATAAGTGCAAATGATTACGTATGTGTACAACATATATATCATGATATTTTCAATTTTCTAGCCACATATGTTGATGAAAATAAGATTATTGATAAAAGTAAGAATTGGTGTTCCATTTTTTTTGGCCTACGGCTGCCAATAGATGTTAGGTATTATATTTACTTTTTGAAGGAAAAATGCTCAATGGTTGATGGTGTGGTCTTCTCATCCATAGATTCTATGATCTTTCTATGCATGCAACCAGCATATATCCCCAGTCGGAGGCACTATTAGGATTGTAAAAAAAGTGGCTACATCAGGGTTATAGTCATTATTTCATGTCAAGGGAAGTTTTATTTTGGGTTTAAATGCTTCTTTTTCCTGCATACTGGATCTAGTTTTTCATAGAAATTAGGGTTAATTATCTTCACTTTTTCCCTATAGGTTGGTCATAAAATGTCAAGGTCTAAGTTATCAGTGTTTCATTTGTACATGTTATCATCTTTTCGATCAAACAGTTTGTCAAACAAGTTTCATGCTTTATCTCTAACTCATGGGTTGATTTTAGGTTTAGCATTACAAGTGGCAAGTTAGCAAGTGTTACCTTTTGGTTTAGTAGTGAGGTACCTGGTTGTTAGAATGTTAATGTTTATTGTAGGTGAGCTAGAAAGTATTGTTAATTTTTGCTTGATCGTGTGGTCATAGATTTGAGTGGTGTCATGTTTAGTAACTGCGAGAATTGGTGATTGATATGTTACCAGTTAAATTTTATCTTTGTCACTAGCTCATGGGGTTATAAAATGTTGAGTTTTGTCAGACAATGAGTTAGAAAATCAATTCGACGTCTCTCATATTTATGACTAACAAAAGGTTTATTTTTTCTTGGTTGTTGGCTCACAAGATGAAATGGAATATTCTTTTAAGGTTGGAGAAATGGCAAGTACATGCCATGTGGAGGGCTCAACTTTTAAATAATGAAGGCTTTATTTCAGGATTGTCACTATCTCTCAAGTTTTAAAGGTAGTTTTTTTTCAAGTTGGAGAGTGCGCGAGAAAAGGCCATGTGTCCAAAGGGTTTAAATTTGATTATTATCTCCAGGTCACAATGGTTAACTCCTAAATAATTTTATGTCAGTGAGTATTTGACAAGGGTTGTGACTGTTAATACTCATTGGATCATAGGTATTAGTGGAAAGGAGACTTTGAAGACAAGAGCTTAGCGGTATGTTTCCATGTATCCTTCATTGGTCAAAAGGTGTTGGTAAAATATGGGGCCAAAGGATGAGGTGGTGACTGAGAAATTTTATAATTATAGATTTATTGAGTCTTAGGTTGTAGTCAATTGATAGAACAGACAACATGAGTATGTTGTAAATGTTTGTAGAGAAAATAGAAGTCTGATTAGATTTTTTGAATACTTTGAGTTGCAAATTTAAAATATTTGAACATTGTATGATGGAGGTGATTGTATAATTTATCAATACAAATATAATTTGTAGCTTATTTATCTCCTTCATGTCAAATCAGTGAGTTGTGAATAATATGATCCAAAGCTTTATATTATTCAGTGCATTATTATGATGTGTATGTTTTATTTTTACACTTTGATCAATGGTCAATTAAATTATAAAATATAATTCATATGTTCACTGGTTTAATGAAAGGATCTTTATAAGAAGTGTAAGTTGTAATCACAAATAAAGACTATTGTAATGCAATAACTCTTTAGATCAATCACTTAAGGTCAATCCATTCATACAAAGTTTAAATTCATAATCTGTTGTCCAATTTAGATAAGGCACTGGTCAGTTTGTTGTAATATTTACATATCTTCATATTCTTCATATGTGTCTATATTCTGTCACAATTTAAGATAAAATCCTTTAATCAATTTTTCTTATGTTTATGGTATGGATAGCTATCTCATGCTCCACTTTCAGTTGTAGACCAATTACTGATTAGCCATCATTAGTATTTCCTTCAATTTTTGTTGAGCCTTTTATGAGATTTATCTACTTAAATGATTCAAGAATAAGTATGGTACAGAGCTTATTTGGATGAATCAAGGTCAACTAGCCTAGGTTTTGGAGAACCTAAATTGTAGAAGGATAGTAGATCCTTGTTAGTTGGTCCCATCCTCTTGATAATTTCCATAATTGAAGTTGGCATCTTCATATAAATTAAACAGGGTGTATTGATGGCTTTGAAAGACTAAAACCCATTTTGGGAACCAACCCATTCTACTTAGCGAGTTCAACGTCTAGACCTTAATCACATGTGTTAATTGATTTTACTTAGGTTAAATATAGGTGCTATGCATATTTCAAGAAGTACTAGTTTTCATGTGATCTTATCTTATCAGTTTTACTTCTTATTTCCTAGGTCATTATATATTAATAATGTTATTTTTCTTAAGTCATAAGATTAAGACACATTTCATGATTGCATTCAACCCTATGTTCACCTTTTTCTATATAAAAAAGGGTCCCCATTTTAATCTAATTATATAATTGATACTTTATCTATCTATCATTTGCATCTTTTGATAGCATGGCTTTTTTCATAGTTGATCTCTCTTGTGCTTTCATGAAGTGTCTAGATCTTGGGTGACTATAATCATCATCCAATCTTTTATGGTATGAAAAATTCTATACCAACTCTTACATAGTATTAGAGAGTGTGGCAATCATTCATCTTAGTCATTTTTTGAGAGATTTAGGTTGAAAATATTAGTAGATCTTAATAATTAAGTTTACTTTTCTCTTGGATTGAATGATGATTTAGAGAATCAGAAACACTTAATTGAAATACTAAATTTGGGGGAATTCCTTTTTGTGGCTTTATACTACAAGTCAAAATTGGAGATTTTGGTTTCCATGCTTCCACCATACACTTCATTATGGGAGTTTGTGGTTTTCTAGTGTTTCATATAGTTTCTCTTACATCATGGATTTCTCTCCTAGTATTGGAGGCTCCCCTTTAATAAATATCTCTATTTTTTTCTCGATGCCTCCCTTGTGACTGAATGTTGCATTCTTACCATTTCTAGCTAATTTCTCATGTTTTTGTGAGATTTTTAGTTGCAAATCTCTCTACCATTATTTTTCTTGTGGATTAGAGTATTTTTTCAGCTCATTTCTATATTTTTTTAGCAACATCATTTACCCAGTTCGTGAGCTCCATTGGCAGTGTATATCTTTAGGGATATAAATTATCTTCTAGGTGTGATGCTCTTGATCACCTATTATATGTTTCTCTTGATATCCTACATCTATTAGCCAATATTCTGCATGAATAAACTAAAATTTATCATTACTATATATAAAGAAAGATAATGAATGAAATTTTACGACCTAAAGTGCACATCCTTCATGCTAAAGAGATCTTTCTCAAGACAAGACCTTATTCAAGTTTCTATAATCATAAATTATATGTTCCATTCAAGCATTGAAGAAACATTGACAACCCATTTTCATTAATCAAGCTATGAATTTCCTACATTCATTAGGATTGTGCTATTGAATTTTAAGCCCACCTTAACAAGGTTATGACCATCGTAAAAAAAATATGATAGTCCTAATGAAGCTATTAAAAAAAAACTATGTCAAACCTAATGAAGCTATGATCTTCATATATTTATTAGAACCAACCTAATGAATCTATTTTTATCCTACATTCATTAGGATTTCCCCATTGAAGTTAAAGTGAATCTTACCAAGGTCATGATTTTCATAAAGAAACTATAGCAATCCAAATGAAGTTTTGATTTTCCTACATTCAATAGGGATTTTCTAATTAATCTATGTACATCCTACATTCATCAAGACTTCACTACTAAATTTGAATCCTATTTAAACAAGGTTGTGATCATTCTAAATAAACTATGGCAATCCTAATAAAACTATGATTTTTCTACTTTCATTAGGATTCCCCTAATTAATCTATTGGTATCCTCTATTCACTAGGACTGTCTTGCTAAAGTTGAGGCCTATATTGGCCAGGTTATGACCATCCTAAATAAGCTATGATATTCTTAATGAGGTTTAGATTTTCCTACATTCATTATGTTTGTTGAACACATAGCAAGACTGAGAGGTGGGTGAATTAGTATGGACAACAAAAATAAATTTAATTCAGATCTTATTTTAATTGAAATCACCATAAGAAACTTACTTCAATGAAACCACAAAACACAAAGCATAATCAACATAAGAACACCTGGTTTATGTGGAAATCCATAACTAGGAAAAACCATAGTGAAAATCAATCTCACAATATATATGTTCAATTATAAATTTTTATGATCATTATCAAGGAGAAACATCACCTAAATGAATTGCACAAATATGGCTCATTTCCTTAGGGAAAAATACAAAGGACTTGTACAACTAAAATTTATTGTCCCTCGATAAGATACAAAAGGCTACCAGTTGACTCCCTATCATCTAGCAATAACATGAATCTTAGAATTGAAATGAGAAGAATCTCCTAACATGCACGTGTCCTTAAACATCAACATCAAGTGACCAGAGGCATGGAGTATATCTATTATTGTCTCAATACATTGAATCTGAATGTATTTCCTTTAATATATGATCTGTGTGTGCATATACTTCACACACACACACTTTTATTCTTTCTTTCCTTTCCTTCAAACCACACACTTTTCCACCCTTTCACACTTCCCCTTACATCTCTAGATTTTAATGTACTTAAATATAAGATAGATCAACAAAATATCTATTGAAGGTCAACCACAACAAAAATAACTCACTATTACATAAAATAAGTCATTTCAACCAAAGATACATGAGGCGGTCCAATCCAGGAGAAAGAAGGGACCCAATTATATCACAACACACTCTTTTAAGGTATATCCAATGGTTTTCACATCAACCAAAGTCATCTCTAAAATATAATGTGTAGATAGGCAATGAAGCTTGTAGAATAGTTGGGCCAAAAGACATCTTCCAAAGAAACTTTAATCATGTGGATCTCCACCCACAAAGGTGATACCCTAGTAACATTAAAATATCATCCATAAAGCGTATCCAAACCAAAAGAGTGGCCCAAAATAAGATAGCACATCTAAATACATAAAACCATAGAATAATTGAACACATCAAATATAGATCATCATAGCTCACTTGTGAAACACAAATATCACCAGAAAACATATTGTATGACCAAACATGATTACGATCATCATACATAAACACAATTTTACAACATATCTAGAGAATACCAAAGCTATTATAAATCAATTTGACAAAACCCTATACTTTCAAAGAAAGACAACAATACCAAATTATTTAACTCAGCTTCATCTTGTGACACAACTGAATTCAATCTAAAAATTCTAAGTAATACTAATACCAAATCATCAACCTCGATAGTATTAGTAACTCTAAGAAACTATAGTAAAGCCAAACAAACAACTACAAGACTAAAATGCTAAACATAGCATCATGAGTAATAGAAAAAATTCAACTACTAAAATCCAAACCAAAGGATCTGCAGATGTATAACATATTGTGAATCATATCCACAAAAGAGACTTCCACCATGATTCTTGCTATTCATACCTTTCTAAACTACTCTGGATACATCTAGACCCTCAACAAAACTTGACAAAATGATGTAGGAGCATCTTCAGATTCTTGGCAATCCTGTATCAACTAAAAATATGTTTATCTTTGAAGGTAGATTGTTAGTTTGATCTCGGTTTGGGAGATTGGTTGCTCAGTTTATGTGGTTACCGAGTTGCTCAGTTTATGTGGTTACCGAGTTGCTCGATCTATGAAGAACACTCAGTGACTGAAGGTGTCAGTTCACTGGCACTCGGTGATAATTATGTTCCTTGGTCATGCTTGGCATGGTCAGTTGACTGGCGCTAGGTTATTTCCTCTGCTGCTCAGTGTTCTTTCTTACCGACTAGATTGTTTGGATAGATCGGCTTGGCCGACTGGTGCATTTAATTTGGGTCGCACTCCTCATGTTATGGATTGACCATTGGACATGTGGGGACCTAGATCTGGCATGTTGCATTCTTCTATGTGGATCTGATGACCATTGGGGCCATCGTTGAGAGTTTATTTATTTTTTTAAGGCTATGTGAGAGCCGACTGATGTTTTAGCATTTCATATTTGTTTGTAAGGGTTTATTATTTCTTCAGCCAACTTGTGGCTGGGAATCAATATTTCTAGGATTCTTGGGTAGTTTTTTAGGGCATCAGATAGTTGAGAGAAAGGTTAGTAGCCTATGAGCTTAGGAACAAGAAGATTTCTTGGAAGTTTGAGTACAATTTTAGATCTTTCCTACGTTCCTACCAGCTTGTTATGTGTTGCAGACTTGGGCTAACTGAATGCTGATCTTGTGGAAAAGATTCAGATCCTATGAGATCTTGTAGAATGTTATTTTCATTGTAATTGGTAGTAACCGGGAAGGCCTTACAGCCCAAAACATTGCATGTAATCAGTAATTTGATGAATAAAGACTTTTGTTTGATTTTAGATCTGTTGTTGTTGTGTATTTCCACTACATATTGGTTTGGCTGCAAGGTCGATCGGTCCTTAATTAGATCCACCAATTTTGACCACATCAGGTGGTATCAGAGAAAATTTTGTTCTTGTTGGAGCCAAGTTGATCTTGTGTGTTCGTATCTAGATCTTGATTTGAATATTCCTCTGAGGAGAAACTGTGAGATCTCTAAAGAAGAGGAAGCTACTGGAGAATTTAGTATTGATGAATTTAGGGCTTTGCAGAAACAAGTGCAAGATCTGCAAGAGGAGTTAAGAAAGAAGAAGCCTACCTTGAAGGAGGATAGTGATGATGAATCTGAGGAAGATCATTTTGAAGAAGTTGTGGAAGAAGCTAGAGATTGTGAGAATCAAATTCTGAAAGCTATGTCTAAGATTGGGAAAAGACCTAAGATTGAAGTTTCTACATTTTTTGGAAGCCTTAGGCTAGAAGAATTGATTGATTGTATCAAAGAGATTGATGAATAGTTTGAGTATGAGGAAATAGAATATCCTGATAGGGTTAGATTTGCAAATACTAAGTTGAAAGGTCATGCAAATATCTAGTGGAGAGAAGTTAAGTTGGAAAGAGGTAGAAGAGGAAAAGAGAAGATCACTAAGTGGAACCGAATGGTTGACAAGTTGAAGAAGCAATTCATTTCGGTGGATTATGAATTGGATATGTTTAAGAAGATGTAAGCTTTGAAGAAGACTAACAAATTGGTATAGGAGTATACCAAGGAGTTTTATAGAATCCTGATTAGGACTGGTCATTCTGAAGCTGATAAAGAGAAAGTTGCTAGGTATGTCTATGGTTTGAGACCTAGTATTCAAGAAGAGTTACTTATTGTGTGGATGACAACAATTGGTGATGCTTATCAAATGGTATTAAAGATTGAAGAGAAGTTGAATAAGAAGTATGAAGGAAAATAGAAAAATAGGAACAGAGGTGGTAAAACTGGTGAGATAGTTACTAAAAGTAATCTGACAGAGAATCCTAATTCTGATGTAGGATCTAGCAGTGGTCAAGTTACTAAGAATGTTGGACAGAGAGGAAGGTGGAAGAATGAGTTCACTAGTACTTGTTATAATTGTGGTGAAGCTGGTCATAGAAGTTGGCAGTGTCCTAAGAGAAGAGTTGCATTAGTTGCTAAAGAAGACATTGAGAATGTTCCAGAGAAAGGTGGATGTCTTATCACTAGAAGGTTAGCTACATATGTTCATGAACCAGTGCAAAGAAGGAATTTTTTTAGAACTAGATGTAAGTGCAAGGATAAGGTATGTAATGTCATAGTTGATGGAAATTCTGAGAACTTTGTTTCAGATGAAATGGTTAGTAAGTTGAATTTGGAAAGAAGGAAACATCCTAATCCTTATCAAATTAGTTGGATACAAGATTTTTCTAAGGTTAGAGTTTAAGAACAATGCTTGGTTAAATTTTAGATTGGATCTTACCATGATGAGATATTGTGTGATGTATTGCCTATGGATGCTTGTCATCTATTGCTCGGTAGACCCTGGCAGTTTGACAGGAATGTTTTGTTTGATGGTTGTGATAATACCTATGTGGTTAGGCATGAAGGAGCTCAGCATAATATGATACCTTTACATGAGACAGGGGTTAAAGGATGTGGAGATATTAGTTGTTGTCCTTATGACAAACCTCAAGAGCAGAAGGTTGATGAACCTATTCCTGTTACATATAGTTTGAAGGAGAAGGAGAATGATATCTCTAAAGAGTTTGTTGAGATTAAGAAATAGATGGTTTTGCTAGTAGAGATGGTTCAACAGATGATGACATTTGTGACATAGAGAGATGCAGATGATACTAAGTTGGTTGAGTAGTTTGGAGAAGATGAACCTTACCGAGGCATTGAGGTGATCGGTAGTGGTCAGAGTCGGTTGCTATCAATTGCCGACCGGAGGGGTAAACAAAGTGGAAGACAAAAGGACTTTTTGCATAAGACAGTGAATGAAGTGAAGACTACTTGGGATGAAGGACAAGAACAGATGTGGGTGAAGAATAGATTTGGCAAACCTGTTCTGATTCCCTTGAGACGTTCGTGATTTCCTTATGAGAAAAAATTTCTTACCTGGGGTGTCTGATGCAGGAGCATCCTAGGATTCTTGGCAATCTTGTATTAACCAAAAATATGTTTATCTTTGAAGGTAGATTGTTAGTTTGATCTTAGTTTGGGAGATTGGTTGCTCAGTTTATGTGGTTACCGAGGTGCTTGGTCTCTAAAGAACACTCGATGACTAAAGGCATTAGTTCACTGGTGCTCAGTGATAACTATGTTCCTCGGTCATGCTTGGCATGGTCGGTCGACTGGCACTTGATTATTTCCTCTGTTTCTCAGTGTTCTTGCTTACCGGCTGGATTTTTTGGATAGATCAGCTTGGCCGATTAGTGCATTTAATTTGGGTCACGCTCCTCATGTTATGGATGGACCGTTGGATGTGTGGGGACCTAGATCTGGCGTGTTGCATTCTTCTATGTGGATCTAATGACCATTGGATCCATCTTTGAGATTTTCTTTATTTTGTAAGGCTATGTGAGAGCCGACTGATGTTTTAATGTTTAATATTTGTTTGTAAGGGTTTATTATTTCTTCAGCCGACTTGTCACTGGGAATCAATTTTTATAGGATTCTTGGGTAGTTGTTTAGGGCATCACATAGTTGTGAGAAAGGTTAGTAGCCTACGAGCTTAGGAACGGGAAGATTGCTTGGAAGTTTGAGTACAAGTTTAGATCTTTCTTGGGTGCCTACCAACATGTTGTGTGTTGCAAACCTGGGCTAGCTGAATGTTGATGTTGTGGAAAAGATTAAGATCCTATGTGATCTTGTAGAATGTTATTTGCATTGTAATTGGTCGTAATCAAGAAGGCCTTACAGCCCATCACATTTCATGTAATTGGTAATTTGATGAATAAATACTTATGTTTGATTTCAGATCTGTTGTTGTTGTGTATTTTCACTGCATATTGGTTTAGCTGCAAGGTCGGTCAATCCTTAATTGGATCCACCAATTTTGACTGTATCACAAAAACATCACCACAAAAGTACCAATAAATTTGTCACTAAAACTTCATCCTTCCAAATTTACATCAATATTTCATCCTTCCAACAAGTTTGACATCAATAACAACCAATATTTAATATTTGTAACAATGAATTTCCTATTAATGTTATTTTTGAATCCTATGTTCATTAGGACTACCCTATTGAAGTTAAATTATATCTTAACAAGGTAATTATTGTCCTAAAGAAAGTATGATAGTCCTAATGCAAATATAATTTTCCTACATTTATTAATATTTCCATAATGGAGCTATGGTTATCCTACTTTCAATAGGACTACATTGCTAAATAAATTCATATAGTTCTAATAAAACTATGATTTTTCAATGTTATTAAGACTTCTCTAATGAGGCTATGACTATCCTACACTCATTGGGAATGTGATATTAAAGATAAATCCTATATTAACAAGTTTATGACCATCCTAAAGAAACTATGATAATCCTAATGAAGTTATGGTTGTCCTTAAAATGTTATGACATTCCTAATGAACATATGAATATCTTAAATAGCCTATGATCACCATGATGATGTTATGAACTAATCTTTGTCTAATTTGTGCATACATATACAATTCATCATTATGATAAGGAAATTATTCAATACTAACAATAGAAGAGGGTGAAGTTGAAAATGCAAAGAAAAGAGGAATAATGAGGAAAATTTATGAATGAAGGAAATTGAACAACATACATGAAGATATGCCAATTCAAGAGGAACATAAAACATCCATGTGGTCTAAGAGAGATATGGAATTGGAAACATAAAGGAAAGGATGCAAAACCTTCATGTAATGATATAATTGAATACTGAAGTTGGAGGCACATCATCTACAAAAATAAAGTTCAAGGCACACCAGTTATGACATCTCATATTGAAAGTACATTGTCACAATTCTAAACAACTTATCACAACAACTTCATCAACCAACAACAATTTCCAACAACCTTCTCAACAAATTTTTTTCTTCTTGCAACTATCATAATATATTGTCCTTCACCGCCAAGTGTAAAACCTAATTAGGGTTTTCAGTCTTCTCCAAACATGTTTCTCCAATCTCAATTGACTCATCAACACATAAAATTCCTTACTATGTCAGCTAAATCATAGCATAAGTTTTCATTCCCAATGTGCAATATTCCTTTAATATTATTTGTCAAACATGCCTTGGAATCAAGAAAATATATGTACACAAGTTCCAATAAATTGATTCAATCATCTCCTTAAATAATGTACTATGTTTTCTCTCTTGACCAGATTCAGTGAAACTTCAACTGTCATGACCAATTTGGCTAAATAAAATAAATTGTATAATCACATGTATTTATACTTGTTCACTGTACTAACCGGTTGCTAGTGTTTTGATTTTTACTTGTACTAGTTTGTGGTCTCACTGGCTATCATGTACCACTCTTCTCCCTTTATATGTCTTACCTCCACCTGTTATCCTATTTGTCGATTACCATGTTGTTTACCGAATAGCATGTTACATACCAGTTGGTTATACCTGCTTACCAGTCAATGTAACTTCTCATACTTAGAAAAAATGATTTCACTGATTGCATGGTTTTCCAGCAATGAAAACCATGTTCTTTGTACACATCATATATGTCATATGCCTCATTAATATGCCCAAAAAAGAAATTATTGAAACCTTGAGATCATGAATTAATGAATTTAGAAGAAAAAAACAAGGATATATCCCAATCAAAAATATGTTGTAAGGAGGATCAATAGGACATTCAATCATTATCAACCAGAACCACATGTCCTAAAAGTAAGGAGAGGATGGTAGTGGTAGATTGGAGGATTGTAATGAGAAATTGGATAACATAAAGTAAGGAGAGGATGGTAGTGGTAGATTGGAGGATTGTAATGAGAAATTGGATAACATTTAGGATTACTTTGATGATTTCAAAAGAAGATAACATAATGTATGAAGAAATTGATCAAATCATCCTCATCTCCAATTATCTAGGATCATTTTTTAGCCAAAATAATTCAAAGTTATAAGGACTTTGTCTTTAACCACCATCATGGAGCAACATTCTAAGCTAAACTAGGATATGACTAAGTTTGGCACCAAAGGAAGAAGTTAAATAAGTAACTTAAGATAATAAAATGAATCTATTTCCTCAAGTGATCTTTCTATATGTTACGGGTAGTTGACCAAGGCTATAGTGGGTGCATAGGGTAGTTGAAATTCAATTCTTCCAATTTTTTCTAGGTATTGTAACTTGTAAAAATTATTTCTAACAAAGATATTATATTGTAGATCAAAAAACCATTCTTGAAAACTAAAGCAAGAAATGTAATTTCATCTTTCAAGCAATTTCAAAGCATTTCTATATTTGTGTTGCAATAAGAGTACCTATTGATGAATAAAATTTATAATTTTATATTTTCTAATATTGTCTCTTTGTGTGCAATACAATGATTAATGAATGTGTATGCAAATTTCATGTAAATCCTCAAACATTTATCTCATTGCAACAAATTTAGATAGGAGAAACATGCATTCTTTGTAGGTTGTAATTTGTATAATGGCTAAAAACAATGATTAGTTGAGAGAAGATTTTTTTTCCTTCAAAAAAATATGGAGAACGCAATATTTATTGCAAAAAAATTGATGTATTTGTGTATAAAAACATTTTAGTTGTGTATAGGTAACTATTCATTCAACAACAATCTGTCCTAAAACAAGAGTATGGATCTCAAAAAAATATTTTAGCACATGACCTCATTAGGTGAGGTACCAACAGAAGTAATAGTAACATAAATTAAGATTAGGTGAGGTACCAACAGAACCACCCCTCTTTGGAGGTTGAACTCTAACTATCAAAGCCCACACTTTGAGAATTTTCCACATGTTTCATTAGATAGTTGAGTTGAATACTTAGCAAGGGTGTATATCCAAGTGATATCAAGTGCTTCTATTCTTTGATGTTGACAGTGCTCCTTACAATAGGTCTAGGGTTTTTTTTCTTTCTAAAATATTGCAGGTATTTTTTATAAAAAAGTGAGTGTGTGAATTTTGAATAAATGTGCTTAATTTCCCCCAAAAATTAGAATGCAAGTTGAGCATGATAAAGGAGTTTAAACTTTCAACGTGAGTGGAATAGAAAGAATAAGGTGAAATTGTGGCTTGATTTATTTTGAAGTACTAATGATGGATTGAATATATTTGAGTTTTAATAATTAACAATTCGTGACCAAAAATAATTAAATATAGTAGTATTTATGCTAATCCTCCTCTACCTAAGTGTGTCATATGTTCTCAAGTGACATATAATTAAAGGAACTATAGGGGGTTGACATATTAATAACAATTGAAAAACTTAGGGGTGTATCTTTAAAAGGATAATGAATATATATAAGTAATAATTATTGATAAAAATAAATAGCAAGTAAATTTGAGTACAATATCTTCGGTTACCAGATCATAAATGGTCCACTAGGAGATGAGACTTAAGAATTGATGGATTTTAACGGATGGAAGTGCACTAGTGATATGAAAAGAAATGATATAGTGATATTGCATATTGAAGCCTAAGTGATACTATGTGTTGTTAACGAAAAAGCTATAGGCTACTAGTTGGGAAACTATAATTGACTAGCCATAGGAACTATAGAATAAAAGTATGGAACATAAATTATAACATATAACATATAAAATAAATAAAATGATTGTTGTAGAATGTACAAAGTCAATACATTATACATTACCCAATATGTACATGTGGAAAACCCTTACAAGTAGAAAAATGGACTACAAATAGTTATTATTGAAGAAACTTATAATAATACTTGTAAAAATAAACATGTAAGAACTTGGTATTTGATAATATACTCATCCTCTCTTTCCTTAACAACTTCATATGCATTTAAGGTCCATTCATAGATATACCTCATGAGCTTTGCAAATTCCTCTACAATATAATACTACATATACTATATATTCACAATATGTTATATAAGTGTCTCAATATTTAAAGCACTTTGAGGGGTTGGTGAATAGGTCACAACCTTTGACTTTGTAATCTTATAGTTTTTAATATATAATTTTTTATTTATTTATAAAGATATTTTTCAAAAATTAACCTTCATTTAATGATATACGGAAAGGTTGAAGCTCCAAAATAATGCAAGACTTCTTTTACAAGCATGTAATAGGAACAAAAATAGATTTCAAAATGAAGATCATGAATTTTGAACTATGTGATAGATCTATTGTCATAAAACCTTTAGTTTCCTCCTAATGATGTTAATTTTGTGTAGCAATATAACCAAACAATTGTTATTGCATTCTAATTTATGACTTATCATTCAAATACTATTTAAGATCTCACATAACTACTATATATTATCTTAAACAAGCTAGGTACTTCAATCTGATTCAAGATAAAATAACCTAACTAAAAATCTATAATAAGATTTTGAATGAACACATCTAGTTTCTTACTTATTAGGGATATTTTATGAAAGTATGTTTTTTTTCTATAAAAGTGGTAGTGTCGCTGAAAATTTTATTGATAATGAAAAGAAACTACATTGTTCAAATGGGTTGTGACAAAAAAAAGATAAGCCTAAAAAGAGGAACATATATCCACCCTCTAAACCAAGAGTGATAGTCACAATAGAAGGATTATAATGATTAGAGATCCAATATGATCATTCAAAATAAAATCCTTAGACAAAACAAGTATACAGTCATGTGGATATAGAGTTGGTTACACTAGAGATTGGCATACTAAGACTAGAAAACAAACATTTCCTACTTGAGAATTAAATCTCCTAATTTCTAGGACCCACATTTGAAAGACTAAATTGCAGTGGTACAATTTTAAGAGGAGATTCATCATCATGAACATGGTGACCAAAAAATATTGTGAAGCCCCACAAAGTGGTCAAGGCCAGTAGATAAAGTTTTTGCCTCCACATAGTCAATGTTAGGAAAGCATTACAGTGCCAAATAATTTGGTTGGAATAGTGTTTCAATGATAAGTTTACAATTACACCCTTATAATAGAGTGTGAAGTCTCTCTCTTTTGTAAGATTTAAAAATATCTTTATGTCTAAAAACAAGTTAGAAGATAATTCTTTAAGTAGTTGTAACATATATTTTATGTTATCTATTGGATCAAAAGTTTTCATGATAAACATTACTTAGTCAAAATGATAATAAATCAAGTCCAATGGGATCAATTTGCATTCCATTATATCTCCTCTCTACCCTATTTTATTGAAAACCTTGACACCCAAACCTATGAAATGTCTCTCAAAACCATTACCTATAAAATTAGAATAATGAGAGTTAGAATATGCTTAGGAAAACTTTGTATCAGTCTTCATCCCAAGAAAAATCATGAGAATTAGAAGGTATTTAAGACATATTTGTATCAATTTCCATGCCAAGAAAATATTTGGTGAGTAAATATTTCTATTTATGGTAATGGTGTTGTCATTTCTTTGAATCCACAAAGACCATGTCTTCAAATTAGTATTGCTTGGCTTGAAGAAGTTTTACATAAAAAAATTTAAAAAAATCAAATTGTAGTTTCAAAACGAATTGGTCTTAATTTTATAAAGTAAGAATGTTCCTACCCATACTTATCTAATAAAAACATGGATCTAGATCCTTTCCATACTTATCTAATCATAAAATGTTCCTAGACATATTTTACCAATTATATTGAGGTATAAAAACATTTTAATTGTGTACAAGTAACTATTCATTGAACAACCATGTGTCATAAAACAAGAGTATGGATCTCAACAAAATATTTTGGTGTGTCACCTCATTAGGTTTTAGGTTTTCTTTCATATCGTTTCTTTCTTTTTTTAGCAAGAAATAGAAACATAAATTAAAATTAGGTGAGGTACCAAGAGAACCAACCCTCTTTGGAGGTTGATCTTTAACTATCAAAGCCCACACTTTGAGCGATTTCCCCATAGTTCATTAGACATGTGAGTTGAATGCTTAGTAAGGGTGTATATCTAAGTGATAACAATTGCTTCTATTAGTTGATGTTGAATGTGCTTCTTACAATAGGTCTATGATTTTTTTTCTTTGTAAAACATTGTAGGTATTTACTTTGATGAAAAGTGAGTGTGTGAATTTGGAATAAATGTGCTTAATTTCCCCCAAAAAAATAGAATGCAATTTGAGCATGATAAAGGGGTTTAAACATTCAACATGAGTGGGATACCAAGAATAAGGTGAAACTGTGGCTCAATTTATTTTGAAGAAATGATGGATTGAATGTATTTTTATAATAATTAGTAATCCATGACCAAAAATAATTAAATATAATAGTATTTATGGTAATCCTCTCATACCTAAGTGTGTCATGTCCTAAAGTGACATATGATTAAAGGATAATTTAAATAATAATTTAAAAAATTAGTAGTATAGATTTAAAAGCATAATAAATGGATATAAGTAACAATTATTAATAAAAATAAATAGAAAGTAACTTTGAGTACAATATCTTGGATTATCATATCATATATGGGAGAAGAAAATTAAGAATTGATGGATGTTAATGGATGGAAGTGCATTGATGGCATCAAAAGCAACGGTATAGTGATATTGTAGATTGAAGCCTAAGTGTTACTATGTGTTAATGAAAAAGCCATAGACTGCTAGCTGAGAAGCTATAATTGACTAGCCATAGGAACTATTGAATGAAAGTATGGAACATAAATTATAACATATAACATATAAATATAAAATAAATAAAATGATTGTTGTTTTATGTAGAAAGTTAATAAATTATACATTACCCAATATGTACATGTGAAAAACCCTTACAAGTAAAAAATGGACTACAAATGGTTATTATTGAAGAAACTTAAAATAATACTTGTAAAAAAAAACATGTAAGAACCTGGCATTTAATAATATCTTATTCCTCTCTTCCTTTAATAGCTTCATATGCATTTAAGATCCATTCATAGATATACCTCATGTGCTTTGCAAATTCCTCTACAATATAATGCTATATATACTATATATTCATAATATATTATATGAGTGTCTCTATATTTAAGGCATTTTGAGGTGTTGGTGAATAGGTCATGACCTTTGACTTTGTAATCTTCTAGTTCTTAATTTTAATTTATTTATAAAGATATATTTTTAAAATTAACCTTCATTTAATTATATATAGAAAAGTTGAAGATCCTAAATAATGCAAGACTTCTTTTACAAGCATGACATGTAGATAAGATAAATTTCAAAATGAAGATCATGAAATTTGAACGACATGATAAATCTCTTGTCATAAAAACTTTAGTTTCCACCTTTAAATGATCTTTATTTTCTGTAGAAACATAACCAAACAATTGCTATTACATTATAATAGATGACTTGTCATTCAAATACTATTTAAGATATCACATTACTACCTTTAGATTATCTTAAACTAGATAGGTAGCTCAATCTGATTCAAAATAAAACAACCTAGCTAAAACTCTATAATAAAATTTTGAACAAACACTTCTAGTTTCTTACTTATTAGGAATGTTGTTGAAAGAAGTGGCAGCAAGAGGGTCCTGACCCATGGCACAATAACAGCACTCTATATCTGAGTTACCAATAGATTAACCACAAAATAGAGAAGCGGACATTTAACAATATTCAATAGTTTACCTCTATCAAAAACCAGAGCACTAGCAATGAAAATCCATAGTCAAAGCAGTAATGAAAGAAACCAAGTTCAGAGCAGTAGAATTAAAAAAAAATTCATCATGCCATACAAGACAGAAAGATCTTATCATAAACTTAGAAAATAAACTATAGTCTAAAGAGAAAACATAGCCTAGCGGGCTAGAAAGAGCATCCCAAAAAACCCCAATGCTAACTGGGTTCAGTTCCCTTTTCGTAGATGTTTGGATAGCAGCACATTCGCCCACTCCTCCTGTAGGAACTTTAAAAGTTCCCTAGGGTCCTCGTCTTTAGAAATATGTCCATCAGAGGCCTTCTCATTTAGCATGCAAAGGGTGGTGGAGGTTGCATGCATTATCTTTAGCAAAAACTTGGTGACATCCATCAGTCCCTTGTCTATAGTTTCCAGGTCTGCCTTTAAATGGGAAACAGTGTGTTCTAGCTCAGAAATTTGGAACTTAAATTTGCCAACCAGCCCAGAACTAGTATAACCCATATCCACATTTGTCTCCTTGGTCATGTCTACCTCCTCCATGGCATTTTTTCCAGTGTTATCTTTCACCTCCATGGAGATCTGAGTATCATTAGCTTCATCCTAGCTTTCGGAGTCGACGGTGACCTCCTCCTATTTTAGAATATCAATAATAGCCTATTTCCCCTGTCCTTAGCAATACAGTTGGAATGGTGGATTTGGCATGGCTGGGGGTCCACATCCTTAGAGTTGTCAAGGTTGACGATGATTCTCCTACCATTTTTATTAGGGTGGTGGGTCTCTGGGGTGCGGTCACATTTCAAACCTTGCGGGGAATTAGGGGTAGGGTGGTTCTGAGAGGACTTAGAACTCTCAGGGGGGGATGAATCAGGAAGACCTTTAGACCTAAAAGGAGTAGCTAGGCCTTTGTCCAAAGAATTCAAAGGCAAAGGATGGGGTTTATGAAGAGATTCAAAGACAACAGACACGGTGGGAGGATGGAAAAGGGCTCTGTGGAAGTTGTAGAGTCTCAACATAAGGCCTTGGTGGAGGATATTTGGTTTTTTCCCCAAATTCTTTACTTCAAAAATATCAATGACATTACTTTCCATAGAGTGTAACAGAAAAAATGGAAAGGAAATCAAATATTTATGCCTAAAATGATTGAGAAAAGGAAAATGGTAGTAGTACAAAGCCCCAAACCTTCCTTCCAGTGTGAAGTATTTCATAATTTAATCTTGCATATTTTCAGCCAAAACTCCAGGAGATCTTTGGTTTTGTAGCCGCCATGCTTAGGGACAAGGGTCTCCTCAGGGCTCCAAAAGAATTGTGAAAGCTCCATCTTAGTAGGAGTTTTACTATCCTTCTTCTATTTCCTTCCCATGGTGGCAAGGCCATTGGCCTTGTCAATGATGTCCTTGTTAATTTTAAATGAAATGGCATTCACCGAGACATGCCTCTTGTTCCAGGTAGCATAAAATTTCTTGGAGACCGTATAATCGTGACCAGTCATACTCTCCATGTAGGGCAGGATACCTCCGTCTTTATAGAAATACATGACCATAGGGTCTGAAGCCTCGATCATGTCAGGCTCAATTCTATATTGATCACCACCCATTGCAGAGGAAGCTAAAAACCCCAGAAAATAACCCAAAAGAGGTACGCACCAAGTGAGAAAACCAAAATCCTTAGGGCATTTTTTATAAAACACCTAGAAAAAAATTTGCAAACTCCAAAATCCATCCTTTTTACGAAAGTAGCTCCAGTTAAAAGCTGAAGGGTAAATAATTTTTACACAAGGAAAATCAATATGAGGCCCAGAAGTAATCTTCTCATAATTAGCAACTTGAATGAGGTAATAAATGCAAATCCCTACAATATTCTTTGTCGGTACCGCTAGGGAAGAAAACCTATGAGAGTTACGTCAAGAAGTGAAAAGGTACTCATAAAAATTAGCTCCATATTTATGGCAATCTTCCTTATAATGAATATGTCATCCAACCCACATACCTTAATGGTAGTAATTCCAATTCTTAGGGCTAATGTCATGTCGAGTACTAACCTAATTGAATAGCATGAAATCCCCATAAAATGCCATGTGGCCCTTGAACTCAAACCCATCACAAGTGGCAGTAAGGAGGGAGAAAATAGTAGTGGCCCGCCTCTCAAAAAGCCAAATTTTAAACATCATTGGGGTTATTTTTTTTAACTCTTAGTTCCTACTGAAGCAAGTCCTGAATATGCTTAGGAAGTGGACTAACATCCCTCCAACAACGAAGGCCATTAGACAATAGACTAGCAGCAGCCAGAGAGTCTGCAATAGAGTTCCCTTCTCTATAAGTATGTATGATAGAAAACTCATCCATTCTATCAAGGAGTCCCCGAATGTTAGTAAGGATAGGATCCACTTTCCACCCTACCTTGGAGGGCCCTTGAACTGCTTCAACAATGATTTTTGAATCACCCTCAATCTCAAGCAATCTGCAACCAATGTTGGAGGCAACCTTAAGTCCCCAAAGGATGGTCATACCTTCCACTTGATTAATAGTATGATCATGAAGTGGGCCCGAGAAAGAAGAAACAACACTTCCCAAGGGGTCATGAATGATACCACCACCCACCTAATTCCCCCTAGAGGAAGCCCCATCAAAATTCAGCTTAAGCCAGTGGGGTTTGGGGGGGGACCATTTAGTAGCTTCACGGATGAGGAGCTTACCATTTTCATACCTATGGAAGCCATAGTTAATTTTCCATATCTTGGCTAAATGGATTTTATCATCCAAGGGCGGATGGTTTGGGCTTTTCCAATGGGAATTCAATGAGTTCTCTTGAAGCAACTTGAAACCGTTATGGAAGACTGCATCAGGGGATAGTTCCTTTTCCCAAAAAATCTTGTTATTGCACTCCTTCCAGATACACCAGCAAAAGGTGGGAGGTATTTGGAGCCATGGGAGTCTTAACAATGGGTGTCGAGAAGTGGGTTATCAGTCATCATCCAATTGTTGAACATCATGATTGAAGACCCAGACAAGGTTAATTCTAAGAGTTATCAGGTGCTAGACCTCTTTGGAGAATTCACAATGTAGGAGAAGATGATTGATTCTTTCCTCCTCTGTCTTGCAAAGGCATCATCTATTGGACAAGCTAAAACCCCTTTTAGCCAGATTGTCAAGAGTGATAATTTTTCCATGGAGCATAGACCACCAAAATAAATTCACCTTAGGAATAATTTGGGAGTTCCACACTTCCCTCTAGCGAATCATGTTAGCCACCTCCTTAATCAGTAGATTATAAGCCAATTTCATAGAAAAGTATCCATTTTGAGTGTGACTCCTTAGAATTCTATCTTGGGGATCCACCATGGGAATGCAAGTTTTAGAAAGCCAGTTATGAAGACTCATGACAAGGGGAGTGAGTTTTGGCCTGTCATGCAGGAAGGGCATGAAATCAATCCATTGTCCCTGTCTAAAATAATTGAACACCAAAGATCCCACCCAAAGAGTGATGACATTGCAAATGTGAGAGAAGATGGAATATCCTATAGGAGTATCTAATAGCCAAGAATTCTCCCAGAACTGAATGTCCTCACCATTTCTAGCTACCAGGTTAAGCCCTTTTCCAGAATACACTTGATTTTAAGTATACTATTCCAAATTTTAGATCCTTGTGGGTGGCCATGTTCCATGAAAAGTTTACAAAAATGGCCTCGAACCAGATATTTTGCCTCCATGATTCTGCACCAATCAAAAGAGCCAAGAACCAGAGTCCAAGTGACCTTAGACTGAAGGGCACAGTTGAGGTTTATTATTTTCCTTAATCCTAGTCCACCAAGAGTCTTAGGTAGGTACACTTTATCCCAGCAGACAAGTGGGAGTCTCTTTTTCTCCTCACAACCTGACCAGAGGAAGGTGCGTTGGACTTTCTCTAGTTTGTCAGCCATAACACCAAATATTTTTAAAATGAAAAGGAAGTAAACCAGGATACCTTGTAAGGAATCAGAGAGTAATTAAAGCTCACCAACACTACTTAGGAGATTGTCCTTCCATCCAGAAATTTTTCTTTATGTCCTTTCAAGAATGGTGTTCTAGAAATCATTCTTAACATATTTTATTATGAGAGGGACTCCTAGATAAGTTGCAGGAAGGGAGGTCGGCTGGAAAATTAGAATACTCAAAATTTTATCCTAGGTAGAAGGATACGTGTTGAAGAAGAAAATACTGATTTTGAGAAAGTTGATGTGTTGACCCGAGATAGTGTCATAATCATAAAGCAGACACTTCCACACTTGGGCTTCCCGCATTAAGGAGTAACCAAAGAGAAAGGTATCGTCAGCAAACTATTGTAGAACCAATGGGGGGAGGGTAGAAGTCGGCTTAATCCCTTGGATCATGCTATCCTAGACCATCTGCATCATATTATGCCCAAGAACTTGAGCCAAAAGGATTAAGAGATAAGGAGAAACAGGGTCCCCTCTCGTAGACCTTTTCCCGAGGTGGATTTGAGACTAGGTTTTCCATTCATCAGCACCGAGAATCTAAGAGTCTCCACACACTCCTTGACAATGTCAATGAACTGTTGAGAGAATCCAAAAGAAGGAAAAACCTTAAAGAGGAATATCTAATTAACCTTATCATAGGCTTTGGAAATATCAAGTTTAAAATCCATTCTAGGAGACTTACTTTGATCAAAGCAATGTAAAATTTCATGGGTGGTAATGGAAGCATCCCTTATCTATCACCCAAAGACAAAACCTTTCTAATTGAGGCTAATGATCTTGTTCAGAAGGGCTTTAATTCAATTTACCATGATTTTAGCAAATATTTTTTAGAGGGTGTTGCAGAGGCTAATGGGTCTAAACTCCTCCATAGTTCTAGGGTCACCAGTTTTCAGGACCAACACTATATAAGTATTATTCAGTTGTCAAAGAAGCTTCCCCATTCTGATGAAATCTCTAGCATCCCAAGTCACAACCTTGCTAACAATGTCCCAAAATTCTTGAAAAAATGTCGGGGGGAACCCATCAGGCCACGGGGCTTTGTAAGCACCCATAGAAAAGGATTCCCTTTTGACCCCCTCCTCTAACACGCATGAAAGAAGGAGGTCATTATCCTCAAAATTCACAAGCCTAGAGAGGTGAGATATGAATTTGTCATGTAAGTCTTTCACATTATTGGAGGGGTTTCGTATAAAATATGAGCAAAGTAATCAGTAGCCACCGAGCCCAACTGAACCAAATCAGTAACCTCCCTTCCCATATCATCTCAAAGAGTTTTTATAGAATTTATTTTCTTTTGCTTACAATAATATTGGTCGAAAAAAGAGGTGTTGTGGTCCCCCTCCTTCAACCAAAGGACCCGGGATCTCTATTTCCAAAAAAATTCCTCTTTAGCCATAGAAATCTTCCATTCAGACCTGGTTGCTTCCTCATCCCTGTGGAGTTCCAAAGATATATCTCCAGCCACCATTCTCTATTGAAGGCCTTCAATCTTGCTAGAGAGTTCCTTCTTAGTTTTAAAAATATCCCCAAAATTGGTCTTGGTCCAACCTTTGACAACCATCCTTATGATCTCAAGTTTCTTAGCGACACGAAACATCATTGATCCCCTAACCAGGGTTGACCACTAGTGCAAAAATTTAGAGTATAAATTGGGATGAGAGGCCCACATGATTTCATATTTGAAGGGGGCATGAAAGGGATGTTGAGTATCCTCCCACTTGAGCAAGAGGGGGTTGTGGTCAAAGGTAGTTCTAGGTAGAGCAGCTAAGGAAGAAGCATAACCCAAATCCGAAGAGGAGGATTAAAAAAACATGGTCAAGGAGGACCTAAATAAGGTGAGAGCCTTTCCTATTATTAGTCTAGGTGAAGGGATTCCCAGACATTTCCATATCAAAAATACCATTCAGGCTGACAAAACTAGATAAATCTCCCATGCTATCCGTGTAGTCCATTGTGCCCCCTAATTTTTCTGAAGGAAAAATGGGGGTCTTGAAGTCACCAGCCACAAGGAACTTAGGATCCGAAAGGGATAGGAAGGAAGCAGAGAGCTCATCCCACACTGCACGTCTGTCAGGGCGGGTTTTAGGCACATAAACATTGTAACAATTCAATTGAGCTGACGGGGAGGTCAAAGAAACTGTTAGGAAGTTCTGAGAAAAACTTAGAGAATTCCCCAAAATATGAGAAGGGTTCCACAAGGTGGAAATACCTCCTAAGGCCCCAACAGCCTTAGAATAGTAAAAAAGAGCTTGCAACCATAATTTCCCAACTAGCATTTCAAAATTTGTGAAGGTCATCTTAACTTCTTGAAGCAATAGAATGTCCACTCTAAAGTCTTGAATGTACTGCTTAACGACAAACTGTTTATGGGGGTTTTTGAGTCCCTTAATATTTCAAGAAAGAACAATCATTTCTTACCTTTTTGGTTGAGGTCTAGGGTAATTTTTCTTCCTGCAACTATCTCCTTGGAAACACTCTTCTGTCTTCTAACCCTATCAAATGGCCTTCCTAGTTTAGTCTCCTGACCGACATCAATCTTCTTGTTGCTAGTTTTTCTTTTTTGAGTTTTCCATTCTAGCTCCATGACAACTGGCACACCCAGAGTGGGGGGAGTGCAAGAGGTTGTGGTAACAACACCTGGGGGTAAACCCATGGTGGTTTTTATTAGAAAATCCACCGCTAGGGGTGGGGACGAAGGAGGCGAGGGGTGGATGCCAGCCTCCGGCAACGCAAGCTTCAAACTCATTGCTAAGACTGCAAGTCCCACAAGAATTTCTCCTTCTTCCAGCCCAGGAGCCAAGTAATCCTCCACCAGAGCTGTGGGGGGAGCCAAGAAGATCTTTACCCACACAGACATCATCCACCTATCGATAAAAACTATCAAGGTCCCAACCGACAGGAGGGGGGAGGCCCCAAGTAGACAGATTCATCCAAATCCTTAGCAACAACCTTAGCAGTCGAAGTACCAGCCACTGGGGGTGAGAGTACTTCCCCCTGATGCAGTCAAAACACCCAAAACCACCTACTTCAATCTGGGATCCTTCAGGCGGGGAACTTGACAATCCACCTTAGTATGTCCCTTGGAGATGTAGGATTGGTAGAAGAGAGTAGCATTCTCATACACTATGGCTTGTGTCCACCGCCCAAGCTTAGAGTTAAGGATGGAGAATTTTGGAAGAGTTTTGTTGATAGAAACATTAACACAGAAGTGGGCAAAGACCAGGCGAGATTCAGAAAGAGTTACCAAATCTGCGGAGATGAAGTGACCAAAGGAACTCCCAAACCACTTGAAAACCTACTCATCCCAAAATTATAAGGGTAAGCCAGGTAACCTAACCCAGAATCGAGCCATTCTAGACAGCTCAGCAGAGGGGTTGAAACCCATTTTCCATTTAGCAAGAGTCAGGTATTACATCCCATACAGCCAAGAGCCAGATAGAACAAAACTAAGGTCCTCCAGAACCATAAATTTGAACAAGAATAGACCCCCAGGGATAGCTGAGACTCTGACGCTGTCTTTGAGCTTCCACTACATCCCTACCCACTTCCGAACCATGTCAATAGTGGGCCAAAAATTAAAAAAATTTCCCACAATAGCCATGTTAAGATCAGCCATAGTTCTATTAACAATAGAGTTGGGGAGGGAGATCTCATTTCCTTCCTCTGTGAGAGATATAACATCCAAAAAAGGCTCCAAGTTGCACATCGGGGCCCCCACAAGCACACATTTCAAGTTAGTCTTGGGCAGGGACAACAATAGGGAATGTGAAGCAACTGTCATAGAATTCTTGATCGCTAGCAAACCATCATCAGAGACCAATGGAGGATCTTCCAGAGGGGTAGAGGGGGGAAAGGTCCCCCCATGAAGACCGCCATTTCAAAATTCAAAAAAACCTTGCAGACAAGAAAAGTTGCAAAGCGGAGCAGTTTAATTCATTAATTAGTATATTTATTAGGAATGTTTTATGAAAGTTTTTTTTTTTGTTTTTTTAATAAAAATGGTAGTACCACTGAAAATTTTATTGACGATGAAATGAAATTGCATTTCCCAAAATGGCTTGTGACAAAGAAAGATAAGCCTAAAAATAGGAACATACATCCATCAGGTCTAAACCAAGTATGATAGTGACACTAGAAGGATTACAATGAGTAGAGATCCAATACGATCATTTAAAACAAAATCCTTAGACAAAACATGTATACAAGTGTGTAGATATAAAGCTTGTTATACTAGAGACTGACGTACTAAGACCAAAAAACCATCATTTCCTACTTGAGAATTAAATCTCCTAATAGCTAGGACTCACATTTGGAGGAATCAGTTGTAGTGGTACAATTGGAAGGGAAGATTCATCATCGAGAACATGATGACCAAAAAAGATCGTGAAGCCCCACAAAGCGGTCAAGGCCAATAGATAGAAATTTTGCCTCCACATAGTCAATGTTATGAAAGCATTACAGTGCCAAATAATTTGGTTGGAATAGTGTTTCAATGATAAGTTTATAATTACACCCTTCTAATAGAATGTGACATCTCTCTCTTTTCTAAGATTGAAAAATATCATTATGTCTAAAAACAAGTTAGAAGATAATTCATTAAGCACTTGTAACATGAAATATGTTATCTATTGGATCAAAAAAATTCACGATAAGCATTACTGAGTCAAAATGACTATAAAGCTAGTCCAATGGGATCAATTTACATTTTATCCCCTCTCTACCCTATTTTACTTAGAACCTTGATACCCAAACCTATGAAATATATCTCAAAACTATTACCTGCAAAATTAGAGTAATGAGAATTAGAATATGCTTAAGACAACTTTGTATCAATCTCTATGCCAAGCAAAATCATGAGAATTAGGTGTTTAAGAAATATTTGTATCAATTTCTATGCCAAGCAAATTTTTGCTCAGTAAATATTTATATTGATGGTAATAGTGTTGTCATTTCTTTGAATCCATGAGGGTCATGTCTTCAAATTTGTAGTACATGGCTTGAAGAAGTTCTACATCAATTTTTTCCTCAAATTGTAGTTTCAAAAAGAATTTATATTACTTTTTCAAGTAATATGTTCCTACATGTGCTTATCTAATCAAAACATAGATCCAGATCATTTTCTTACTTATCTAACCAGAAAATGTTCCTACACATATTTTATTAACTGCACATCATGAATGGAAGGTAGGTAGAATGCTAAGAAAAATTCATTGCAGCTTAATCTATTAGCAAGAGTAGATGCTCTCCAAGACCTTGTCAACAAGACCACAAACTTTACATAATTACTACTATAAGATGTAAAATACTAAATAAAAGTTATCATCTAAAGCTCTAGATAAGATTATATCTGGAATTTGTAATATTGACATGTTAGAAAATTAGTACCTTGAAAAAGAGAAGATAGAATTTACTTAATCTTGTCTGAGTAAGAATGAAAGTTGCCAAGAACAATGATTCTACTAAAGAAGGCTCTAGTGAGGATGTTAGCATGAAGGAACCATTCCCAATTTTACAGCTAAGGGATCGTGAACAAAAGATATTGCTACCATTTACACAACACTACAACACAAAGCAAAGAAGAGGAGGAAAAAAATCAATGATAAAGTTCATCAATTAGAAGAATGAAGATTATTGAATTAAAAAAATATTATATCGCCTATACTATAAATTTAACAATCTTTTTACTCATATCAGTTTTGAAGATGGCTCAAAAATCCCCTTGGTAGCAGTAGACTACTGCAAGGAGTACCGCAACTATAAAGTTACAAAAGTAAATATGAAATTCTAAAAGAATTTAATAGGAAATGCCCACTGTATATAATGTAAAAATCAATAAGATTGATAAAAGCAGTTCCCAAATTATGAAAAAGATGTTATAAAATGTGAATTTACAATAGTTATAAGATGTTCTATCTAATAGCTCATAAGTAAATCTTAGGATGACCAATTACAAAGAGTTTAAGATTACTTGGAAGTTGGGATATGGTGATCCAAATGCTTTCAAGGAGGACAATTACATCCATACCATAATATCTTAAGAATAGGTCCAACTGTGCAAAATCAAAGCAACTTGCATCCTTCCTCTCAAATGGTTTTTGGTGAAAAGTTTTAATAATCATTCTAAAACAAGTAAAATAGTTACTTGTCCATTCTTAGAGCATGTCTATCTAATGCGTTAGTATGATGGTAGAGAAAGTTCAACTTGACATTAAATGTTTACACGGGGAGTATTATAGGGATAATTTTAAAACACTTCTATAAAAAAATATATTAAACTTTGGTTGTCAATTTTTTTAAATCACAATTATTTTAGAAAATATTGGTAATTGAAAAATGTATTAATTATCATGGTGAATCCTTAAAAACTGAATTTTCTTTTAGATTGTGATGGTTGTATAAAAATTTAGACTATTTGAGAATTACAAAATATAGTTTCTCTCACAAAATACAATGAAGGTTGTTGGTTTAATATGTATCAAATATTATGGCAATGTTTGAATTAGATTTTTAATTAACTAAATTCTTTGACTATTTAACTAGGACAAAAACAAATTTTGTAAAAAGTGGCAATTTAAAATGTCTTAAAGCTTAAACTATTATTGATTTAAATAAGACAAACAAGAATTTATAAAAATGTGGTGATTAAGATTGCCTTGAACTATTAGTCAAATTTTGATTCCCAAATTTCAACTATAAACCAATTGATGAATATTAGCGGCTGAAAAAAATCACTCCTATCTATGTTAACATATAAATAGCATTGTTCTCTTTGTTTGCCCTGACTACGTTATTATTAGGTCGGGATTCTTGTGAACTACACTTATGAGACATCTGTGTTCTCCTTGGAAGGTCCAATGCTTCACATTTGTTAGATCATCTAGATGGAATGAGTGCTAAGTGTTCCAATTTATTTATTCTTATGAATAATAACTTCTTGTAAACCACTACCTATAAAACGTAGCTTAATGAGTTTGACTAGAAAACTATATAATTGAATCATAATAGCAATATTCTTATGAGTAATGACTTCTTGTAAACCACTACCTATAAATGTAGTTTAATGAGTTTGACTAGAAAACTCTATAATTGAATTATAATAGCAATAAATGATCGTATAATTAATTTACTGAATTTCAATAAATGATCGTATAATTAATTTACTGAATTTTTTAAATATTTGTAACTTACGCCCAAAATGGTCTACTTTATTTTTTAAAAAGGTTCTGACATTATTTCCCAAAGAATCAAATATTTCATGCGAAAGGAGATTGACAGTGTGTGTAAAATAGAAAAATATCCAGCTAATTCTTGTTTTCAAAAAGGCTCGTTGCTCTCTGCTCAATCTTGTCTCAATAGCACAAGCAAAGTAAATGATTAGCACATTTTAAATGGCTTTGAAAATGAGAATCTTAAGTTGCAAATCATCACATATTAAAAGAACTAAATTATTGACAAGAAGGAAAGCCAGGTCGCGGAGATATTTGATTGCTAGAACAGATGAGATATGTCATGATACCTCATCTTCTAGTTTGGGCTCTGGTAAAATGTTGAATTTTATTCCTTCTTTCTATATTTGTTTTCTGTTAGTTTTTTCAACATGGAGTTTTGGAACAGGGTATGAATGCCATTAAAGCAAAATGTAACATTCAATGCATTGCCTAGCAATGCAAGTCAAAAGGATGAAACGTGAAACTATGCACAAGTTGGCAACCAAACGAAGTTGTAGATTATTAGATGACGGTCAAAATTGTTCATCAATTACAAAACTGTTTGTGAAACTATTTCCTCCTTAGTATTCCTTGTTGGTTTGTCTACATAAGAAGTGCAACCACAAAGAGTTAAGATTGCCCGAATTTGGGAGGGGTGAATCCAAATGCATTCAAAGGGAACAACTACATTATTTTCTCTAGAATAGGTTAAAGTATGTGCAACTTGCATCCTTACAGCATGCCTATCTAATATGCCACAATGGTTGCTTGATGCGAAGTCCGTGACATAAAGTCGAACACCAAACGGTTCATAAGGAAATCATAGCATGTGCTGGCATGCCGAGATTCCCTTATAGCCGGACGACATAAACCCAAAGGGATACTCCTAACTAGGTTTGGCGTAAAAGAATCATAGGTTAAATTTAGTTAAATTTCAAATTTAGTAATGAGGAAAGTCTCAACTTAAACTAGGGTATGGAGACTATAAAGTTGTCGGTATAAGATAGATTAAAATATAAGGAACATACCCCACTTGAAAGAATTGCAATAAGCATAAAGGTTTAATTTATGATATTAATATTTTCCCTAAGAAATTTTAATAGATTAACTAAATTTCCCTTAAAACCCAATTATTAAAAAGGGATAATACGATTATTAATTAATTAATAATTAAATAAATATTCTACAAATTAATAATAAACACAATTATGTGACTATTCATAATCCTTAATTCACATTAAATATTAAATTAATAAAAAAAACTTAAATCAAATTAATTAAATCATCAATGCAATAAATATATAATTAATAAAAAAGCTTAAATCTAAATTAATTAAATCATCAATACTTTTAACCTACATTTAATAATGTTCTATAAAATAAATTTAATAAATTGTATTAAGTACAATACATGAATAATAAATTTGGCAATATTAAAGCGAGAACTAAAGTCGCTTCACAATATCTAGAAGAAGTAATATAAACAAAAAAATATGCACAGGGTTTTGACAGAGAGCTGGGAGAAAGAGCAAGTGACTAGATTAATGTACACACAAGTGTACGTGTGTGCTTATAGACACTTACGGTGTGTATATTCACATATATACACCCATGTGTATATGCTATCCAAAGATAACAATGGATGCTAGGCTGCTACAAATGTTGAAACTGGTTCAACACCAATACCCACAGAGGGTTTCTACTTAGCATGGTAATGAAAATATAAGTTTGTTACAAACATTGTTGTATATATATTCTCCTCCTTCTGAAAGATCTAATATACATTTCATTAGATTTAAATCTAGGGTTTCATTTTTTTTTCTATATGCCCTTTTTTGAAATGAAAATCATATTTATGTTTTTTTTTACATGGAAAACAAGGGTTTTTAAACCCTGTTTGGGCCTGGACCGGTGGCCAAAGCCGGCCTCGTCCCAACCCTCCACGCCCTGCTCTCTCATGTGCGCCATGTGGATTCTGGTTGCTCGCAGTGGCCTTAGCCATTGTGGTTGTCATGGCTGCACACAGTGACCACGGTCACTGCGTGCGATCACGGCCGCACACAATGGCTACTTCCACTACGGCGGTTGTGGCCACATTGCAGTGGTCACGGCACTGCTGGCCACCGCGGGTGGATAAGGAGAGAGAGAGGGGGGGTTCTCGCTCCCACCTGAACCCCCTTTTTTTTATTAATTATTTTTTATATAAAAAAAATTCTTTTAAAATAAAATTGTTCTGATTAAGTAAAAACAAGATTTGAAAGGTCCTGAAACCTTATACAAAAGCATTAAAAGATATAGCAATAGAAAGACCTAAATACAACTATGGTGCCCCACCTAACAAGCCAAAGGGTCAAACCAAAGGAACAACCCAGGCGGAAACAACAAAGGGCGATCAAGATATACATTTTTGCCCAGCCTTGTGTGAACGTAAGTTCATATCAAAAGGAGTAGATGACTTAGATTTCTTTCCTTTAACTGTAGTACATCCATCCTCCATCAAACTGATAGCCTTCTGCAAAGAAGAACTAGAAGAGCCTACAAAGGGGCACATAACATCTGAAAACCCAGCAGGAACAGGAAAAGCACCAAGAACATTCTCATGAACCCTCACAAGAGAGACAAGGGAAGAAGAACACTCAGCTCCAATAGCCAAAAAATCAGCAAAAATAGGGACAGCACCAAGAACATCTTGGCCAGTGACAGCACTGTGGGCAGCATGACCAACAACACTAGAAGATAGCACAAAACCAGACTCAGCAACAACAAACTGGGCAGAGACAACAACAGGCTAAACCAAGGCCGAGTCAGAAGCAACAACAACAGCAACAGAGATATCCGGGGCATCCACAGGAGCTTCAGCATTAACATGATCAGAAGGAGGAGAGCCATTAAAATAAAATTGTTGGTCATGTATATATATAATGTTTTTATAATGTTGATTCTATTAACATTTAAAAATGTTAATGTTTTTCTTTTTCTATATAACATTTTTAATGTTAATGTTTTTCTATTATCTAATATAAATATTTGCTAAACTGCAAATACATATGCATAAAAGTTTTAATTATTTAAAGAACACACACACACACATGTGTGTGTGTGTGTGTCTGTGTGTCTGTGTGTATCAACTAATTAAATGCTAGGTAACATGCTAAAGATCTCTGGTTTCTAAAAAAAAAACTGTAAAATGTATCTCAGTATTTTACTGAATAACAAAGTCACATATTTTTTACTATTATGGATATATGAACTATTAACTTTAAATTTACATTTATTATAGATAAACTATTTACATCTATTCATTTGTAGATCCATGCATGTTTTCTAATTTAATGTACAATTTACTTTGATAGAGAATTTTAATAAATGCAATTGCAACTTATTTCTAATTCAAATAATAATATATACTACTTTTAGGTAAATGAATTAAAACAAATAAAAAATGAAAATTCTAATCAGTATTTCTTTGTTTTTAGTTACATTAATTTAACAATGTAAAAAAAAACTTACTTAAGAATGTTAACTTGCTATAATTTCCCTAAATACAGAAAGTTCACAATTAGATCTCATACAATTCAATCTAATTTCTAGAATTAATACAATAAAATTCATTCCATACAATTTTAATTTTACAATAATTAAGCCAAACTCATATTATATCATTCCTTAGTTTCAAGGACCTAAAACTTCCATAGGAACATAGCAACTTGAAAACTCTTCAATTCAGCTTTTAAGAAAACTTGCAAACCAAAATTTTTCTTTCATGATCATGGAGGCTAACCTCCCAGCCAAGGCCATTACATGGCCACCCCAGAGCTAGGGGAAACAAGGAAGAATAGGTAACAAACAAGAAACACACTCACAACAAACATGAAAACTATAACAAAACATTTACTCTCATTCCCAAGTTCTGCACATAGGATCATACTTGATCCAACAATGGGTGAAGGTGGAAACAACCTTTTGGAGAGGTCATACTCAAACAATAACAAGTACTTCCTTCTCAATAAAACATGCCTTCACAAGGCTCAATCCCAAACATACTAGCTCATCTCATAGAGCACAATTCACAACCCTTATGGCCTCCAATTTTGCAACACAAGTAGGCTACAAGGATGCCCATACATCCATGTTCTACACAAAAAGTTTTCCCAAATAAGCCCTTCACCCCAAGACTCTCAAATCCTCCCAAGGATGAGTGTAGTCTTTCACTCCCATAACATACACTCAACAAAACAAAGAGGAAACAAAAATAAATTTATGTAAACAATAGAAAGTATAACACAACATAGTCTCACAACATTTCAACTAAACAATACAAATACATAAACAAGTCTTCCAAGATAGATGCACCTACCTTTCTTCAAGACTATGGCAATGGTGAATTTGATGAAGAGATAAAAATTCTCTTTCCTAGCTTGTCCTTCTCCTTCTCTAAGCCTCTATATCTCCTTAGGTGATTTCTCCTCCAAAAAAATAAGAATGAAAAATCTAGAAATGTTTTCTTCTTAGTCTCTTTTTCCTATTAGCAAAGCATTCCTTCTCCTCCTACCCTCCTCCCAAGGATGGGTAGATATATTGGTCCTTGTTAAGTTGCCACATGCCCCTAACTAAAGAATGGAAGGTAATTCAAGACATGAGAAAAAGAATTATTCTTGAAAACATATCCAATTTCGTCACTCTCAAAGAAGGCTCTCTTTGAGAGGCCTTTTGGAAGCTTTGGGTGAAGAAAAGGGTAAAGTTTGAACCCCAAACCTATGCACATACCTTGGGGTACTTAAAACTAACCCTAACCACTCCCTAGGGCTCAATTTAACCCATCAAAAACTTATATGAAGTTAACTCATGATAATGGGAAGTGATGAGCCACATGCCTCAGTTTTCTAACCCACTAACTATACCTAGGGACTCACAAGGTGACCTAATGGTGAGGTAAGGTCAAGTTTCCACTTAGGCATGCCAACACATAACACTAGTGTCAAGTGACACAACAAAAGAAAGTACACATCACACCACTGAATTACACACATGACATGCCTAATGGATAATCACATTTTCATTTACACATTTAAATTTACATCCAATTATGCACTTATAAAAATTTACAAATAACATTTATTGATGTATCACATTTAAGAAATTAAAATCACATAACAACGAGGTCGTTCTCTTCCTAAAGTCGACCTTGGCCATATACTATTTTTATATAAATCCGTCCTTGTTTCCCCGCATTTAAAATTATGGTCATAATCATGCACACTCGATTCAAATATCAGTACCACATGAAATCAATGCATATATAAACATATAGAAAGAGAAACATGGTCTATAATATACATTAAGAAACTGCATTTCATGATTTCAACATAAACATAAACCATATAGTATCCTATTCCTATAAGCATCACATGTAAGTTCAATTTCACTTGAACAAGTATCCCTAAATCAAATGCATAACTGTTATATTAGGAAATCAATCATCATAACTAACTCAATATTCTATTTCATAAGATAACATAAATCAATATGCAGAATCCAGGATTCAATTATCTTTCTATATCATAAAGTCAGTATGAATCTAACATAAGCATGTAGAGGTACGTCTAACATCATCATCCATATAATCAAGTAAAAATATCACATGATGTCTAATGATATAAAGTCATAACCAAAATAGATCTAGAATCACAAAACAATATATCATCTAGATAGTCCAAGTGTCAAATCATCAGTCGACCTAAGATGGGTCAGGATAGGACCTCACATCCTCCCCCCCTAGGCATGAACTTCCTCGTGGAGTTCATCGAATAGATGGGGGTATTGTTCTCATCTGTGTTATATCCTCCCAAGACATTGTGACCTCATCATAGAAATCCCACTAAACCCTAAACTAGTCCATCTCTCAACCTCGAAGGAAAAGGGTCCTGCAAAGCAGTATACGTATGGGCTCCAAAGCCAGTTGTTTTCTCGACTCCACCTATAAATCATCCCAAGAAATGATATGAGACTCATCATAAATATATTTCCTCGAAACAGATACATGAAACACATCGTGGATGCACGACAGGCTAGGTGGAAAAGCTAAACGGTATGCAATTGGGCCTATCCTCTCCAAAATCTCGAAGGGTCCGACAAAATGAGGGGCCATCTTAGAACCCTTTCCAAAATGGATTGGGCTCTTATGCGGCTGCACTCTCAAAAAGACTTTGTCCCCAACTAAATACTCCCTATCAATCCTCCCAGCATCTGCATACTTCTTCTATCGATCCTGGGCCTCTCTAAGACATGCCTAATCAAATCTACCTACTCCTCCACCTATCTGACTAACTTTGGACCAATGGAAACCATGTCCTCAATCCTGTCCCAACTCAACTGAGTCTTGCAAGGTCTACCATACAATGCTTGGTAAGGAGGCATACACAATGATGTATGATGCCCATTAGTGTAGGCAAACTTGACTAAATATAGGTACTCCTCCCACCTAACCTAATGATCCATCACATACATGTGTAGCATGTCCTTTAACACCTGGTTGACTCTCTCAGTCTGACCATCTATCTCTGGATGATAAGCTGTGTTGAAATTGAGCCTGGTGCCCAAAGAGGTCTGATATGATGATGCAGGGGAATTCTTGGTCCTCAGTGAATCTACATGGTAGTTTGTTATTTGGCCTATGTTACTCGATTGCAGCCTTAACCAATGGTCTCAGTTATTGTAGGAAGCTCGGTCGTTGAAGGAACTCGGTGGAACCTCTGGTGCTCAGTTGTTTCTCTGGTGCTCGCTAGTTGGTCTTACCGACTGGAGTTCTTGAAGATTTGCTTGTCTGAATTGGTGTATTTATTGTTTGTATCTTTTGTTGGATTCTCCTATGTGGATCTAGAGGCCAACATGTTGAATTAAATGTTTGTAAGGCTGTTTGGAAGCTGATTTGTATTGCATTTAATATTTGTTTGTAGGAGTTAAGGGTGTCATCCACCCAACTTGTGGCTGATGATTAGTATCTAAGGGGTGGTTGGGGTAGTTGTTTAGGGAAATAAGAGGGGGATTTCTGAGAGTTGATTTGGGAGAACTAGATAAGTGAAGTTGTTGAAAAGATCATGCAAGATCTTGCAGATCAGATTGTTATCTGATAGTTTGTATTTGGAGAGCTAGTGGTTGCTTACTTGGAGACAAGGAGATTGCTTGGAGGCTTGCGAGATCAATTTCAGATCTGCCTTACTGTTTCCATCAGTTGCTGATAGTTTTTAGTACTGAACTAGCTAGAGTTGTATTGGATCTTGATGATCTTACAGAATTGTTTTTTATTGTAATTGGCCCTAATCCGGAAGGCCTTACAGTTGGGCATGTTAATGGAAAATTTGATTTGAAACAATTGTTGTGTTGTGTTATTCTATTGTGTTGTTCTGAAGCTGCAAGGTTGGACTGTCCTTAATTGGATCCTTTGCACCTCGATCTACGTCATATGAAGTCATAATCTAATGAAGGGTTCTCCCCTTAATACCACAAACACATAACAAAAACAGAGAACAACAACAATTTGCAAGAATGGAAAAAGGGCTTCTTATTATCTCTACAAGTGTGGAATTACAAATTTCACAATTACAATATGAAAATCCACATGGGCATTTCCCTTACAATATTCTATAGGACAAAGCCTTGAATCATTACCCAAATCTACCCAGAACTGCCCTAGACAACACTACGGGCCTTCTTTATATAGGCAATTTCCACCGCCCGAGAAGGTTCTAGAAATTTAGCCCTAAGGGTCGACCAAACTTAGAATTATTTTATTTTTCATTTTATTACAACATAGTTGGCTCAAAATAACTTTTGAAACCCGAACAGAAATTTTGAAAAAAAATTATTTTCATCATTTCAGGTGGCCCAACTTCCGAAGACCATAAGTCATTACCCGTTGACCCAATTGACTATTATAACCCCAATTCAGAAAGGGTGTGAGGATCTCTACAGTGCTTGACTCACGCAAGCTCCAGTCAGCCAAAGTTTCAACCTCATCCGGGGCCTCTAAAGCCTTCAAAATTGAGTTCAAAGTTTATGTACCCTGCTCCCAATACTGAAAATCTTCAATATCTTCAAAACTAGACCTGATCTAGCCATGAAACTTTACTAGCAGGCTGATATGACTGAGATGAACTTCCACATGTGAAATCAGAACATTCTAAGATCATATGACCAACTTACTAAAAATAGCAAGTTTCCATAAATAGCAACTCTACACAAGATAGCCCTTATTGAAAAAGAAACCAGAAATATTTTTGGGTGATACAAGATTGCTCTTACACCCAGGATGCTCCTGCATCATAATCAAAATAGGTCTAGTATCACAAAATAATGTATCATCTAGATAGTCCAATTTTCAAATCATCAGTCAAGCTAAGATGGGTCGGGGTAGGACCTCACATCCTCTCCCCCTAGGCATGAGCTTCCTTCTGGAGTTCATCGAATAGATGGGGGTATTATTCTCTTGTCTATGTTGTGTCATCCCAAGACATTGTGACCTCATCATAGCAATCACACTAAACCCTAACCTGGTCCATCTCTTGACCTCGAAGGGCCAAGGTCATGCGAGCCAGTATACGTATGGGCTCCAAATCCATTTGTTTGTCTGACTCCACCTGTAAAGCATCCTAATCAATGATATGAGACTCAACATAAATATATTTTCTCAAAATAAATACATGAAACATATCATGGATGCGCGACAGGCTAGGTGGAAAAAATAAATTGTATGCAACTGGGCCTATCCTCTCCAAAATATTGAAGGGTCTGACAAAACAAGGGGCCAGCTTAGAACCCTTTCCAAAATGGATTGGGCTCTTATGCAGACGCACAATCAAAAAGACTCTATCAATGCTATATGTTGGCTGGATGACCCGTGGGACACTCTCTAGCTATGTGCCCCATAGCACCACATGTGTAGAACGGTCATCTAGCCTGGATCTGTATCCCATGAGTTCTGGACAGTTGTTGTCCACCTTTCATACTTGATCTACTGTAGCCACCTCTAGATGACTGAGTCTGAGCTCTCTGATCACGTCGAGAACCCTATGAATGCCACTACTTGGGCTTAGAGCATTGGTGTCCCTATGGAGCTCTCTGTCTCTGGCTCTACTGAGACTATTTTTGTTGATGCTGTTGAGGTGCCCTAGAAGACCCCAAGGAGTTCTTCTTATTTCCCTTCCAGTGGGATTTTTGGAAACCAGAAGACTGCGGAGCAGAACTATGGTTCTCTGACCTATCCCGTGCATCGTGAGATCTATTATGAATCTCCTTGACGATCATGACCCTCTCTACAGTATCGCGTAAGTCTCCTGATGGTACTATCTGCACCATGTCAGCTATAGCATAGTTAAACCCCTTAATAAGGGAGGAGCTAGAGAAACCTTCTCTCATAATGTGCTACTGATAGACCTCTCTGTTGTAATTCATGAAACTCGTCGATGTGACATTGTCTGTAGTGCTCCGACATATATTGGGCTCGAAATTTCTCCAAGAAGGTCTCCCATGTGAGGGTATCTATGATAAGGTGACTCTTACACTTCTCCTGCCTCCACCAAGTAGAGGCAGTCCCTCTCAGCATGTGTACTGCAAATCATGCCTTAAGGTTTCTCTCGTAAGGGTGCAACCCAAAGCATCGCTTGAGGCTCAAAAGCCAAGCCTTAGCATCTGCTCCACTCATGGATCCTGAAAAGGGTGGTGGTTGTAGTCATATGAGATCTTTGATCGAGTCCCGTGTATCACGGGGCACTCTTTGCACAACTGTTTGCAGTGGCTCTGGCATGTGAACAGAATCATCCTCATGATCTTCCTGCTCCTCAACTCATCTAGGAGGAGGAATCCTACTCCACTCTCGGGCCACAGCCTGCTGACCTCCTAGCGGTAATCTATCCATAATAATACCAGCTAAATTATGTAGTGCATTAAGTATATCCTAGTTGGGATTAGGTGGTGGCACAGGAGGGGGCCCTGCTCATCACCTACTCCCTCGGCTACCTACTCTGCACCCTCTACTGCCACACAGCCACCTCTGGCTCTTCATCCATGTCGGCGAGCACTACGCGTGACTGGAGGCATCTTACACTAAGGTACAAAACAAAAAGTGAGTTGGAAAACGTAATGGGTTCAGGTTCCTAGAGTAGAAATTGTGCTCTAATACCAGAATGTGAATAAAGACATAAAAATAATAATAAAGTAACCCTTCTAATAGTAAGTTTTCTTTTTCATAAACTAGGTACTATAGAAATTTAATTTAATAAAGTCTCTTGTACTTTCCTCTTAACAGGAAATGGGTTTAAATCTTATAACTTATGTAAAGATACATTTAAGTATTTTCATGATAAACTCTATATTTCCAGAAAACAAACACAATAATAAATTTACAACCTCTTATGTAACCATTACTAGAAATAAATTACTTTTAAAATGATCTCAAAATATGAATTCCTCATAACATAAATTTCTTCTTTTTCTCATATGATTTACAACATCAACAATAAAATTTCTCTAAGAGCTAAAAGGAAACTAACTTCATATTTTTACTTCAACAATTTGATTGATAACATTTTATCTTCTACACACTCTCCTAATACAAAAATCCCATAAAGGGTAAGTCATTAACGTTGGGATTTACAATTCATAAAACATTAACATACAAATTCTTCTTAGAAAATTTTTATCAATTTCTCCATGAACACATCCATCGCCCAATATTGGCAATTTCTTCAACTCATCCTCTATGCAACCTGCAACAAATAATATGTCCCTATAAAAAAAAAAAACAATACATGTGTTAGTTCTTTAAATTACTCCTATGTATATTCACAGAGGAAGACTAAAACTTTTATTACATATGTATTTGTAGTTTGGCAAATATTTATATTAGATAATAGAAAAAAATTAACATTAAAAATGTTATATAGAAAAAGAAAAACATTAACATTTTTAAATGTTAATAGAACCCCCTCTCTCTCTCTCCTTATCCACCCACGGTGGCTAGCAGTGTCATGACCACTATAGTGTGGCCATGACCGTTGCAATGGTAGTAGCCACTCTGTGCGATCGTGACCGTATGCAGTGACCATCGTCACTGTGTGCGGCCACGACGGCCACAATGGCTAAGGCCACTGCGAGCAGCTAGAAACCACACAGTGCGCGTGGGAGAGTAGGGTGTGGAGGGATGGGCCGAGGCTGGCTTCGAACACCGGTCCAGGCCCAAATAGGGTTTAAAAACCCTTGTTTTCCATGTCAAAAAAAAACATAAATATGATTTTCATTTCAAAAAAGGGCATACATAAAAAAAATGAAACCCTAGATTTAAATCTAATGAAATGTATATCAGATCTTTCAGAAGGAGGAGAATATGGAATGCCCAAAATACAAGGACAAAACAAAACAACAAATTTTTTTAAAGAGCACTAAACAAAATCTATGGATGCACACAATGGCTGCTTGATGCGAAGCCCATGACATAAAGTCGAACACCAAATGACTCACAAGGAAATCATAGAATGCACTAGCATGCCGAGATTCTCTTATAGCCGGACGATGTTTGAATTTATGTCACGGGCTTCACATCAAGCGACCACTATGTGCAGCCATAGATTTTGTTTAGTGTTCAAAAAAAATTATTGTGTTTTGTCCTTGTATTTTGGGCATTAAATTATGGTATCAGAGCATAGTTTCTACTATAGGAACCTGAACCCATTACGTTTTCCAACTCACTATTTTTTTTCTACCTTATTGGTGGATGCCTCCAGTCACACGTAGTGCTCGTCAACATGGATGGAGAGCCAAAGGTGGCTGTGTAGCAGTAGAGGGTGCAGAGTAGGAAACTGAGGGAGTAGGTGATAAGCAGGGTCCCCCTCCTATGCTACCACCTAATCCCAGCCAGGATATACTTAATGCACTATAGAATTTAGCTGGTATTATTATGGATAAACTACCGCTAGGAGGTCAGTAGGTTGTGGCCCGAGAGGGGAGTAGGAGTCCTCCTAGACGGGTTGAGGAGTAGGCAGATCATGAGGATGATTCCATTCACATGCCAAAGCCACCGCTAGGGGTTGTGTTGAGAGTGCCCCGTGATACATAGGACCAGATTAGAGACCTCATATGACTACAGCCACCACCCTTTTTAGGATCCACAGGTGGGGAAGATGTTGAGGCTTGGCTTCTAAGCCTTGAGCGATGCTTTGGGTTGCGCCCTTACAAGAGAAACCTTAAGGCACAATTTGCAATACACATGCTAAGAGGGACTGCCTCTACTTGGTGGATGCAAGAGGAGTGTAAGAGTCACCTTGTCATAGATACCCTCACATGGGAGACCTTCTTGGAGAGATTATGAGCCCGATATATGTTGGATAACTACAGACAGCGCCACATCAATAAGTTTCATGACTTACAACAGAGAGGTCTATCAGTAGCACAGCATGAGAGAAGGTTTCTCCATCTCCTCCCTTATGTAGATTACATGAAGGACAAGAAACTTCAGGTCAACCTCTTTATTAAGGGGTTGAACTATGTTATAGCTGGCAAGGTGTGCATAGTACCATCAGAAGACTTACGCGATATCGTAGAGAGGTCCATGATTGCCAAGGAGATCCATAATAGATCTAACGATGCATGGGATAGGTCAGAGAACCGTAGTTCTACCCCATAGTCTTCTAGTTTCCAAAAATCCCACTGGAAGGGAAATTAGAAGAACTCCTCAAGGTCTTCTAGGGCACCTCAGCAATAGCAGCAATCTCAACAAAGCCAGAGATAGAGACCTCCATAGGGGCAACAATGCTCTAAGCCCAAGCAGTGGCATTCACAGGGTTCTTGACGTGATCAAAGAGCTCAGACTCGATCATATAGAGGTGGCTACATTGGATCTAGTATGACAGGTGGAGAGCATCAGTCCAGACCTCAGGGGATACAGATCTAGGCTAGAGGATCATGCTACACATGTGGTGCTATGGGGCACATAGCTAGAGACTTTCCTACGGGTCCTCTAGCCAGCAGTCAGAGAGCGGCAGCATCAAAGCCTGCCATAGGAGACATGGACAGATCCCACCAAGTATTTGTAGTGGTTGATAACTGTCAGGCTGAGAACTAGGCCACAGTTATTGAGGCTGCAAGCATGATTAGAGGTACTAACATTTCTATCCTTTTGTATTCAGGAGCTACTGACTCTTTTATTACACCTTTTATAGTGGAGCGTTGTGGGCTAGTGGCAGCTAGGAAGGATGTCAGTTGGGACGTTGAGTTAACCTCAGGTGCTAGGGTGTTAGTTAGTTCTTTGGTGAGGGATTGTCAATTAAATATTGGGGACATGACCACCTCAGTTGACCTTTGCGTCACACCACTAGGATCCTATGATGTCATTCTTGGCATTAATTAGCTTTATGCCCACAAAGACAAGATGGATTGTAGATAGAAGAGAATCAAGTGTGTGGATAATGATGGTATGTCATCAGTTATCTCAGGGGTTCAGAGGCCTATATCTCCTTGTATGATTTCTGCTATGCAACTTAAGCGGTGCATGCGAAAGGGTTGTCATTTTTTTTTCATCACCATCAGTGACAGAGAGGAGGAGGTCGAGAAGGAGACTTCCCTCAATGACCATCCTATTTTACAAGAGTATGCATATGTATTTCCATTAGAGCTACCTAGTATGCCACCACCTAGAGCAGTGGATTTTCACATTGATCTTGTACCAGGAGAAGAGCCTATATCTCGAGCACCCTATAGGATGACTACTCATGAGCTCAGCGAGCTCAAGATTCCATTAGAGGAGCTCTTGGAGAAAGGGCACATTCATCCTAGTGTATCTCCATGGGGTGCACCCATCATCTTTGTTAAGAAGAAGGACGGATCTCTTAGGTTGTGTATGGATTACCGACTACTGAATAAGGTGACCATCAAGAATCGATACCCACTTCCTAGGATAGTTGATTTGCTCGATCGGCTTTAGGGTGCCTGTGTGTTCTCAAAGATACACTTGAAGTCAGGGTATCACCAATTGAGGATTGTGGAGAGCGACATCCACAAGACTGTATTTTGTACAATTTATGGCCATTATGAGTTCACCGTGGTTCCTTTTGGACTCATGAATGCTCCAGTCATATTCATGAGCCTCATGAATAGAGTATTCCACTCATTCTTATACAAATTTATGGTGGTGTTCTTAGATGACATTTTGATCTACTTACAAGATGAGCATGAGAATGAGGAGCATTTGAGACAGGTCTTGCAGTGCTTGAGGGATAATCAGTTGTTTGACAATTTGTCTAAGTTTACCTTCTTTAAATTAGAGGTTCATTACCTTGGCCATGTGATATCAAGAGATGGGATCTCAGTTGATCCATCTAAGATTAGAAAATTTATGGATTGGCCAGCACCTACCAGTGTGACAGAGGTTAGGAGTTTCACGAGACTTGTAGGATATTATTAGCAGTTTATCAAAAGATTCTCTAGAGTAGCGCATCCTATCACTTCCCTTCAGAGAAAGGGGAAGAAGTTTGAGTGGATAGAGAGGTGTGAGAGATATTTTCAGGAGCTCAAGAGAACACTTACTAGCACACCTATCCTTCCAGTACCGGATCCATCGGCGGACTTTGTAGTATGCACAAATGCATCATTAGATGGGATTGGAGCAGTGTTTATGCAAGGTGGTCAAGCTATTGCCTACGAGTCTAGGAAACTTAAGACTCACAAGCTTAACTACCCTACCCATGACCTAGAGATTGTAGGAATAGTGCATGCTTGTGTTAGGTGGTGACACTTCCTATTGGGTCATAGATTCGAGCTTCACTCAGATCATCAAAGTTTTCAAACATATTCACCTAGTCGAATCTTAATGCTAGGAAAAGGAGGTGGATGGAGTTCCTTTGTGAGTATGAATTTGATGTTCATTACATCAAGGGTAAGGAGAATGTGATAGCAGATTCCTTGAGCAAGAGACATCACGAGCTTTTAGCTATGACTACTAGCACAGATTTGAGAGGGCTCATACTGCAGCACTTGCATGAGGATGGATTCTATTATGAGGTATGTCAGTTGGTTCAGGCCCAGAGACCCCTTGAGGGGAAGTTCTCAAATTATACCCTAGAGTCTTATGGTCTTCTTCACCATAAAGTATGCATTTATGTACCTTCTTCTGGTGGGTTGTGTGATTTCATTATCCTTGAGGCTCATAGAGGACCCTATGCAGCGCACCCCAGAGTCAAGAAGTTACATGCAGATTTGAGACAGCTTTATCATTGGTCGAGTATGAGGATGCACATTGTAGAGGTTGTGGCTAGATGCTTGAAGTGTCAGTGAGTTAAGGCAGAGCACCCCCATCCAGGTGGGCTTCTTCAACCACATGAGATACCTAAGTGGAAATAGGATGTTATATCCATGGACTTTATTTTTGGTCTTCCTATGACATCTCATCGCCAGGATGCTATTATGGTGACAGTGGATAGGTTGACCAAGGTAGCACACTTCCCACCCATTCGTACTACCTTCACAACACCTACAATGGCACAAGTTTTCTTGAGAGATATTGTCAGACTTCGTGGCATTCTACGTATGATTATTTCAGACAGGCATTCTCTCTTTACTTCATCTTTTTGGAGAGAGCTTCAAACCAATTTGGGCACCAAGATCAATTTCAGCATAGCTTATCATCTAGAGATAGATGGTCAAACTAAGAGAGTCAACCAGGTATTAAAGGGCATGCTATGCATGTATGTTATGGATCTTTAGGTTAGGTGGGAGGAGTACCTACATTTAGTCGAGTTTGCCTACAATAATGGGCATCATACATCATTGGGTATACTTCCTTACTAGGCCTTGTATGGCAGACCTTGTAGGACACCATTAAAGTTAGGATAGGATTGAGGATAGGGTTTATATTGGTCCAGAGTTAGTCAGATAGATGGAACGTACAGCAAGTAGATCTAATCAGGCACCATCTTAGAGAGGCCCAGGATCGACAAAAGAAGTATGCAGATGCTGGGAGGATTGATAGGGAGTATTTGGTTGGGGATAGAGTCTTTTTGAGAGTGTGGCCACATAAGAGCCCAATCTGTCATAGAAAGGGTTCTAAGTTGGCCCCTCATTTTGTCGGACCCTTCGAAATTTTGGAGAGGATAGGCCCAGTTGCATATCGTTTAGCTTTTCCACCTAGCATGTCATGTATCCACGATGTGTTTCATGTATCTGTTTTGAGGAAATATATTTATGATGAGTCTCATATCATTGATTGGGATTCTTTACAGGTGGAGTTGGATGAACAACTAGCTTTGGAGCCCATACGTATACTGGCTCATAGGACCCTAGCCCTTTGAGGCTGAGAGCTGGACTAGGTTAGGGTTTAGTGGGATTGCTATGATGAGGTCACAGCGTCTTGGGAGGATACAACACAAATGAGAGCACAGTACCCCCATCTATTCAATGAACTCTAGGAGGAAGTTCATGTCTAGGGGGGAGGATGTGAGGTCCTACCCTGACCCATCTTAGCTCGACTAATGATTTGACACTTGGACTATCTAGATGATACATTGTTTTGTGATACTAGACCTACTTTGATTATGACTTCATATCATTAGACATTATGTGATGTTTTTACTTGATTATATGGATGATGATGTTAGACGTACCTCTACATGCTTATGTTAGATTCATACTGACTTTATGATATAGAAAGATAATTGAATCCTAGATTCTACATATTTATTTATGTTATCTTATGAAATAGGATATTGACTTAGTTATGATGATTGATTTCTTAATATAACGGTTTTGCATTTGACTTGGGGATACTTGTTCAAGTGAAATTGAACTTACATATGATGCTTATAGAAATAGGATACTATATGGTTTATATTTATGTTGAAATCATGAAATGCAATTTCTCAATGCATTTGTATTTGAATATTATTATAAATCATGTTTCTCTTTCGATATGTTTATATATGCATTGATTTCATGTGGTACTAATATCTGAATCAAGTGTGTAGGACTATGACCATGATTTTAAATGCGAGGAAACAAGGATGGATTTATGTGAAAATAGTATATGGCCAAGGTCGACTCTAGGAAGAGAATGACCTCGTTGTTATATGATTTTAATTTCGTAAATGTGATACATGAGTGAATGTTATTTGTAAATGTTAATAAGTGCATAATTGGATGTAAATTTAAATGTGTAAATGAAAATGTGATTATCCATTAGGCATGTCATGTGTGTAATTCAGTGGTGTGATGTGTACTTTCTTTTGTTGTGTCACTGGACACTAGTGTTACGTGTTGGCATGCCTAAGTGGAAAGTTGACCTTACCTCACCCTTAGGTCACCTTGTGAGTCCCTAGGTATAGTTAGTGGGTTAGGGAACCGAGGCATGTGTCTCATCACTTCCCATTTTCGTGAGTTAACTTCACATGGGTTTTTGAGAGGTTAAATTGAGCCCTATGGAGTGGTTAGGGTTAGTTTTAAGTACCCCAAGGCATGTGCATAGGTTTGGGAGTCAACTTTTACCCTTTTTTTCAATCAAAGCTTCCAAAAGGCCTCTCAAAGAGAGCCTTCTTTGAGAGTGACTAAGTTGGGTATGTTTGCAAGGATAATTTATTTCTCATGTCTTGAATTACCTTCCATTCCTTAGTTAGGCGCATGTGGCAAGTTAACAAGGACCAAGATATCTACCCTTTCTTGGGATGAGCATAGGAGGAGAAGGAATGTTTTGCTAATAGGAAAAAGAGACTAAGAAGAAAACAGTTCTAGATTTTGCATTCTTATTTTTTTTGGAGGAGAAATCGCATAAGGAGATCTAGAGGCTTAGAGAAGGTGAAGGACAAGTTAGGAAAGAGAAGTTCGATCTCTTCATCAAATTCACCATTGTCATAGCCTTGAGGAAAGGTAGGTGCATCTATCATGGAAGACTTGTTTATGTATTTTGATTGTTTAGTTGAAATGTTGTGAGACTATGTTGTGTTATACTTTTTATTATTTACATAAAGTTAATTTGTTTCCTCTTTCTTTTGTTGTGTGTATGTTATGGGAGTGCAAGACTACACTCATCCTTGGGAGGATTTGAAAGTCTTTGAGTGAAGGGCTTAGTTGGGAAAACTTTTTGTATAGAACATGGATGTATGGGCATCCTTGTAGCCTACTTGTGTTGCAAAATTGGGGGTCATAAGAGTTTTGAATTGTGCTCTATGAGATGAGCTTGTGTGTTTGGGATTGAGCCTTGTGAAGGCATGTTTTATTGAGAAGGAAGTACTTGTTATTGTTTGAGTATGGCCTCTCCAAACGTTTGTTTCCACCTTCATCCATTGTTGGATCAAGTATGATCCTATGTGTAGAACTTGGGAATGGGAGTAAATGTGTTGTTATAGTTTTCATGTTTGTTGTGAGTGTGTTGCTTGTTTGTTACCTATCCTTTCTTGTTTCCCCTAGCTCGGGGGTGGCCATGTAATGGCCTTGGCTGGGAGGTGAGCCTCCATGTTCATGAAAGAAAAAGTTTGGTTTGCAGGTTTTCTTTAAAGTTGAATTGAAGATTTTTGCTATGCTCCTATGGAAGTTTGAGGTCCTTGAAACTAAAGAATGATATCATATGAGTCTGGCTTAATTATTGTAAAATTCAAGTTGTATGGAATGAATTTTATTGTATTAATTCTGGAAATTAGATTGAATTGTATGAGATCTAATTGTGAAATTTATGCATTTAGGAAGATTGTAGCAAGTTAACATTCTTAAGTAAGTTTATTTTTTTACATTGTGAGAATAATTCAAAATTAATATATATTTAGTATAGCTTACCTAAATGGATGTAAATTTCTTATTTCAAATTTTCCTAGAATAATGAATTAATCATGAATATGCTATAATGATTCTGTATCAAATCGTAAAAATTAGTCCTATCTTCTGTTATGAGATAAATACAGGAAATCATAATTAATTAGATTTATGTCATACTTAAATTAATGGAACTAAAAAAAAAGAAATATTGATTAGAATGTTCATTTTTTATTTGTCTTAATTCATTTGCCTAAAATTAGTATTTATTATTATTTGAATTAGAAATAAGTTACAATTGCATTTATTAAAATTCTCTGTCAAAGTAAACTGTACATTAAATTAGAAAACATGCATGGATCTACAAATGAATAGATGTAAACAATTTATCTATAATAAATGTAAATTTAAACATAATAGTTCAAAAATATGTGACTTTGTTATTCAATAAAATACTGAGATACATTTTACAGTTTTATTTTCTTTTAAACTAGAGATCTTTTGCATGTTACCTAGGATTTAATTAGTTGACACACACACACACACACACACACATACAAGATTATGCCCCTATTAAAAAAAAGAGTACACATGTGTTAGTTCTTTAAATTAGTCCTCTGTATATTCACAGAGGAAGACTAAAACTTTTGTTACATATGTATTTGCAGTTTGGCAAATATTTATATTAGATAATAGAAAAACATTAACATTAAAAATGTTATAAAGAAAAAGAAAAACATTAACATTTTTAAATGTTAATAGAATCAACATTATAAAAACATTATATATATACATGACTAGCGATTTTATTTTAAAAGATTTTTAAATTTTAAAAAAAATAATTAATAAAAAAAAAGGGGGTTCAGCTGGGAGCTGAGAACCCCCCCTCTCTCTCTCCTTATCCACCCGCAGTGGCCGGCAGTGTCATGACCACTGCAGTGTGGCCACAACCGCCGCAGTGGCAGTAGCCACTATGTGCGACCGTGACTGCACGCAGTGACCGCGATCACTGTGTGTGGCCATGGTAGCCGTAGTGGCTAAGGCCGCCACGAGCGGTCAGAATCCACACGGCACGCGTGGGAGAGTAGGGTACGGAGGGCTGGGCCAAAGCCGGCTTCGGTTGTCGGTCCAGGCCTAAACAGGGTTTAAAAACCCTTATTTTCCATGTCAAAAAAAAACATAAATATGATTTCATTTCAAAAAAGGGCATACATAAAAAAATGAAACCCTAGATTTAAATCTAATGAAATGTATATCAAATCTTTCAGAAGGAGGAGAATATACATACAACAATGTTTTTAACAAACTTATATTTTCGTTACCATGCTAAGTAGAAACCCTTTGTGGGTATTGGTGTTGAACCGGTTTTAGCCTTTGTAGCAGCCTGGCATCCATTGTTATCGTTGGATAGCATATACACATGGGTGTATATGTGTCAATATACACACCATATGTGTGTATAAGCACACATGTACACTTGTGTGTACATTAATATGGTCACTTGCTCTTTCTCCTAGCTCTCTGCCAAAACCCTATGCATAGAAATGCCAATATTAGGGTTTCCACACACTTTAAAGAGGGACCTAACCCTAATTTCAAATTAGGGTTAGGAGAACCCTCTTAGGGAAGAAATTCCTTTTAAATTTTATTATTTACTTTTGTTGGTGTAATTAAATATTTACTAATTACACTTACTTAAGTTTACTTAGGATAATGCATTTGCATATTAGTTGTCATTGTGACACCTAGGAGTTTGCATTTCATTTTAGCACATGGTTAGGAAAATTTTCACTTTAGGTGTGATAGTTGTCATCACATACCTCTTTGTGAGTGAGATCCACCTTTAGTGCTCTTATCACATTATCATCCTCTCATTGTTGCACATACTTTAATTTACAATGGAGGATGATCCACCTTTGGTGGACATGTGATTCTACCTTGTGTGAGTGATATCTTAGCATCTCCTTATCATGTAGTCTTATTGCATTGCCTATATATTTAGGCACTCCTACTTTATATTCAATTCAATTGGCTATAATCAATTATTTGATTATTTTTCCTATCTCTCTTGTGCTATCTCTTGAGCTTTTAAATCTTGGCTTTTATTCTTTGTCTTAAGAAAATTCTTACATGATATCAAAGCGATATCAAAATTCTTACATGGTATCAAAGCCATAGGAGTTTCATTGTATAGCCTATTTTGAGAGATTTTTATTGCAAGTCAAAATTGGAGCTTGTTGGTGCAAATCAGAGGTTGGCATCACATTGAGGAGGTCCAAAAACTCACAAATCGAGTTTTGTTTCATCCAAATCAGATATCTAAAGCCAAATCTAGAGCCATTTGAATTTTCAAAGTTTAACGGCGGCGATTCAGAAAAAATAATTTCATAGGCAATTTTCAAACAGCGAAATCTCAGTCATCCGGAGTCCTTTTCTTGAGCAATTTTTTTTATTTTGGGGTAGAATTTCACGATCTACACAATGGTGCAGGTGATTTCTGATCTCTGTTCTTGATATTTTCTAAAAATTGCAAATCCTAATTTTTACAACTTTAAAGGCTTCGTTTGGGCTCATATGGACACATTTTCAGGTGCTATTTTTTTTAAAAGTTTATGATTTTTTATCTACTTTTCTGATCTGGTATCAGTTTGGAAAAATTATGAGTAGACATAGTACTTTCAGAATTTGGTCTATTTTGGCCTATTTTTGGCACTTGTAATTTGTTAGATCCTTGAGAGATCTTGTGTCTTATTTGTTTGAGTCTATTATAGCTTCATATTTTATGTCGTAATCATCAAAATCAGAAGTCCACTTTGGTTCATTTTGGCAAGTGGCAATTGTATATGCACTATATATAAAGTGCCAAAATCATCTATTTTAGGGGGTTCTTTGGTTCATTGCATTTTGGGGGGTGCATTGATTTTTTTATCTCATTGTTTCATGTGAGAAGTACATCATGGATGGTTTAATTAAGTTGACAAGAGGGAACTATAAGAAATGGAGTGAATTGGTTCTTGCTCATCTTAGTGAGCATAACCTATTGTCCTATTTGTATGGGTATAGACATAAAAGTCCTTACAATTGTGACTCTTGCTCAGAAGTTGTTAAGGTTGTCTATTTGAATATGGATATGGATGTTATGGATTCCCTTGATGACTATGAAGATGAGACAGAAAATATTCCTGATTTTTGGACTGTTCTTTGAGAAATGTATGGAGATCCACATATTCCTCCACTTCCAAAACGTCCAGAACCTCCAGTTGCAGCTCCTCCTCCTACTGAGATCACATCTCTTGATGATGCATGTCTTCCTATAGCCACTCACTCTTGTGATTCAGTGCAGCAAGATATTCCTTGTCTTCTAGTTATAATTTCATGGGATGACTACTTGATAGACATTGCAAGTTTGTTTGTGGAGTCCTACATTTCAAATTTGAGAGACTTCATTGATGATATTCATCTTCTCTTTGTTGAAGATGATCCTTCTTTAGTTTTTTTGAGGGAGTATGTTGACCCTTCATTCTCCACTTGATCCTTCTTCCAAGATTGACATGATTGTGGATCCTTTGATACAAAATTTGGAGGAGGTCTCTTTAACTTTAGAGAAGACATTTGAATCTTTGGAGATTGGTTTTCATGAATCTCAAACTTCACTTGAGATGTCACATTGCATGGTTCAGGTTGATCATACTCAAGTGTTGGAGATTCCTATTCAGTTTCCTGAGACATCATACATTTTGAGTATTCTTCCTAAAGATTGGGGAGGATTCATTGATCCACCTATGGAATTGTTTCTTCCTAAGGGGAGGAACATCATTCAGTTTTCTTGGTGCAGTTTCTACATTGATCCAGGTGCATTATCATAGGTGTACATTTTACATTGAGGGGGGGCTTTCTTGCTTCTCTTCCTACTTCATTTGAGGAGGCATCTTTGTCTTTGGAGTTTGATCCAAATTCTTACGTGGATCAATTATCATTGGTTCCTTGTTTGTCACCTTCTTCTATTGGACTTTCTCTTGATTGGTTCGTGGCATCTTCATCAACCAAAGACATGGTGGCACTTGGGCATACTTCAGAGACATCATACTTCATTTGGATTCCCCTTCCTACTTCCTATCCACAATGGGAAGCTTTCTTACATCTATACTTGGTGTATCTTCTTCCTAAGGGGAGAAATGTTGTTTGTAGGCATTGGACTATGTTTTGTCTTCAAGAACTTACCATCCTTGGAGGAGATTACTCATTATGGGGGGGATATCATGTCTCTTTGTTTCCTTCTTTTGGGGGGATTTTTTATTGTATATGCATGATGTATGTCATAATTGGGGGGTTTTGATTACTCCATCCATGCATGCATCTTGTCTTCATCTCTCTTTTTGGGGGAGGGTTTTTCCCATGAGATTTTCCCTCTTTCTCCACTTTATGAGAGATTACATTGTTCTTGCATTTTGTACATGGGTACCTAACATGGCCTAGTAGTTGAGACTCATCTTGCATTGTGAGCTTAAGTGCATTCCCCTAAGTTGCACTTAAGGGGGGGTGTTGGTGTAATTAAATATTTACTAATTACACTTACTTAAGTTTACTTAGGATAATACATTTGCATATTAGTTGTCATTGTGACACCTAGGAGTTTGCATTTCATTTTAGCACATGGTTAGGAGAATTTTCACTTTAGGTGTGAATATAGTTGTCATCACATACCTCTTTGTGAGTGAGATCCACCTTTAGTGCTCTTATCACATTATCATCCTCTCATTGTTGCACATACTTTGATGTACAATGGAGGATGATCCAACTTTGGTGGACATGTGATTCTACTTTGTGTGGGTGATATCCTATCATCTCCTTATCATGTAGTCTTATTGCATTGCCTATATATTTAGGCACTCCTACTTTGTATTCAATTCAATTGGTTATAATCAATTATTTGATTATTTTTCCTATCTCTCTTGTGCTATCTCTTGAGCTTCTAGATCTTGGCTTTTATTCTTTTCCTTAGGCAAATTCTTACATGGTATCAGAGCAATATCAAAATTCTTACAACTTTAGTTTATTTCGGTGGCACTTTTATACATGGCTACTTAGGTAGATTTTTTTATTTATATTACTTCTTCCAGATATTGTGAAGCGACTTTAGTTCTCGCTTTAATATTGCCAAATTTATTATTCATGTATTTACAACTTAATACAATTTATTAAATTTATTTTATAGAACATTATTAAATGTAGGTTGAAAGTATTAATGATTTAATTAATTTGGATTTAAGCTTTTTATTATTTAGAAATTTGTTGTATTGATGATTTAATTAATTTGATTTAAGTTTTTTAATTAATTTTATATTTAATGTGAATTAAGGATTATGAATGGTCACATAATTGGTTTTATTATTAATTTGTGGAATATTTAATTAATTAATGATCGTATTATCCCTTTTTAATAATTGGGTTTTAAGGGGAATTTAGTTACTCTATTAAAATTTCTTAGGGAAAATATTAATATCATAAATGAAACCTTTATGCTTATTGCATTTCTTTCAAGGGGTATATTCCCTATATTTTAATCAATCTTATACCGATGACTTTATAGTCTCGATACACTAGTTTGAGTTGAGACTTTCCTCATTACTAAATTTGAAATTTAACTAAGATTTAACCTATGATTCTTTTACGCCAAACCTAGTTAGGAGTATCCATTTGGGTTTATGTCATCCGGCTATAAGGGAATCTCGGCACGCCAGCGCATGCTATGATTTCCTTATGAGTCGTTTGGTGTTCGACTTTATGTCACAGGCTTTGCATCAAGCGACCATTGTGTGCATCCATAGATTTTGTTTAGTGTTCTTCAAAAAAAATTATCGTTGTATTTTGGGCACTATATCATACGAATAAGAATTTTCCTAAGGTAAAGAATAAAAATGTCAAGATTTAGAAGTTCAATTGATAAGACAAATAAGAGAGACAAGATGATATGATCAAATGAATAACTCAATAATGATCAAATGATAATGGATATAATTGATTAAGTACTATGAGAGATGCAAATGATAACCTATCAACTAGACAAGGTGTAATCACATGTCGACTAAAGGTGGATCATCCTCTATTGTACAACAAAGTATGTGCAACATGTGCAACAATGAGAGGATGATAATATGATAAGAGCACTAAATGTGGATCTCACGCATAAAGTGGAAATTCTCCTACACCATGTGCTAAAATGAAATGCAAACTATTAGACATCTCAATGACAATTAATATGTAAATCCATTATCTTAAATAAACTTAAGTAAAGTGTAATTAGTAATATTTAATTACATCAACAATACGAAACCTGACCTGTTTGTTCAACTTTAACCAAATGCCTGAGAAAAAACACCTAACAGAGTGTGTGCGAGTTGTTTGACAAAATGCTCAAGAGAATGTAGAAACACGGACAATGCATGTCAATTGCTTGACAGAATGCATCGTACAAAATGTAGAGGCGCACTAACAGAGCCTGTGAGCCTTAAAAGCGTGAAACGGGAAACTATGTACAAGTTGAAAGCAAATAAAGTTGTACATTTCGAGCTTCATCATTTGTAAAATCAGAAAACCGCATTGCAATAAGAGGGCATCATGTTACTTCACTGAGAAGAGCTCAAAAATATATAAGAGGAACCTAGATCAGGAAGATCCTTACACATTGTTGAAAAATGACAACTTTATTTTTAATAGTTTGGGTGAAGTCTTAATAATAGGTGGCTTTAATGCTAGGACAACAAACAACCAAGCCCTCAACTTGAAAAGAAGCTACAAAGAAAGAAGTGATCTGCTATGGTTAGAAGAAGAGAATGATCGGTTTTAGAAAAGTTCTTCAGGGGACAACAATGACAATGTTAATCCTTACACGATAGAATTATTGGGCTTATACAGCTTGTATAATATGGTCATATGTAACGATATGAAAGTGTGGTCAAATTGAGGAAAAAATACTTGTAAAACATACAATGGACAAAGTGTTGTTGATTATGTTATATGCTCTCAAGCTCAAATCATAGGGGTAAAAAAGATAGAGATAAGAGAATACTTAATAGGGTTAAAACCATACAACAACCCAATTTTTTTAAAATTGGCCATTCATTTAAATGAGCAGGAGGGAGAACAAACTCATCTTAAACAAAAGAAAGTACCTTCACATGGCAGAATCCTAATGACCCAAAAAAAATTTAAAAATATTCAAAGATGCTTTAAAGGGCTGATTAGGATTTTCGAGGATGAACTTGAACATACTAAGTAGCAAATAGTAAGCAAAGATACCTTAGTTCCTCTACTTCATAGGGCATTAGAGAAGTGTAAAAGAAATAAACCCAAAAAAGAGGCAAAAAATATTATTTCCAGCAAACCTTGCTTTGATAATAAGTGCAAGTTAGCAAAAAGAAATCTAAGAGAAGGAATGAGTAAAGAAAACAAGAAAAAGACGAAAAGTGTAAAAAAGAAACAAATGTGAGCATAAGAAGGATGAAGCTAATTACTATTGAAAAACAAAACCAAAAAAAAATGGAAAGAGCTTCAACAAAAGAGGAAGCAAATAGAAAACAACGTCAGAGGGTCCCAATGGCTTGAATATACAAAGATGATAAATGAACGTAAGCAGGATAAGCATAAACCCCTAGTAATCAATATCACAAATGAGTTTTTCACAATTGAAGATATCTTCCAAGGCATAAAGAGACTAGCAGGGTTAAAAGCCCAAGATATTGATGGGTTGCAAGCTAAACATCTAAAATGGGCCATTGATGTCCTCGCATCACATATCAATCGTATTTTCAATTATCTCAATGAAGAAGACTTTCTTAAAAATTGGACAACTACCATGGTGATTCCTCTCCACAAAAGTGGTGACATAAATAATCCATCAAATTATCACACTATCATAATTAACCCTCCTTGGGAAGGTTTTTGGTAGCATGGTTGAATGCAAAATCAGCAAGTGAGTAGAAACAGAAGGTAAAAGAGTTAAGGAACATGTTGGTTTCAAACCAAAACATTCCACTATTAACCACAGTGTTACTCTTAGATTCTTGGTGGAGAAAATGTGGAATACTCAGGGTGATGAGCCTTTTGTTGCTTTGTTGTCTTTTAAAAGACCTTTGACAAAGTATCACACAAAAAACTTTGGAATAGAATGAATGAACTGAAAATTCCTATTGAGCTCAAGGCTACAGTACATAAATTATATGAGCAGGTCAACGCAAAAATCAGAACTATTAATGGGATGTAAGAGTGCTTTGGCATCGATATAGGTGTCAAGCAAGGATGCCCCCTCTCACCAACCTTATTTGGGTTATATATTGATAAGTTAGAAGAATGGTTAAACAAGACTAATGGTGAAGGTGTTCAACTAGCTAAATATGTGATAAAGCTACATCTCTATGCAGATAATCTCATGTTAATTGCTAAAATGGTTGAGGGTTTGAAGGAACACTTGAAGGCACTTGATACCTTTTGTCATGAGGTTGGGATGCAAGTGAACACAAACAAAACTAAAGTGATGATCTTCTCTTTGAAAAAAAATAGGAAGACGTAAAACACTTTTCTTTTCGAAGGGATAGTAGATGACTTCAAGTATCTTGGGATTGACTCCTACAACAAACTCAATTGGGAAACATGTAGAACAAAAAGAATTCAAGGAGGTTGGAAAGCACTATATTCCTTACAAAATGGATGCAGGAATGTAGAGTTATGGGATTGGAAAACCAAGAAGATGTTTTTTGGTTTGTTGGTTACCCCAGTGATCCTTTACAGATGTGAGATTTGAGGCAAGAGCATGTCAGATTAGAAATGGAGGCAAGTAGAGAGAATCCAAAAATATTTAATCATCAATAGCCTCAAAATTAAAACCATTGCCCCCTTATGAGATCCTATTGGTGGAAATATACATATTTCCTTCAGAGGTTTCAGCAATGGTTCAGTGGTTAAACTATCGAAAGAATACTCAAGGTATGGAAAAGCATCGTTAGCCTAAATTGATCATGGAGGAGATCATGGAGGAAAGACTAGACATAAGAAAGAACACGTGGATGAAATACGATATCAAATGGATTAAAAAATGGAATGTTAATATGCACAAGTGTCCAAATAACAATGAAGAAATAAAAAAGTTTGTGAGAGAATAATTCACAAGTATCATATGGCCAAAACAAAATGGGTGTCAAAAAGACTATTATATCAAAAAAACTAACCCCACAGGAGATCCTGAAGAAAAAGCATACATAGGAGCAAATATTAAATGGAGAGCAAAAATGCTTATAGTGCAGCTTAGAACAAGTTCTCATCATTTGAAAAGTGAAACAGGTAGATGGATGATACCTTAGGAAAAATTTGTCATATGGGGGTGGTAGAGACAAAGCGACATTTTATCATGGAGTGCCCAACATACAACATCCACTCCAGCTATGAGGATATTTTTGAAGCGGACAATTTAGGTAAGTTATTTGAAGAAACATAGCTAGATAAGACAGCAAACTTAGTGATCAAAATTCACTATCACAGAACAGACTTAAAAAAGAAGTTTCAAATGGTCTAAACTTCTGGCACCCTATCATGAGGTGCATGCTATTTTAGGGGGTCTCATAGGCTACTTTGGCCTCACAGACATTAAAATCTTTCATTCATTCAATCCACTCTATCAAATCCAATTATTAAAATATATGTCATGCTTGAAATTTCAAGCATTTTTTGCTTCCCAATGCATAGTCTTTAAACCATGAATCTCAAAAGTTGAGTTGAGTTATAGCTTAAGATTCAATGGTGTTTAGCATCAAATATATCATGTGAAATCTATCTACATCTAAGTTTATTTACAATTGTATCCACCAGCATGAGCTTTAGGCTAAACTATTACATTAAAGTTTGCCCACCTCATCCGAAAGATGTTGGAGACTTACACTAAACAAGATTTGATCCCTAATAGGCTATTCAAAAATCTTTCAGCGTGACTAACAATTTGTTGTTTGGCAAATAGATCCTTGGAGATTGCCTCTTTAAACTGCAAATTAACAATGCCAGACCACATCGGAAAGATAGGCAACAGAATAATATAAAGTTCTCCTATGTCTACAAAGCAAGGAAATTCTTTTTTTATAAAAGATGAGGTTAAAAGAAATATCAATTTGGTTGAAAGAAATAAAAAGAGGACCCAGAGAGCTAAAAAAACCCCTTCCAAAATATATAGCTCTTAAACTGCTTCAAATCTCATATGGCAAGAACGAATTATTAACTTTGCTCGGCATCAAGCCTTTTGAAAAAGAAAAAAATCATCTGAAGTTGCTTCTAGATTCAACTGTGTAGGTGTTTTTGCCTCCTCGAATCCACAAGCAACTTCAGATGATCTCATGGATTGTGGAGATCTACTTGCTCTTAAAGAAGAAAATACTCTGATGATGAGGGATAACTCTCTCCAGTAAAGCTTGGAAAGCTAGTTTGTTTTAAGATAGAATTAAAAAGATTTTTTTTTTATAAAAATAAAAAAATGTAGTAATGCCTAGCTCTCTTGATGCTTGTGGGGAAGCGGATCACAAGATATAATATATAGGATGTGTGTGCATATGTATATATGAATATATGAGTCTGTACATCTCTTTGCTGACCCCCTCCCCCAAAAATATTTGCCAGCATCCAGAACCTAAGTTTATCCTGTTTCGCCAACACTTTGGCCTACAACAGGTGTGTGTGTACACCAATGATATCTGTAGAAAATCTAAATGACAGACAACCAATTCCAGTTTACAATCAAATACATTGAATAATACCCAAGACAAAATTTATGCCTTTCAAGCTTGGAATTAAATAGATTGAAAAATACATGAGGTTTATCAAATTGTTTGGTTGGGCTCAATCTTCCTAACCAGCTAGTACAAATTGTTAGAAGAATGACGAAAATGGTCATGTAGTAGGCCTATCTTTGGCATATTGATTTGAATGAATATGATATGGAAACTGACATAACAATAATAATGCCATTATGTAGCTCAAAACTTGGGGGAAGGTTATTTTGTCAGAAACTTGATGAGACAGTATGCCTTCAAAAGCTCTTAAGTAATTTGAGCAGAATGCCATCAATCACGAAACAAGTTCAATAGCACTTCCAAGTGGCCATGCAGCTTCAACTAGAGAATTCTTGTACTTCACTTGTTTCACCAGAGTAATTTCATGTGTAGGACTAAGATCTGCAAATGAAAATAGAAGACAAATAAATAAGTTCAAATAAGAGTTCCAGATATTGAATTACCAAATAAGTCTATCAATTGAGAACAAGAAAAACTTTAAAATCTTACCAAATCCTTCAGTGAGCAGAGTATACTGATATGCAAGGTCCATACAAAGATAGGGCAATTGAGTCTGATCTACATTAGGGAATTCTTTCCCTGCATTTTCATAACTACTACTGCAAGCCTTTTTGGATGCTTTCTTAAAATCTTCAGGTTTTACCTTTGCCACTGCTGCACTTGAATCAATAAAACCAGCCTGAAAACACAAACATATAAGGCACTCTGATAAGTAGTTGCTTTTAGCATTCTAGATTTAGTGTACTTGAACTCCTACAGACATCTTGGGTGAGATTATAGCTTTGCTTTCAGATATATTGAAAGAGAATCAATTTTAAGGATAATAGTACCTCTGCAGCTCTATCAAAGAAAAATGATGCTACAAACAGCTTCTTCTGTCCATCCCCACCACCACCATTCCAGACACCCCCAAAGGTACATTTCATGTGGGTGCATGCTTGATCATGTTTTAGCGCATCAATAATAACCTTGTGGCATTCCTTGAAACCAGCTGTAGATGTTGCTGATGCCTTGTATGTGGATCCCCCATAAGTATACAAACCTGTAAAATACATCTATTCAACCATTATACATGCCAATTTAAAGAGCTATGTATTCATAATGATTCTTAATTTGCAATAAAAATAGTTTCATGTGGTTCCTGTGTCTGATTTTGACTGACGTGCATTAGATTTAAAAGCATTAAACTTTATCAGATGGAATACTGGTGAAAATATTCATGCAATTTATTACATGAGTATTATCAACCAGAACAGGTATCTTGCTGAAACTTTGCTCAGTTAATTATCAACTTCCTAAACTTTATCAACTAAAGAAGCTATGTTAATAAACATATGGGGATCATATGCACTAAGAAATTAAAAGTTTCACTTGTAGTTGCATTTTAAGAGTACAAATAAAATAGTATTGCAGCAGTCATTGTTAAGCCCATTCTCATCTATTTCATTAGTCCTTGTGTATTGTTCAAACATCACTCCCCTGTATTTAGTCCTATGGTATTTAAGTCATTCAACTTTTTCCTACATATGAGTTTTTCCATTTGGAATGCTGATTTCCATCTCTACAATTCTATACCACCATGACAATGGTAATGGAAGCCATTTACATTGTTTGCATGTAATGCTCCACAACTCTAGAGTCTATCAACGCATCTCTGTACCCAACGTCTTTTAACCAATTTTGATATACAATGTTCAATTTCACGATTGTTCCGTAGCTGCTAAATTACTTTTCTACAATTGCAGTTGTCATGAAAAAAAAAACACCATGCATCTCTACATCCCCCTGGGCATTCCTGGGATTCATTTGTTTCTTTCCAATGCCCAGCTAAAATTAATAAACCAAAACTTCTTTAATCACAGTTCTATCAACAAAGATCTGCAAACCCTAAATGAATGATCCAAAAATTTCATATGCATTACTGCTATCAAATTGATATATAAATATGGATGTTGGATCTTGGATAAAATATTATTGTGACTTTTAACTTTGAGACCACCACGGATTCATTTCCTTACGAGGACACCTGGTAGAAATCATTACTTGATATGTATGTGGGAGAATTGTTTGCTAGACCAAAATCCAGTGTGCAGAGGATATGCCATCTTGGTCTTTCTCTACAAAAGATGTTTCCAGATTTCTCTCCAGCAGGTTCAATCAAAGGTGAAGATCGGAAATTTTTGTTCCTACCCTTGGACACACTGATGGAGCTCATACTGAAAGGGTACAAGCTATTATGCTTCAGAGGATTATCAATGCTATTGCAAACATAGAATTTGGGGCCCACAAATACTTTTTAGTTTGCTACTTACCTGTACATGTAATGACTAATATATGATGAGAAATGTTTATAGGGTAGCACAATGTTCATTCTTGACTCTTTGGTCCTTATAGAGACAAGCACCCTTAGATCAACCACCAAAGACATTGTCAATATGGTGAGGCTTGTTTGCCTTTATTGGATGCATTCCATTGTACAGAGCCTCCTTCGATGCTCTTCTCCTTCATGTCTTTTTGACTGAATTGTTAAGCCTCACATGACCTTCTATATTGATCAGTTTCTCTGGATTTCTGACAAACTTGTTACCATGCCAGGCTACTGCTCGAACCATTGTAGATTTCAAAACTATATCAGATCCAAGTGTGTTCTTACCAATTAAGAGATGAAATGAACCGTCAAAATTGCACAAGAAGATCAAATGTGCATGCTTTGTTTCTTTCAAGAGATAGGGAGGGAAGATCATACCATTCTCTCTATATAACGAGGTATAGTTGGTTATATACAAGCATCTCACTCACCATGATGTGATGTCCCCTTTCTGAAATATGATTTAATATTAATATAGTATTAAAGTATAAAAAGAATATAAATAAAATTTAAATTTAAATTTAATTAAGTTTAATGAATGGTCACAAGGCATAAAATGAAAAGTTGCGACTCCCTCAACATGAGATATGAAAAGGAGAATAGAACTTCATTTGGAAAAGCAGGAGAAAAGAGGAAAGGACACTAAGGAAGGAATATTGGAAGAAGATTGGAATGGGAAGAATTGATGAAGGGTTGTCACTCTTTCAAAGGGCATAAAGGATGAAGGGTTGTGACTCTTGAAAGGTTATAATAATGGAAAGTTGTGACTCTCCCATCATGAAGATATAAATAGGAGGGAAAGACATTTGTTGAAGGCAAGGAAGAAGGGATCATCGTAAGGAAGGTAATCATAGTAAGTTCTGTTCAGAGATATAAGATAGTTCTGATCTGCATAAAAGGAGCATAGGAATTAAGGAAGCATTAATGTTAGAAGGAGGAAGTAACTTCCAAAGGGGCAGCAATGATGGAGGGTTGTGACCCTTTCGAAGGGTGGTAATTGTGAAAGGGTGTGAACATTGAAAATGGCAGACATGGTGAAGAGGTGTGACCCTTCCTCACAAAAGATATAAAGGGTGAAGAGGGATCAATGGAGAGGAATAGAGGTTATAAAATATATTTGATGCTCTTCACAAGGAAGAGATGAGAATAGAAATGAATCATTCACATTGTTGACAAGCATTGTGTGACAGACAATTATGATGTAACATATCTACGAGTTTAATACTAATTTGAGAATGTTAGATCTGAATTCTATTATTGATAATAAAAAACCCTTATGGGGTCTAATATATAAATATATCATATATGTCTGTTAACAATTGTGAAATCAGAATTGTATATCAATCATGTTGTGTTATATATACATAGCCTATTCCTTAATCACTCGCTAATACCATTAAGAAGATAGGTTGATTTTGTCAGGGAGAGATGGAGTATTACATATATGTAGGAGGAATACCTAATTAGGTTTCCCAATGTAGGAGTAATACCTAATCAGATTTCCCAATGTAGGAGGAAACTCCAAAGATGGGGTAAGGACATATATCATGAATCCTTGAGGATAATGTCCCAAAATAGGTAATGCATATGTGTTCCGGAAACCTTGAGGGAGCCTACTTGTGGATTGGTTTCCAAGTGCCGAGGGACAAGTAATTCCCCATCCCTCTTAAGGTTATTGATTAGGAGAAAAGTAAGATTATTAAGGTTTATGTATTATGTGATGTCCCCTATCTGAGATGAGAATTTAATGAATAAATAATAATATTAATAGTAATTAATATCTAATTAAATAAATAATAAAATTAAAAGTATAAATAAATAATAATTGAATATAATATAATATGATTAAAAGATTAGTCTCAATCTTATTAATAGAGATATAATAACCAGTAATAATATATCTTATTGAATATTAATATCAATTCCTATAATAATTAATATCAATATTATTTCCTAATAGTTCCTACCAATCAATATATAATAATTAATATTATTCTAATTATTAATATTATATAAGCAAACATATTTCCTACTATAACCTGGCTGTCTACGTGGATTAGTCTAATTATATTATTATCCTTGGTATGGAAGCACGACCCTTGCAAGGGGTGCATTCAACATATAAATTAATATCTGCTTTCATCTTCAAAGAGACAGGGCAGAAAAACCACGTCAGATATACACGGTCAGCAATAGATACAGGAAACAACAGAGAAAAGATTGAATAGAAGACAAATAAATAAATAATAACTAGTACCAAATCACACCCAGCAATAAACTAAAGAACCATCGAATGAAATAAAAGGGTTTGCACAGGAAGAAATATACAGCAATCCACTATCCGGGCATATACGTAGCACAGTACTTATCAGCAAGAAGGCATGGAAACAGACAAGGAAGGGAGTTAGTGAACCCTGGATTACCCTGGATTACAATCGGACTTCAGAGGTAAGTGTTATATATATATATATATATATATATATATATAATGCATACATTTGCAGATTTTCAAAAGAAATGTCCAGATAATTACTGCAAATAGTCTGATATAAATATATATCTATGCTGTAATTATATAAAGCATTTACAGAATTATACACTACATTGATAACATGTTATTTTTTACACTATACTAAATCTACATTAAACTTTTATGCATAAGAGACGGCTATAAAACATTGTCACCCTAACTAGGCTCTGTATATTCGGTTACAATATATGTTTGTATGATGAAGAGCCTACTCATCAGTCTGCAATGATTGGAAGGGGAGGAAGAGTACAGAGGAAAGAAGGGAAGTGAGGACTAAGGAAGGAATGATGAAAGAAGATTGGAATGGGAAGAATTGATGAAAGGTTGTCTCTTTCAAAGGGCATAAAGGAAGAAGAGTTGTGACTCTCTTGAAAGGTTGTAATAATGAAATGTTAATGACTCTCCCATCATGAAGATATAAATAGGAGGGAAAGACATTTGCTAAAGGCTAGGAAGAAGGAATCACCATTAGGAAGGTAATCATAGTAAGTTTTGTTTTGAGATATAAGACAGTTCTGATCTGCATAAAGGGAGCAAAGGAATTAAGGAAGGATCAATGGAAGAAGAAGGAAGTAACTTCTGAAGGGGCAGCAATGATGGAGGGTTGTGACTGTTTTTGAAGGGTGGTAATTGTGAAAGGTGTTGATATTATGGCCTTTACGGCATATAGATCAACCATCTTAAGGCAATAATAATAAATATATAGGATATATTTATTAGTGTAAATCAATATAAATAATAATAAATATAGGTGATATTTATTAATTATTGTTTAACAATATTAATTACATATATATATAAGTGGCAATTTAAGTAAATAATAAATAAAAGGTTATGTATTATTTCGCTTGGGAGGGCCCAAGTTGGCCACCTTGGGTGGAGGAGTTTATCTCCTAAAAGCATCATATATATATGTTATCGATCCTAGAGGAGAGATCATCAAAAACATAACATGATTCTCTCCTCTCAAGGATCGAATTCCTTACATGTGAATTTGGCAAAGTGCTGAAGCGAATGCATTATGTGAATGCTGAACCAGAATTCTGGACGAATTGTTGCAGCCCTAGAAGGGCGAATTTAGAACAGAATTCTGGACAAATTAGAGTAAAATTCTGGGCGAATTGTTGCAGCCCTAGAAGGGCGAATTTAGAGCAAAATTCTCGACGAATTGTTGCGGCCCTAGAAGGGTGAATTTAGAGCAGAATTCTGCGCGAATTAGAACAGAATTCTAGGCAAATTGTTGCAGCCCTAGAAGGGCAAATTTAGAGCAGAACTCTGGGCGAATTGTTGCAGCCCAAGAAGGTTGAACTAGGGCAAACTGGAGCAGCCCTAGAAGAACAATATAAAGGCCGATCTTGCAGCCCTAGATCTGAGAATTATAACAGATCTAATAGAAGGCAAAATCAGGGCAGATTAGCGACATATTGTGAGCAAACCTTGATAGCATTCATCCATATCAAATTCAATTGGTTATATTCAAATCTCAGCAATATTGGATCAGACTTAAAAGAGCCCTAGGTGGGCAACATTACATATTCAGATCAGACCAATTTTAAAGGGCAAGATTGAAGATCTCAAGGTTCAGATTTGAAGTCTCTAAGGACTGATTCAAAGCTATAATCTAGATATTATCTCTCTTTGTTCCATGTGATTTATTATATATCCTGTATTTAGATTTGTTAGATTTCTATAGATTGATATATTCCTTGTTAGAATCTGAAATATACTAACAAAAGGGTGTGACAATTGAAAAGGGCAGACATGGTGAAGAGGTGTGACCCTTCCTCACAAAAAATATAAAGGGGGAAGATGGATCAATGGGGAGGAATAGAGGTTATAAAATAAATTTAATCCTGAAAAGGAAGAGATGAGAAAAAAAATGAATCATTCACATTGTTGGCAAGCATTGTGTGACAGAAAATTATGATGTAACATATCTACAAGTTTAATACAGATTTACAGAATGTTAGATCTGAATTCTATTAGGGATAAGGAGCCCTGACATAGTCTAATATATATATATATAATAGTGAAATCAGAATTATATATCAGTCAAGTTGTGTTATATATATATAGCTTATTCCTTAATCACTTGCTAATACCATCAGGAGGATAGGTTGGTTTTGTCAAGGAGCGATGGAGTAATACCTCACAATGTAGCAGGAAACTCCTAAGATGAGGTAAGGACGCATATCACAAATCCTTGAGAGTGATGTCCCAAAATAGGTATGCACATGTGTTCCAGTAACCTTGAGGGAGCCTACTTGTAGATTGGTTACCAAGAGCCCAAGAGCCCATGGACAAGTAATTCCTATCCTTCTTAAGGTTATTTTAGGAGAAAAGTTAAGGTAATTAGGGTTTAAGTATGTGTTATGAATCAGTAATTGTTTCTTAATTTAATTGGATTTAAATACATAGTGATGTATGTTAATCATTAGGAATTGACAACCTCTTAGTAGGGAACGTTTCAAATTGTCATTTCTAGGTGCAATCCAAACCCTTGTTGGAAATTTTAGGGTAAATCAAGTCAAGTCCCAATTGGGGACATTACATATGGTGTCTCCATTAGGTGATTCAGATCTGTTTTCTCCCATGAACATCAATGTTCTCTAAAAAAAGCTTCCACATTGGCTATTGAACTGTGTATGGTGTCTCCACAAGGTGATTCAGATCTGTTTTCTCTCCCATGAACATGAATGCTCTCTAGGAAAAGCTCTCGCAATGGCTATTGATTCAATTATATGAAACAATGAGGATCTCTCTCTCCCTGTATTCTTTAAATATCCTGATTGGAAATGTCTCTCTTTGGTCTTTAGGATGATGGAAATTTTCAGACAAATCACCCAGTTCTCTTAAAACTATGTATATATCATCCCTATTTCATCAACGTCACAAGCATAATCCCAAGTGACCTACAGTCACTGATAATTCTCATTATAATTATTGTCAATTGACAAAAAAGTAGAACATTGCTCATTGACTCCGTTACTTGAAAGTATACGTAATTTAGGACCATGTTGCAGGAAAAGGTTACTTTCCCTGGTCCGCGATCTCCTTACAAGGTAACAGACCACCTTTAGCTCCCTTTAGAAAGCAGTACTTTTGAGTTTGATTTCACTGAGCACTAATCACTCTCCCCTTTCAATCTAAACAATTATTGAATGGATATTCTTCAGGAGGCGTTTGACAAGTGGGGGGCTTGTAGGATATTACTTGTATAATATTATAGAATCAATGATCTACTTTAATCATTTGAAGACATTTAGATTAAATAACAATTCCACAGCAATTCATCTGAAATTTTCAGTGATATCATAAAAGACTTATAAAATTATCTCAAAACAAAGAATAGTAACAGTGACCAGTATCTGAAATGATATTGTGAGATCCTCAAAAGTACTGACATTTATTTCATGAGAAGATCAAAATAAATCATAACTAGAAGCACAAACATTAACAACTTCATATTTTTTTAAAAACAAGGAAGCAATACAAAAAACAAATTTTCATCAAGTATTTGATATTGATTTGAAAGCAAGTCCTTTGAGAAGTATTTTATGTTCACCTTGATAATCCTTTAAAATGCAAGGGGAATCATTGTCCCCTGTGACTTTCAGAATTTCAGCACGAGCTGCCAACAGACCATAATGTAAATAGCTGCAATTGAGAACCATAACACCACAAAATGCAATTTATTTCTGGTCTTGTCGTTAAATAAAGGAGATCTAAACCAAAAAGATGCAATGTGCTTGCTTTCTTACATCCATATATGCCCATTTTTAAGATATACAGATACAAATTCTAAAAAAAACACAATGTTGCTTATGGAACTGAGAAGAACAATCAGCATTGTCATGGAAAAACCAACAAATGAAATGTATGAAGATTTACCAAAGCATCAAAAGAAATGAAAACAGATGGCCATCCATTATGTTGATTATTTCTCATCATTTTCCCCTGATTACATTTACTTCAGAACTTTTAGAAAGAGTTGAGAATACCTATGGACATAAAGATGGTATCTTTTACCCTTGAGGGTCAATTCCTTTATATATGAATCTTCTCCTTTGGTGGGCTTTGGGGCACTTTTGGCATCGTCATCTGAGACTGCATATGCCATCTGAACAGAACCACCTCCAAGATCAACAATTCCAACTGTATCTGAATAGTCATTACCTACATTTCCTAGCAGGTAGTTTATAGTAACCTACACCGTAAACAACATCAAATAACTTAGTAGCTCAAAATTTTACTGACCATCTAAATAACAAAAACTAAGAATACATGAACAATTACAGAAATACAAAAAACAGATATAATTATTTAGCCATAAAACTTCTCTATTATCACATCTTCATTGATAACAACCTGTACCAACACTAAATGCCTCAACTTTTAAAAACAAAAGATCATTATGCAATGCAGGAAAAAGCATCCAGAATGTTTTTTTGGAAATTTTATCACTCCAACACAACAAGACATTTCAATATTACCCTATAAAATATAAATTGGTTGTGATTAGATGTTTAAAAATACACTGAAGAAGATAGGATAACTATAATTAAGGGTATATGTTGAATTCTATCAAAAGCAGTTTTTCCGAATAGTGTCAGCAGTTCATAATCCATGCAACATAGGGATATATCAAGGACTGCTCATATTGTGGGCTTCTCTAGCATGCTGCAGCAGATTGGTTTAACCACTGACAACTTTATCATACTATGCAAAAACTAGACAGTTCTTTTTCACTATCTACTGTCGTGGATAGTATTTAGTTTGTACTCCCTTGGGTTCAGATTGTGCTGATATAATTATTCAATTGCAAACACATACCAATTAAAGGTCATAAGAAGTAAGAAAAAACTATGTCAATAACATCTCACACATGCAATCACAAAGCTTGCAATGAACAAAATCAGAGACTATAAGATGCAACAGAAGATAAGCCCAATACTGTTTATTGAATCCTAATATTAAAAAACCATACACAACTATCTTGTGAATTTGTCTCGGAAAGTTAAATCCCTTACATTTGCGCCATCATAGGATGAACCACTGCTTTAATTGTATAAAATTGTATTACATGAAACATTTCCTTTTCATTGACATATATTCTAGGAGAATAACCTCAAATCTGGGTATCTTCCTTTCTCACACATTTTTTAAAAGCACTAAAGTATACAGCTTTTTTGTGAACTTGCTTCCCAAAAATTCTATATAATGTTTTATGAAGATGTTAAAGTAAGGAAGAGTATACACTCTATCTAATCAACCACACAAAGCATATGTAGAAAGTTGTTACACCATAAAACCTCATTGGCATGGGAACTAACTGTAAGGCCATGCCTTGTGAGAGGAGGATGTGATCCTACCTCTCTAGTACAATTCATTAAATTGCCAATTACATAGATAAAGTAACGAAGTAATGTAACAATCATGGATTTCATTGCCCTAGTACACCCTATGGAATGTATGTCTCTTGCCTCTAAATAATACGATGTGAATTTATTTAAATAGTAGATAGAATTGAGCATTATTTTATGAACAATTCTGACATCTCATTTCAAGCTCATATTTCAAGGTTGTTACTTAAATGAAATGATTACATAATGTACTAGTGGTTTCACAAATACATCCTATGAAATGAAAGATGAATTATTACACTAATTCAAACTAGAACAGTAACTACCTAATCGAGTTCAAAGCTAATGGACGAAGACGAAGTTGACTTTGATTCTTGAAGCTTTGTGACCCTTTTGAAGGGCAGACATGTTTAAGAGTTGTGACTCTTTAGAAGGGTGGTAATTGTGAAAGGTTGTGACCATTGCAAAGGGGCAGACATGATGAAGAGGTCTGACTCCACCCCACACTGGAAGATATAAAGAGAAGGTTTTATTTGAGGACATCCAAGAGAGATCAATTTAAGGAATAATATATTATTCTCGAAGGCAACATTCAAAAGTGGCAACTCAATCCTTACGAAAGGTGGTGACCCTTCAACCAATAAAGTATAAAGGAGGATTCATTCCAAGCATTGAAAGGGATACATTGTGTTGTGAATCAAGGGATAAATTATAGTACTCAATCAGCAAGCAGTACTCATTAATGGGCAGATCAGAGTATAAGGCACAAGCAGATTGTCCAACAATTAATACATTCACAAGTCACTTGCATCAGCAAATATAGTCATCATGGGAATGATTGAAGAATATATCTTAAGGAATCATTGAAGCAGAATCAGACACAACAATCAGCAACAAGAAGAAGACTCAAAAATCAGGAACATCATAACAATTACAATCATCAGATCAGAAGCAATTACAAGAATTAAACTAAGTTACTGGATCCTTGCATTTAGCCCCGGATCCTGATTCCAGTGCGATTTTGATTCTGATTCCTTCCGGATTCTGCCCGGCTTCCGGCCGGGCATCCAGATTCCCTGTGGGCTCTTATGAATATATATCTGTATATATATAAGTATATATTTAAACATATATATTATGACTATCTTAAACATGAACAAGAAGATCATAAATCATATAAAAATAACACATTTCAAATGATAAACTTCTGACTTAAATAGTGATAAAGTTTACTATTAATCAGTATTGCATCAAAGTTTCAAACTGATTACATATTGAATTAAGCTTGATAAACAACAAGCTGATAAGTTGATAGGCAAACAAAAATCAGAAATCTTAATCAAGTTCGTTAATTATGATGCTATCCACCGAGTACCCATTAAGTACCTGGTACGTGGGCATGTGTACCAATACCCGGTACACATCCCAGGGGTGTAGGCACGAGTACTCATGCAACCTAGGCAATAACTAATAATAATTAAATATAAAAGCAAATAAATAGATAAATAATAATAAAATATAATATAATATAATTACAAGTTAATTAAGGTCAAGAGATACATGATGAAGAGTTGTGACTCCCTCAACATAAGATATAAAAGAGAGGAGAATTCATTTGAAAGGGGATATCGAGGAAGGAAAAAAGAGGACAGCATAGGAATTAAAGAAGGATTGATAGTAAATCGAATGACATGTTTTATATACCTCAACTTAGCTTGAAGACAATGTGAAGAGTATGCAAACAGAGGAATCATTGAGCTACTGGAAGAAGTTGGCCAAGTGTCAAAGCAGTTTATGGTATATATAAATATATATATACGGATGTTTGTATATATATATTTATATATAAATTCTAGCTTCCTCCTATGAGTATTTCAAAATGGCTTATATATAATAACTAACAGGGCTTCAGAGTATGTTTGGCTTAAGGTACTGGACGTTCTTCTCTTTCCTGTTACTTTTATATATAAGGGTCATAAATATAGGTATACTGATGACAGTATACATATATTATTATATAGAGCTGTGTAAATATATATTTATATATTGGATTAGCCTCGGAAGATCTCACAAATCCGGTAAGGGTATGAACACATGGTTATATATATATAATCTACATATATATATAACCATATGTTCAAACTAATTATTTTTGCCTTACAATTTGAGGAGCTTGGAAATCTTTGCAGCTTTTTCTGGATGATGTAAATATTAGAGGCCCATAATGAACTCTGCTATTATCTTCTTTCCGATAGTTAGCCAGGTATGACTTGAATTTAGTTAGAACACTAGTATAGTACTGAGGAGTATATTTAGTTCTGATGTAAATATGCCTAAAATGTTAAGACTCTCGTGGCAGGAATTGTTAATCTTTAGCGGTAAGGATTTTTAATCACAAGAGTATTTGTTTCTAGTATTATATTGTCAATAATAAAAGTATTTAACTACAGTCTTCATAGTCAATATCAAATATTCTTAGATAGGTTATGTAGCAGAGATGTAGAATTTTTATCTTGATGCAGGTTAACCTTGGTCTCGGAGGAATTTTGTCTTGTTTTTTTCAGGAAGGACTATCATTCGGATGTTCAACACATATACGTGACATAGTAGGAGGATCAAAAACTCTGCTTCAATTGTACAAATGATGTAATCCTTGTCTAATCGCCTTTCTATGTATAATTCATGATTTTAAAAAAAGCAATCTAGAGTTTTTTCGGGACGTAGGTATGCCTACGTAAATTATGTACAAATCTCGATAGGTATCGAGCCGTGGGTATGCCTACGGAAAATATGTATTTTAACAAATCTCGACAATTGTCGAGTCGTGGGTATGCCCATGTAAATTTTTGTATAAGGTCAGGACCTATGGTCCCGGGCAAGGCTGGAGGTTTTCTCAGCCCCGCTCTTTCCTACCAGCGCCTGCAGTGAGCGGGGTCACATTGTAATATAATTATTTATATTAATAAAAATGTCTAGGGCTTCGGCCTTTTACCGATCAAAAAAAAAAAAAAGAAGGATTGATAGAAGAAGAAAGGAATGGGAAGAAAATAAGGAAAGGACTCTCTCAAAGGGCGTAAAGGATGAAGGGCTGTGATTCTCTCAAAAGGTGGTAATTATGAAAGGTTGTGACCATTGCAAAGGGGCAGACATAAAGAAGAGGTGTAACTCTCCCTCTCATTGGAAGATATGAAGGGTTCATTTGAAAAAGACATCCAAGGAAGATCAATTTGGGGAATAATATATTATTCTCAAAGGCTACACCGAAAAGTGGTGACTCAATTCTTATGAACGGTTGTGATTCTTTCACCAATACAGTATAAAGGAGATTTCATTCCAAGCATACAAAGAGGGCGGGGATAAAGAGCAGATATAAAGGAAAATAAGACAGCAGATCAACCTAATCAGCAAGGCAGATCAACCCAATTAGCAGACATATAATCATATATAAGTAGTGATAAAAGCAGTGGTGACAAATAAATGAGCCGGGGTAAGGGTTAAGACAGTAGTGATATAGTAATGAGCAGTGATAATAAGGAAAGCAGAGAAGAATGTAATTAAGCAAAAACAGTAATTAAGTGCAGCACTTAATAGGCTTAATGCACATCAATTATGGAACGGCAATGGTTATAAAGAAAAGGGGTTGTTAAAAAAGGATATGTCCCTTCAAAGGGTTGTCTCCATTAAAAGTGACGTCCCTCTTCAAGTGAGGTAAAGATATATAAAGGAGAAGACTTCCTTGAAGAGAGGCATTGAACCAAGGATCAAAAGTACTAATCCATAAGAGCAGATCAGTTCATCAGACATCATCAATCAGCAGCAGCAGAAATATATACTCCACAACAGCATCAAATATTAAATAAGAGATAATTAGAATGGAGGAAACATCAGTGAAGAATCAAGTGTCAATCAATTATCTTTTATCTATGTTTATGATTAGATATAAAATGCATATGTCAAAAGTCTGTTTGTAAACCCCCATAATGTATAGGAAGGAAGGAGGTGTAGGGAAAGGGGGGAAATCATGAGGATTGCCATCTAGGTAGGATACCCCGAGAAGATGTCTATGTTGCTTGTCAATGGGGCCAAGAGGGCCGAAGCTCCGCTTTTAAGCTTAGATAGGACAGTCTAGAAACCTCCATTACAATCTCCTCTCCAATTTTATAATGATGGCTATTAAACTTAGGAGATGAAGCATGGATAGAGAAAGCAGGTACAAGTACCCCACTAGGTAGGATACATTGGGTGGATGTCCATGTTGCCCACCACCAGGGCCAAGAGGGCCAAAGTTCTGCTCTTGGGCTTAGTGCAAGATGGCTTCGAGCGGACCTATCGCGCTTCCTCTCCCACACCCTAATGCGTTTGAAATGAAGCTATAGATATTATGTGAATGTCATGTGTTATGGACTAACCCTAATAATGGATATATGTGTGTGTGTGTATGCGTGTATTTCTCATATTATGATTGCAAGATTCAAATCCAAGTTCACACTATTTGATATTTTAAAGAGATATATAACTTGGTAAGAGGTAACTCTAACCCTAATTTGTTGCAGTTGTTATTCTAGAGTACATTCGAGGGCACATTAGGAAGGGGGCATTAATACGAAGATATAAAAAGAAAGACTTCCTTGGAGGTAGGCATGGAAACATCAAGAAAAGAAATCGAAAAGCATCAGTGACCTTATATCAGTGATCAGGATCAGACCAGAATATGTCATTGATTTGCAGGTAGTAAGTTCTTGCTCATTGTGGTATGCATGAATATATGTTTAAATATGTATGCTTGATATATGCAGCAATATAATGCACAGTTCTTTACGTATTAATGAAGGATAATATATTTGGCACATAACATAATATATATTATACATAAGCAAAATATGGAATAGCAACATTAAATCATGGCAAAGTGAGGAAAGGAATACGAGGGAGAATGACTCTATCACTAGGTACACCACCTCATATGGATGGCGGAAGGCCACATGAGGCTAAGAGGGATGGTATATCTGCTTTTGGGCCTAGGGTAGAGGATCGCTTTGGGCACCGTATTGTAGTTACTCCTCCAAATTCTACATTGATCAATTGTTGGAATGAATTCAAGGGATCTCAATCAGGGGAGGGTGAATAAGGGTGACATGAGGAGGGAGAATGGCTATGGATTCCTCACTACGTACACCACCTCGTATGGATTATGGAAGACCAAATGAGGCACCCTATCATGTCTCCTTATCCGAGCTCCATTATGATTGAACCCAAACAATAAATAGGTTATATTAAATGACTAGGATAATTGTGAATATATGTTATTTAGCCCTAGTAATGGCTGATCTTATGAATTGTGTCTTCTATATTTGTCTTAACATGATTGCCAAATCTCAACAAGGATATATCTTGCTTTACATCCTTTGGGTAAAGTTAAATCTCTAACTATATTATGTTCCCCGTATTATCAAATTTGTGATTCTAGGGCAAAATATAGGGTAATCCAAAAAGAAGACATTAGACTCTTTCTGCCACAGAGAGCTTCTATATGCATATTCGTGTTCCATTCACAATAAATTGCCAATAACGACAGACCAAAGAATCGAAGGAGGTATAGATAGGGCAGAATAAGTTTGCAGATAAGCGGGTCATACTTACACTGTTACACATATTAATTTTTTATTGCAGAGGAATATGAAAACTTCATGATTTCCAAGATTTATAATAATGAGATGACTTGCGTAGATGATTTTGAAAGTGCTTGAATAGTATATGCTTAATATGATTACATGAATTTTTTGTTATATTTTGCTATGCTCATCTCATGTGCATTTCAGGTTTCATTTATACCTGTTTCTTGAGAATAAAAGCAAAATGTTGCAAGAACATCTAACAATAATATATGATCATCTCCAAAAGGAAAGATATATCCATAAGTCGGATAAGTAGTAATATACCCATTGAAACGATCCTTCTTGAGCTCCATCCAAAACAGTAACCCACTCTGGTTTAAATTCCAATGAGCTTTTGTCGGTCAAAAAATCCTTCACCTGCAGTTAAAATAATACTTTAAGAATTGCAATGTGCTTCATATTTATCTATTGAGTGAACATAAATATTAACAACCAGAACGGCAAAAGTATAATATTGATTAGCTCTTTCATAATTATCCTGTTGAAATCACAAATTGACAATACATGCAGAAAACAACTTTGTTGGCTTTTGAAAAGAATTATTTTTTCCTGTATGGTGCATGCAGGCAGAAGTGCTTACCTCTTGTAGAATTTTATCAGCAGAGTCACCAGGCAATTGTCTTAAACCTGCTGTTGCCTGGAATATATTAATAAATGAGATTAAGCTTTCCATTGAAATATTACACCGGTGAGGATTACTCTAGATTTACAAATCACTTCACCAATCTGCATAAAAGACAATCTAGACTATAGAAAGGCTGCCTTTACCCCAACTCTAACAGGTGTGCTCTTGCGCAGTGTTTCAGGCACAACTGCCTCAGCTGCATCTAAAAGGGATTTCAGAGAATTTGCAGCCTCCTTTGGATTTGCTGCATAGGCACTCAAGCCAGGCTTTTTCTGCATCAAATTCACATGCAAGAATTCAGAAGAAAGAAAACACAAACATGTCAATTGGCTAATAAGTAATATAATGTTGAATTTTCATTATCTATTAGTATTAAACAATAACTTTCACAAATGCTGGTTTTCCAGAGCACAGGAAGAGTTGCCAAGATACAATAACTTTTACAATTGTACTGAATTTTGGGTTAACCATACACAACATAAACAACATAGATATAAGTACAGATTATATCTTTAGTTTTGTTATGCAACCTTCAGTTTGAATTAAAAATACAAAAGACCATACAATTCAAATGTTTAAATCGGAAGGCAATCATATGGCATGAGCATACAATCCACATTCTGAGAATTGTCATGACTACAAAAAACTAACAAAGACCTACAAAGAAAGTATGCAAATAGCTAGGAGCATAAGAGAGATATGCTACCAACATGTTAGGTTCACAATCCCAATTAGCTATAGATAAAATAGATGGACCATGATGATGGCTTGTGCTTGCTGGATAAAGAAAAACACGTGAAATGCTAGATACTGATAACTAACGGTAATTACTGAAATCTTGAAAGAGAAAACCTCATTATCTTCTCTCTGCTTAAAGGATATTATTCTATGGACAAATTAGAATCTGTATAACTTCCCTGATAACCTAAAAATAAATCTGGCATGATATAGAGTAAATGCAGCCCACAAACAGTGACGATGCAGTCTCAAGGTGAATAAATTTTAAAAGTAAAAGGAGAAGATTTGAATCACATGGGAATCATATATCCTGGAGAGCAATGTGCATTGTCAAGACCAAGAGGATTCTTATACTAAAATTAATGAAACAGGAATTGATTACCTGCATGTCAGATCTTCATCCTAGGGAGCTAGTAATGCAGTGGCAGGAGGTTTGATCCAAGGTGTAGAACTTCACTAGATGTAGGGTTGTTGCATGTAAATCTGTTGGGTGTCCTCTCTGTTAATGTAGGCAATGTACCAGTAGAAGTTGAAGTTCAGGCCATTAGGCCTCTAAAAAGAGACTTAATAAGTGTGGTTGTGGAACCATCAAGCACTGGCCTGAATTTAGCTCTAAAACAACTAATATAACCCTGTCAGATTGCACAAAAGAAACCAGGAAGGATTATGCATAAACAACAGCATTACCCGGGGATGCACAAACTGAATTTGTTGAAAAGGCTTTAAAAACTTTCAAGCAAATGCAACTGGAAGAAGTAAACCCAGATTCAACAACCTTTGCCAGCATCCTCCCTGCCTGCGATAAAACAGAAGCCTTTTGAAGCAAGGTATCCGCATCCATGCCAGCATAATGAAGGTGGATTATTGTCAAAATTTTCCTCCCACCCCCACTCGATATGCAAAATATGTAACGCACAAATAAGTCACAGGAACGGTTTGACTGGATGCCTCAAAGAGATTTCATCTCATGGAATGCAATTTGATGCAAGGTTCCATCTCATAGAATACAGCTGGCAAGTATAAAGCCCAATTCGACAACTCTTGTCGGCATCATCCCTGCCTATGATAGAAAGGGAAGTTTGGAACCGGGTTTATATCACATGAATATTGGCAATGAATTCCAAATTATGAATGCATATACTATTGAGTATTGAAACATTGTATGTTAAGGTTCTATAATGTATATATGGCATGCTTTATCCATGTTTTCATATTAACATAATGTATATATATATATGCATGCTTTATCATGTTTTCATATGAACATTTAAAATTTCCCTATGTTTTCATATATATGCATGCTATGTTTTATATTAGCTGCCCCCTTTGCCGTTCCCTAGCCATCCCAAAATTGGCAAAAATATTTGTCATCCTGAAAACTCATCCCCCTGTCCGGGAACCTTGGAGTAACCTTAATAAACAACACAGAAAATGAGCAATGTGCAAGCAAAATTGTTATGTTTAATATCTTCATTGGCATTGATTAAATAGACGTAAATGATGAAGGTGAGTGCTGACTGTGTGAAGGCTTAAGCTTATTAATATACTATGGCCTTGAAAATGCTTGTAGACAATATTTACGTATGCAATTGGAATAAGGGAAAAAATTCTTGTTACCGAGGAAATATCCCCATCAAAAAATCCTTCCTTTTGGGGGATGGGTACATCCTATTCGTGGTGGGGGATGGAAAGGAAACGTCCCCTTGTCACCCCAAAGGGGACCTTCCCCAAGATGGCCCCTATGGCACAGGGAACATATTGGGGGATGGTATCCTCTAGAGGGTGAAGTGGGGAGCAGCACAGAGCAGTGTAGGACATGAAGGGGCTGTCCAGAGGAAAAAACATTGCAAAATCACATCACAGTGAGATCTATTGTCTTCCCATTTAAAATGTGTTCTGCTTAATCTTCATGGTTCTAAAACATATTTTGAAGAAAAATATGTAAATTATACAACTTTATTGGAGCTACATTAAAAAGATAATCAAAGTAAATGGTACAGCAACTTGTAATTTGTTTCAAAATGTATATTGCATGTCATTGCACATGGTATTGTGGGGACGAATTATTATTGTTTAAAACTCCTCCTGTTGGAGTTACATTCAAATTGCTGTTGACACCATCTCGACCTAGATGCAGAGTTCCAATAAAAGAGGTGTTCACTTAAACTAGGCATTGGTTGCATTCTTGAATAGTGATTATCTCATTACACATTCAGAATCTCACAATTTCCATGGGATTCGGATGGATAACTTAACAACAATTTCAACTGTTTTAATGATTGAAACCAAAAACAATTTTTCCCCTTGGACATGCCTATCATTCCGACCTTGAGGAACAGTGGCAAGATCTCAATTTAAACTCAAAAAGACACAAATTCATTTGAATTAAAGTCAATAATATAATCAGCTTCATTTTTTTATTATTTAATGATTGACAAGAGAGTGAGTTTGAACTTGTACAAGTCTGTTGTTTGACTCTTGAAGAGTCATGTGAATATACCAAAATGCCACTATGTAATGTTCCTTTTCGGAGTACAAAGAACAAACAAAGGCAAATCAACGTAAAGAGAAAAATGCAACCACATTAACCCTTTCTGATCGGTGGTTAAGGAAGACAATATGGGGAGCACACTAGGAATAAGTTATAGTAAGGAGTGATTAAAGGTAAAATGTTAGTTAGTAAAAGACATGGCTGTTGGAGACAAACTATTCCACATGAAAGGGCATTACCTTCCATCCACATTGAAGGGTATTTAGCGGCTCAACCATCCCAAGAAGCATTGAAGAAGTTATTTCATTAATCCCAGAACTGCAGTAGGAGACCCTTTAATACGGAGGTATGAAGCCTCCTATTTACAAAGCAATAATCACATGAATGCAAGGTTTAAGCGTGAGATTAATTCAGAGAAACAGAAAACTCATACATATGTATGTATGTAAGTACATACATATATACATACATATATATGTGTGTGTGTGTGTGTGTGTGTTTAAATCATAGCATCAATTATCATCAGGTAGTTAGCAATCGTATCTTAACGAGATATCATCATCAGCATCAAACATCGAACAAGCAATCAATCAATTCAAAGCATATTTTCAGATATCAGCAAAGGATCCAAATGCACCTTCAGATCTGAGTATCAGATTGTTCAAACACTACAGCAGAGAAAAGTATCATATTTGTAGTGGCAGATCAGGCTTCCAAGCATAGCATCAGTAGGAGATAGCAGATCAGACCATGAATAGTTAACAATGGAGGAATTGCAATACAATATCTTCTACGTTACCGGATTCCGACCCTGTACCCTTGAACTGGGTTCGAGCCGGGTCCGGATTCACAGAACGGTCCATGCTCAATCCGCACAGGGTCCGTGTTTGGACCTATGGGTCCGTCTCGATCCTCACCACTGCAAATCCAGACAGACACACAGGTCCAAAGACAAACCTTGTGCGGACCGACCATGGACCCATGTGAATCCAAAGAGAACCCGAGAGGACCACCCGCAGACCACCAAAGACCCACAGCGTCCGAATCGGTAAAGTGGGCCCAAACTCACTTAAAAAGCATTTTTTTATTGTTTTTTTTTTCTCCAAACCCTAAAACAACCCTAATATGGAGCCTCCAACCACATTTCATTTCACATTTGCTCTCTCATTTTGCTCTCTCCATCTAGCAAGTTTGAAGTGAGGTGATTGTATTCAAAGGAGATTGATTGTGGAGTTGCAAATACCTTCCAAAAAGAAGATTTGAGTGTTTAAAGTATGCATTTCAACCATATTCTTTAGTTTTTTTATAGATTATTTCAAGTCTATGAAAAGTTTTCAATTTTTTGTAGAAGTTTTGAAGCATGTTTTTTTTTCATTTTTGTTATAGATTGCAACAATGAGTAGTCAAAGCTTAGTGGGTGGAGAGGGGTCTCAAAATTATTAAATTCACAACTTGCGCCTCGTGGCACATAAGGATCTAAAATACAAAAAGGGGCTAGAGAACCTCTGGGATGTAGCACCCGAGTCTGCTGACTTCGATTTGACCATTCAAGATCTTGCTAGAGCCACTTTGGTTGATGTGGATGATGATGATGATGACATAGCACCCTCTAGTGCTAGTGGAACCAGTTTGGGTCCCACTGATGATGTTGATCTACCACTTGTAGCTACTAAAGACCCCATCGATCCAAATTTTTTTGATAATCCATATGATGATTGATGAACACTTTCATGATTCATGAACATTGAATCATGTTTCAAACTTTAATAAACTATATTTTGAATTTTAATTTTGTAATTCAGTAATTCAATGTGATGATTTTCTTTAGAATCATAAACATAGATCAATGATCAAGTATTTAAATTTTTAATGTTTATATTTGACTTTTGGTAGTGATCAATGATTAAGCATCATAGATTCATACTATGAAATGATTTAGTTTTACAATTATGTATATTTCTCTTATTTTTTGTATATATAATGCATATATGTATGTACACACACACGCGAACCCATACGAACCATAATGGAAAAAAAATTCACGAACCCACGAACCATATTCTCCTACCTACCTGAACCTATCCCTGAACCTGAATAGGTAACTTAGAATATCTTGGTATAAATAATCATATTTATCAATTCTACATATATATATATATAGACATATATATACCACATATATATAGACATATATATATACATACATACACATACACACATATATATAAATATATATATATATAAAAATAAATATATATATACATACATACATATATATATTAATGCTTAAGTGTATGCTTATATGATAGATATTAGAAATAGAAACCCACTTTGCAAAGAAGAGGGTTTGAGGTGTAAGAGAAGTTGTGAGTGGGCTTGTATGTAGTCATCCTAGAAGGACCATTGCAGCCTTGGACAAAGAGGGCACTTATGTAGAGTCAAATAACCCCTTGCAACCTCTTCTCGATTCCACAAGATGACAAAAGAGAATAAATACTGTCTGAAGTCCATCTTGCAAGAGAGAAAACCTGATGTGTAAGAGGAGAGTGACAAGTGGACTCACAAGTAGGCTGTCTTAGAAGGACCATCGCGGCTTAGGACAAAGAGGGCATTTTTAGAGTCAAGTAACCCCTTACACCCTCCTCCCGACTCCACAAGATGGCAACTGTTCATAGGCAGACAAGACATTGTTGGGGAAAGCAGGTACAAACCAGCAAGAAAGAGAGTTGTGGCAGACATCTGCTCTCAGGCTTAGTATGTATATGACTTCGGGCAGACCCATCATATCTCTTCCTCCAAACCCTAATATGTTTATGTGGCATTATTGATAAATGATAATCTATGAATTGTATAACTGGTTTGTGATCGTGGGATCCAAATCCAGGTTCGTATTAATGAGAAAGATTCAATTAGTAAGATGTAATCCTTACCCTAATTTGTTACAATTGTGATTTTAGGGCAAATTGGGAAGGGGATATCACACACTATTTCAGTGAGATAGGAGATAATGACCTACAAAAAATTTCAATTGTTATTATTATTAACAAAAATAATTTTTTCCCGGTGAAAAATAAAACTATCTAATTAATGAAGACTTTTGACAAAATCTCATTTTGCACAGAAATGTTTGGTTTGATAACTTGCAAGTATTTCATTCTTTTACACTTGCTTACAATACAGATTCACCTTGAAAAAGGATTTCAATTATAAACATAAGATTTTCACAGTCAATTGACATGATTGAAATATTTCTAGAGTCAATTGTATGAGTTTTGTTTGCATCAACATTTCAGATCACATCCCATGATCTATTATCACAAGAAGGAAATGTAACAAAATGGACTGAATCTTTAGTATCATAACAAGATCTCATCTCACCTCAGATCACATTCTGTGATACATCATCAGGATAAGGAATCGGGCTGAATAGTGAGGGATGAAACAAGATCTCATCTCACACTCAGAAGGTCCCAATAGTTGATGTTAGAGATAATAATACCTAAAAACTTTCATTATCCTTTTAAAATTTCCAACGAAATGGGACTCACGTTACAGTGTTGAGCAATTCAAATCCCAATCAGTCAATGCCTATATCTCGAAGTGCAATGACATGTTATCATAACACAGATCAAAGCCTGATTGGTTCCATTTATACTAAAAATAAAAGTTCAAAGCCTAAGTTGTTCAAACCATACTAAACAAACTTACTTGTTCAAATAATTCAAGGCCGTTTCCAATTGGCATGAGCTTGAGATTGTGGTCAAAACAATAGACATGGACTCTACTTCCAGAGCTCCCGGCATCAAAAACAACAGCATAGCTGTTGGATCGGGCTGATAACTTTTTCTCAACAATGTGAGGATACGGAATTTCCTCTCGCATTATAGGGTTCATTTCAGCAGGAACTCTAGACATGAGCGACGGCATAACACAAATCAATAGAAGAGGAAGAGAGACCGCAAATATCACACCCCTGAGCCTGTACATCTTCTCCGTCAGCGTCTCCTGCCGCACTCTCAACGCCATCTTCTCCTGCTCTAAAACTCCGCCAATCGACGGATTCAGGCCTTCCAGCTCCACACAGGAGCTTGATCGATAGCTGATCTCGACTTAATCTGGCGATACCAAAAACCCTTCACCTCTATCGACCCTGCCTCGCCAGATCAATCCATTCCCCAGAATAAATTTTCCCGCCTTTTGACGTTAATTCTCTAAATTGAAGGAGACCATTAAGGATGCTTGTGCACAACGGACAGCCATTTATTGGGACGTTAAATGCTTTTGGACTGCACAAGCGACGGCAGAAACAACTAATAAGCCCCTTCTGTCTCACGTGTTTTTTTTCTGTAGCGTTGGGATTCGGTAACAGCTAAAAAGCAACGGTTAAAATTCTTTCGACTCTGTTTTAATGTCAGGTTTAAATTAAGAAAAGCATATTCTCGCCAACCCACGAAAAAAGTGCCAGAGAATGAATATAATTTTTATTCCCCGATAAAAGAAAATAATATTTTTTAGTTTTTTAAAGAAAAGGTTTACAACTCATGATGCTTCATGTTTTAAATCATGATGTTTATAAGTTGATATTGTACGGCGACAGCACGAGGTGTATTGTAATAATGTAAACCTGAACTGAAATAATGTGTTTAAAAAAATAAATAATGAATATTTATTAAAATTATTAGTATATTTCATTAATGGGGCTTGCAAGGATAATGTTACGCAAAATGCTAGAATTACTCTGTAATCGGGTTGGGTTGAATGAATAAAAGTTAATTTTTAATAACTTCTGCAAGGCCAAAGTGAGAGTTAAGTTATACTTCAATGGAAGCCCTATAATCGGGTTGGGTTAAGATATACTTCAATGATGCCTCAAGAAGAAAGCTGGGAGCTCAGGGCCACACAAGGAAGGTGATGGGATTGAAGTTGATCTCTTTGAGAGTGACAATGAACAACAATGCAGAATTCCGAGGAGTTCTAATTGATGTGAAATGTAGAATCAAACTGAAAGTGGAGAAATTACATTTGGAAGGGGATTTTCTTCTAGGATTAATGTGATCAAGCAAAGATCCACCCTTAATTAGAAGCTTCATAAATAAATAGATGCAATTCAAGAATGAATCAGAAAATTCAAGAATTTCAAAATTTCTCATGTATATAAGGAGGGTAATGGAGTGACCGATGAGCTAGCCAAAGTGGTGGCAAGTCAAACACATAGGAGTACAATATGATGTATGGTGTAAGTGTCGAGTATATGATGAAGATGGAGGTTTTGTAGCTTTCATTGTGGCCACGTGGGACGTAAGGCAATTATTCTTGAAATTAGAAATTGTGCTCTCCTTTTCGGAGAATGTCTTACAGATGGATTGGTGTACGATCCAGTGGGCAATGGTCTGGATCTTTGGGACCATGTGGCATTGATATATCCTTGTTGGCACTTACTTTGGGTGCGGGCTATCTTTCTGAAAGACTACACCGTAAAATCAAAATATTGAATTTTTTTTTCAAATCTGCAAAAAATATAGCGATTGTTCCGACATATTTTTTGTTGTTTTCTACCATAAATCTTTCCCATCATGAAGAATTCATCCTGAAAATTTTGTAAAATTCCTCAGTGTTTTCTGAATTTTCAAAAAAAGTCAACGATGGATGGCACTTCGAAAAATGAGCTTACAGTATGAGCTTAAGGAAATTTAGAGATTTAAGAGCAATGTTTCCCTTTTCAACATCATAGGTTTTATGCTTTGTAGGACAGCCTAGTGTATTTCACTTGGTGTCTTGTTGAGTGGGGTTGACAACGATGGATACACCTATTGGAGAGAAATGACTTTTTTAGGGTAAGTCTATGATAAAAGATTGAGGAAGATTTTCGATGACAATGGTTTTAATATATCATTTAATAGCTGGAGATGTATAGCTAAGAGTCCTAGTCCCTATAGAATATTTTGCTTAGAGAGTCATCTGAAGATCACCTTGGAGATTAAAAATGGTTAGATTAATGTATTAGAAATGGTGAATACAACATTTAGGTTTACAAATATAATTTAATGTTTTGGGATTAGGAATGGTGAATGTAATTCAATTTGATTTTTATCTGTCATTTAGAGAATAAGATTAGTGATATGAAATATGAAAATTAATTGTTGAAGAGTAATTTAAAGAGGCAAATGTTAGGTAGAAACGATAATTTTTTGAAAATTTTATAATTAGAATTTTTATTATTTGATTTTTTTTATTAATAAAGTTTTAAGTTTGTAGAGGTGAAAGTGCATTACTAATGTTTTTTCTCATTCATTTTGCATGCACATTTGACTTTGTTCATAATGCAATAATATGGTGTCTAAATGGCAACAAATAAGATTTAGCTTCTCTCATGTCAAAATTTAAATTATTATTAACTAGTGGTTTAGGCTCATCTTCAAATATGTTTTTGAAAATAGCAGCAGCAAAAGGGTGTTGACCCATGGAACAAGAGGAGCTGACTAAGAGAATTAACATAAAAGTTAATTCATCTTCAAATATGCTACTTTTAGTCCTAATTAAAGATTGTAGGTGTTGTTCTACAACTATTCAACATTGTATGTGGAGACTTGACCCTTGATTTTCTAACTAAAATTTAATTATGGACCCAAGCCAATTTGCCTCCAATTAGTTCTTGCTAGCCAACTCAACCACAAAATATTCAAATGTGTAGATGAGGTCTTTTAAAGGACAAGTCCTTAAGTTTGCTTTTATATTTTAATATTTTATTTTTTAATTTTTATGGCATCTGCTTACTTGTTTTAGGTATTAAAATCATTGGGTAGGATTCTACAATTAGTGGAGAGGAATGAAAGAGCCCGAATGGATCATTTCACTGAACTTCTGTAAATTTTAATTTAAAATAATAGATTTTCCTGTGCTTTATTGGTGGTCTTAAAGAACTAGACAGAAGTTGCAGAAAGATTGTTTCTTTTTGTATTTTTCCAGATATAAATAAAAACAATAAATAACAACAGCAGCAAAAAAGAAATAGGCTGCAAACAGCGAGCAATAATATAATATCCAGTCAACCAAATAGCTACAAATCGTACCAAGCAAGATATGCAAGTAATATGCCAACAAATGTGTTCACAGACAAGGAGTGTTGATGCCAGCTGCAGGAATGGCCAACCACGCACCAAAGGAAAGAAAGGGCTAACGTAAGCCAACCAAACCAGCAATCACGTGTCTGCTGAAAGGCAACCGTACGGCTGTTGTAGTCACGCCAAGGCAGCCAAAGATCCCAACACGCCACCCAATACCTCTAATGTGCAACAAACAAGTACTTCCAAATGCTGAATTTAATCAATCGCTATCAACTACTGAATCAATACTGTAGAATGCTGGAAACCATCTATTGGGTTTTGCATCCCAATAGCCAGGCTTTGGGGTTTGCGTCCCAGTCCTCTAGATTCACTCCTCAGAGAAAAATCACCAATATCAAGAATGAAGATGTAAAAGATAATGAAAGAATGAGCCAACATCTCCTTTTATCTCCCTCTCAAAGCCAATCGAACCCTAAAGGGAGAATATGTCTTTCCCTTTATTATAAAATGGCATCTTCTCAATTAAAAGACCTTTATGTATAGGAAAACCACCCATTTCCTCAAATAACATAACTCAAGTTGTCAGAAGGTCTCCAGATGATGAAAATAAGTTATAATAATTCAAGACCTTTCCAACGAGCTATAACACATAGGCTTGCCTGACCAAATGAAGCCAAAAATCCCCTTATTACTCCAATTAGCTATATAAATAGCTTTATTTTAATTTATTTAAACGCAAACTTAGGAAATATTAAAATATTTCCTTTTGTTCAACTGGAAAGCCAAACCAACCAAATAATCAGTGAATTGGTCTTGTCACCTGTTTGTGACTGATGTCGAGCAATGTGGGCTAACTGGCAGTCTCATCCCTAAAAACTAGGGATGCTCCTAGAAACTAGGGAATATACCCTATCACCCTAAAACTGAAACTGTATACTGGTCTCGAGGAGCCTCAAATCTGGTCACTGCCACAACCTCCTGAATTTTAGGAAAATCCCTAAAATTAAGGAACTGCCACGACTGGCTCTCAAACTGACTGTAGAACCAACTCCGGTCACTGAGTATCTAGTATGAGTCTCTATCCACCACTGCTAGCCTACAAGACTCCAATAATAGGCCAACTCTCATGACTCTACTAGTCAAACTAGAGAGGGGACATGACAGTCCTCCCCTCTCGGAGATGTTTGCCCACAAGCAACTGCAATGCTAGATGTTGCAAAATGGATTGACCCTCCCAAGTGGCGTCCTCTATGGGTAGACCTCTCCAGCGCACCAAGTACTCTCGAATCACCCTACTCCTCAATCGTCTCTCCCTGACCTCCAGAATCTCCTCAAGGACCAAAGTCAATTTACCCTCTTCATCCAAAGGAGGTAAATCGCGTGATGTTGTAATACGCTGCCCCAGTGCCTTCTTCAGGCATGACACGTGGAACACATTATGAACCCTACTATCTGGTAGTAACTCGATCTCATAGGCCACCTCTCCAACTTGCCTGAGTACTTTGTAAGGTCCATAAAAATGAGGCTTGAGCTTGTTAGCTCCTCTCCATTTAAGAGTGCTCTGTCTCTAAGGTCACCCACCTCAAATTCTCTCTTCATCCTGTGTCGATCAGCATACATCTTCTGCTGATTCTGAGCATGCTGCAAGTTCTCTCTAAAAGATCTCATGATATCTTGGTTCTCCTGCAACCAATCCTATGCCAAGGGAACTCTGCTGTCACTGAAAGCCAAATCAACAAAAGATAATGCCTCGTAGCCATAAAGAGCTCTGAAGGGAGTCATGTCAATAGACATGTGGTGCATAGTATTATAACAATATTCACCCAAATACAGCCAACGCACCCATGCCTTTTGTTGTCTTGACACATAGTTGCGCAGATACCCCTCCACCCACTTATTAACTACCTTAGTCTGTCCATCCGTCTAAGGATGGTAGCTAGTGTTGGGGGTCAACTTTGTGCCTGCTAGCCTGAAAAGTTCCTGCCAGAAGGAACTCATGAACCTATTGTCCCTATCACTCACTATGGTCTTGGGGAGACCATGGAGTCTAAATATCTCTCTGAAAAACAACTCGGCTACCTGTGAAGCTGTGAAGTCCGCTGCAATAGGAAAGAAGTGGGCATACTTAGTCAACCTATCCACCACAACATAAATACAGTCCTTCCCCTGAACTCAAGGAAGACCTGTAATGAAGTCCATAGATATCCCTATCCACTTCTGCTCCGGTATATGCAGAGGCTGCAACAATCCAGTCGGAAAAGTATGCTCTGACTTGTTATGCTGACAAGTCATGCATTCACGAACATGGCGTAAGACATCATCCTTGAGACCCTTCCAAGAGAATCTCTCCTGTATCGCTCTATAGGTCTTACCATAACCCAGATGTCCTGCTGTAGGGGTATCATGGTAAGCATGCAAAACGTGCTCCTTCAACTGTGATTCAGGAACAAGGTAGACCCTGCCTTTGTAGTAGATGACGTCATCCACTACACTATATCCATCATCCTATGTCAACCCTTCCATGATCTCACAAGCATGCTGATTTTTGGAATACTCAACTAAAAGTTGAGCCTACCAATCTGCTGAAATCTCGCTCAATGAACATAGGGTAGCAAGTGATGGCTTCTTGGAAAGTGCATCAACAACAGTATTGTTCTTCCCCTTAATGAACTCTATGTCAAAATCATATGTCTGCACCTTGCTTACCCACTTTTGTTGCCTATCATTAAGCTCTGTCTGATCAAGCAAATATTTCAGACTATTATGGTCCATCCTCACCACAAATTTGCTACCAACAAGATACTATCTGAATTTGGCTAATGCATGCATGATAGCCAACATTTCCTTGTCATACATGGAATACAACCTCTCATTATCCTACAGCTTCCTACTCTCGTAGGCAATGGGGTGTTTGTTCTGCATCAACACCGCCCCTATGCCTTCACCTAAAGCATCACACTCAAGTATAAATGGCTATGAGAAATCAGGGAGTGCCAAAACTGGACAAGTGCTCATAACCTCCTTGAGTCTCTCAAAGACTCCATGTGCTTGCTCTGTCCATCTGAAGGCTCCCTTCTTCGTGAGATCTGTTAAAGGTGTTGCTAACTGGGAGAATCCCCTCACGAATCTCCTATAATAGGCACATAAACCAAGGAATCCACGCAACTCAGTAATGTTCCTGGGAGAGGGCCAATCGCGAATCGCCTGAATCTTCTCATGCACTTTCACTCCCTCTGCACTGATCACGTGTCCCAAGTATAGAATATCTCCGAGTCCAAATTCACATTTGGACAACTTAGCAAATAGAGACTGACTCTCCATGATGCTAAGCACCTCCTCAATGTGTCTGAGATGATCCTCCCATGTCTGGCTGTAAATCAATATGTCATCAAAAAACACCAGAACCGATTTCCTCAACTGCTTATTGAAAATGTGGTTCATACAGGACTGGAAGGTGGCAAGTGCATTAGCAAGGCCAAAAGGCATCACCAGAAACTCATAATGCCCATAGTGACAACGGAAAGCAGTCTTGTGCACGTCCTCATCCTGCACACGAATCTAATGATAGCCTAAACGGAGATCAATCTTCGAGAAGTAGATAGCTCCATGTAGCTCATCTAGCAACTCATCAATGCATGGAATGGGGTACCTATTCTTGATTGTCTTTTTGTTCAAGGCTCTGTAATCAATACACGTCTGTAAAGTCCCATCCTTCTTCTTAACAAGCACCACAGAAGAAGCAAAAGGACTAGAGCTAGGGCATATGAATCCCATATCCAGTAACTCATGGATGGTCCTCTCAATCTCATCCTTGTATGCTCTACGATGACGATATGGGGTAGTAATCACGGGCTTAGCCCCATCCTCCATCTCTATCCCATGCTCAAAACCTCTATCAGGAGGTACACCAGGAGGTATGTCGCCAAAGACTTGACCATGCCGGTCCATCACTAACTGTATGTCTACATGAAAGGTCCTGCCATCCTGAGGTGTAGGTATTTCGAACTTCACAAAACAACGAGTAGCCCAAAGTATGTCATCATGACAAATGATAGTCTCCATCCTACGGGAGGTTACCTCCTTAGGACCACCATCTCAAGCTGCCCTCAAGATAGTCTTCTTCCCTCCAGAAAGAAACTCCAACTGCATGCGGTGGTGATCAATGATGTATCGCCCAATACCCTGTAACCACTGCATGCCCAAAACTACATCATAATCCTCCAGCGGTAGCACATAAAAATCATCCGTCATAGTATAGTTCCCCATCTGGATGCTAAGCTGAGGAATCCTCCGAGTACACCTCAAAACTGCACCGTCTACACCCTTCACTCCAAAACCGACAAACTCCTCGGACTGGAGCTCACGCCTGTCACCTAGCTTCTGGTCAATAAAGTTATGCGTGGCACCTGTGTCTACTAAGCTCATAACCCGTTGGCCTCTCAATATACCCTTCAAACAAAAGGCATGAAATTTGGGATAACTGGAGAGAGTAGCCACAGTCACTTTAGATGACGCCAAAGGCTCCGAAGTGTCTAGCTCTAACTGTGGGTGTCCCTTCTCAACCTCCTCCGGACTGTCCTCAATATCAGTATCAGGTATCTCCTCATCACCCATCTCAGATGTCACCTCTATCAAATGAACCTTGCCTTTACCAAGGCAACGATGTCTAGGCTCCCATGGCTCCTTACAGGAGAAGCATAGTTTCTTCCTCCTCAGCTCATTCCTTGACTCCTGGTCCATCCTGGGTGGTTTGGAAGGTGGTCCCCCTCTGCCCTGGAAAGTGTTGGCCTTCTGGGGAGGTTGAGAGTCCATGAAAGGTTTCTTATCTTCCTGATAAGAAGTAGGAGGGGTGTCCAGTCTAAATGTAACATCAATGGCCTCCTTGAGGGTGGCTGGCCTGAAAGCTCGTACCAGTCCCTTCGGCCTGTCTTGCAAACCCTCAATGAACAACATCACACAACGACTCTGAGACATGTCAGGAACCATGACTGCAATACGCTGGAACTCATTCACAAAAGACTCTACGTTCCTTGTCTGCCTAATGTGTCTTTACGATCAAACCTAGCGATGAGCCGCTCAGTGAACTCAGCATAGGAGTGAACCATGGTGTGATCCTGGGTGACCAATCCATGGTGCCACCAATCATAGGCAACCCCGTCTAAATGCAAAACCGCAAATTGTATAGCCTCTCTCTCAAGCATAGGTCTCAATGATAAATATATATCCAGCTTGTGCACCCAAGCTCGTGCACTCGTATCACCCGTGCCATCATAGGTAGCCAGTGTGATCCTCCCAGTGGCTCTACTAAGGTCATTGTTCAGTGGTGGTCTGTAGCCCCTGTCTCCTCTGAACTTGGCGTTATCCCTACACTGTGCACAATACTGTGGAAGAGGAAAAACATCCCTAACCTCTAGGGGTAGGGCTCTCCACTCAACTATAGCTGCCATGACTGAATCCTAGAATCCAACCTCAGGTGGCTCCACCTGTGCCGACTACTCAACTTGCCCAAACTGAGGCAATAATGGTCTATCCCGAGCAGGAATACGTGGACGTTCCTGCCTATGGGAATGAAGGGAGCTCCCTGCTAAGACATGGGATCGATGACTACGCTGGCTTCCTACAATGAAAACCGACCTGCTCCTTCCCTGTCTTTCTTGTCTACCTCCACCCCTATCCAATTCCATCTGTTCCAGGGTATCCTGTAATCTGTCAAGTGTCTAAACTATCCTGGGTTGCGTAGCAATCAGAGTTCTCGTGCATTCTCTCTCCTCTGCCTTTGTAGTCATGACATTACCAACAGCACCCTGTGCCTCACCCATAACTGGTATCTCTATGTCTCTAGCAGCCTCTGCTTGCCACTGGTTTCTCCTACGCTTGTAGAACCTGTGTATTTCTCCACCAAGATGCATAGAAGATATAAAAAAATAGATGCTGAATGTTGAAATGAATTATCAAACCCTTTCGTGTAACCTGTTGTGATAAATTCACTGAAACCCTACAGGGTGGCAAGATTCAGGCTCTGATACCACTGAAAGATCCCAAATGGATCCTTTCACTGAACTTCAGTAAATTTTAATTTAAAATAATAGATTTTCTTGTGCTTTATTTGTGGTCTTAGAGAACTAGACAGAAGTTGCAGAAAGATTGTTTCTTTTTGAATTTTTTCAGATATAAATAAAAACAATAAATAACAACAGCAGCAAAAATGGAATACGCTGCAAACAGCGAGCAATAATATAATATCCAATCAACCAAATAGCTACAAATCGTACCAGGCAAGATATGCAAGTAATATGCCAACAAATGTGTTCACAAACAAGGAGTGTTGACGCCAACTGCAAGAATGGCCAACCACGCACCAAAGGAAAGAAAGGGCTGACGTAAGCCAACCAGCAATCACTTGCCTACTGAAAGGCAGCCGTACAACTGTTGTAGTCACGCCAAGGCAGCCAGAGATCCCAACATGCCACCCAATACCTCCAACGTGCAGCAAACAAGTACTTCCAAATGTTGAATTTAATCAATCTCTGTCAACTGCTGAATCAATACTGTAGAATGCTAGAAACCATCTATTGAGTTTTGCGTCCCAATAGCCAGGCTCTAGGGTTTGCGTCCCAGTCCTCTAAATTAACTCCTTAGAGCAAAATCGCCAATATCAAGAATGAAGATGTAAAAGATAATGAAAGAATGATCCAACATCTCCTTTTATCTCCCTCTCAAAGCCAATCGAACCCTAAAGGGAGAATATGTCTTTCCCTTTATTATAAAATGGCATCTTCTCAATAAAAAGACCTTTATGTATAGGAAAAACACCTCTTTCCTCAAATAACATAACTCAAGTTACCAGAAGGTCTCCGGATGATGAAAATAAGTTATAATAATTCAAGACCTTTCCAACAAGTTATAACACATAGGCCTGCCTGACCAGATGAAGCCAAAAATCCCCTTATTACTCCAATTAACTATATAAATAGCTTTATTTTAATTTATTTAAATGAAAACTTAGGAAAAATTAAAATATTTCCTTTTATTCAACTAGAAAGCCAAACCAACCAAATAATCAGTGAATTGGTCTTGTCACATGTCTGTGACTGATGCCGGGCAATGTGGGCTAACTAGCAGTCCCATCCCTAAAAACTAGGGATGCTCCTAGAAACTAGGGAATATACCTTGTCACCCTGAAACTGAAACTGTATACTGGTCCCGAGGAGCCTCAAATCTAGTCACTGCCACAACCTCCTAAATTTTAGGAAAATCCCTAAAATTAAGGAACTGCCCCAATTGGCTCTCAAACTGACTATAGAACCAACTCCGGTCACTGAGTATCCAGTATGAGTCTCTATCCACCACTGCTAGCCTACGAGATTCCAATAATAGGCCAACTCTCATGACTCTACTAGTCAGACTAGAGAGGAGACATGACAAGGAATAAAACCTATGGCTCACTCGATTGAACAAAAGATACAATTTAATATTTGTATGGATTGAATAGAAATAAATACAAACTTATATGACACATTATTGATTAAAGGTGAAATCAACAACTCCACCAATATACTCACTCAAAGAAACATAACAAGTTGAGACATAAGTGTTTGAATGGTCGTGTCCTTATGTAGTAGAACCTTCAGTTGCATGTAAAGAAGGTAGAGGGGCAAGAGACAGAACATGTGCTTGAACTCCATGATGTTGATTTATGCTCATATTGGATTGTGATGCGTGTCTAAAGTTTAGAGTGGATGAGATAGTAATTTGGTAGGAAAGCATCAATGACAAGCGACTATGGCAACATATGAGGAGGCAAAAGGTATTGCATACTTAAAGATCTTGTTCAAAATCTTGTCATAGATGATGCATCTAAACCATTTAGTTTGAGAACACCCACATATTGGCAGTTTTGAGCATTATTCACGCTAGAAATTTATGATTTGTAATCTTTATTGATATTGATACTTCAAGTTTATATGTATTGACCCTGTTTTTTTATCTATGATGTGTATTGAACTCTAATTGAGATTTATAAATGAAAATAAATAGTTATATATTCAAGAAGGTTAGTAGTATTCGTGCTTTTGAAAAAGAAAACAAAAAATTTGTGTTTATATTGTTCTATTTGCCAACTTTTTATTCTTAAAATTTTCAGAAGTCCCAGACTTCAAAAAAATAAAATTAATCAATCAAATTATTGTAGAATTTGAGTTTTTAAACTTTGGGCACAAGTTCCTCAACTACCTCTAAAAAACCTCTTTTGGATTTGCCAGAGTCTCCATCAAATTCAAACACAAAAATTTAGAAGAAAGCACAGGCATATCAACTGACAAACACGATGTTAAATTTGCATCATATATCAAACAACATCTTTAACCAATTCCAGTTTCCTAAAGCATAGGAAGAGTTGCCAAGGTTCAAAATTTACTGTAGTTTAGGTTAACGGTGCATTATAGTGATTTTAAGTACAGATCATAGCATTAGTTTTGTTTTGCAACCTTAAACCTAAACAACACAGATAAAAAGATCATCCATCTCAACCGTTTAAGTTAGAAGGCAGTCACATTGCATGAACAAACAATCCACCCTCCAAAAATTGGGGGCATAACTTGCTCAGAATGCACGATAGAAACTAAGAAAAAAAACCCAAATAGATATATCAGGAAAACTGTTACATCTGCAATCTCAACTAACATCTAAATAAAACATATGTACCATGATGAGAGCATGAGCTCGCTGGACTAAACCTAGCATATGTGAAAAGCTAAAAATTGGTAACAAATTAACCAAATTTTGCAAGAGTGAACCTCATCACTTTTACCCTGCTTAAAAGTTATTATTGGCGATTTTTATGAAAAATAGTATATATTGCAGCTTCCCAAGATAACCTAGCAGAGAATATAATCTAACATTAATCTAGAGTAAATGCAACCTGCAAACAATGATGTAGACTTGAGATGGATTTTATATGCCCAATGAGAAGATTGGAATGAGATGGGAATGATATATCTTGGGGTGATATATGCATGACTGATGCCAAGAGGATTTTATGCTCCAGAAATTGATGGCCTGCGTTAAGATCTTCATACATGTAGGCTAAATGAAAGCTTTAAGTGTAGTATAGTCTTGAAAACGTTTTAAGTATGGGATTGGGATAAGAAAAAAAATTTAATGTTCCTCGATGATGCATCCAACAAAATTCCTTCCCTTTTAGGAATAAGAACATCTGGGGATTGGAGGAAAGGAGACAAAAACAACCCTCCGCCATCCCCAAAGGGGTCCTTCCCTGAGATGGCTCTATAGAGAAAGGAACGTCCTCAAGGATGTGCCCCTCTTAGGGGGTGAAGTGAAGCGCAGGGAAGGGTGATGGGTGTGTAGTGGTGGAGTGGGTGATGCCCTGCCTAGCTTAGGATAGCCAGGGGATGTCAAGACATCCCACAACATTTCAAGGACAGCAAGCCATTGTAATGTCCCCTTTTGGGACATTTCTGATTTCTATCCTAAAAATACAATCCTTATTCAAAATGATAATGGCTTTGTCTAAAATTATGAATTTATTATAATATTCAGATTCTGACATAATTCTGAAAATAAATCACATCTTGATTTTCTGTTAAATTATCCTTTAAACTGTGATGATTTCCTCCTGTACATCTACTTCGAAAGTGCTTTCAGATCTGCCTGAATCAGGGGTTTTCGTCCCTAACTCAACATGGAAAATTAAGGTTTTCATTCCTTAACTTGATTGATAAATTGATTGATTGCTTTACTGAATGCAGATTGTATAAATATGTATCAGATCTGATTTTCTTAATGGATTGATGCACTACCGGTCCGGTGATTACTGATTGTGGATCTGCATATTTGATATGCTCTCTTCTTATGCCCTCTCCCAATTGCATTGGTCATTCTTGTATCTTTAATGATAGGGAGACATGTTAATTTTTTGGTAGCTGCATGAGAAATCATTCTTACATGTGTGATCAGCTAAGTTCTTCTCAGTATATACTTGCTATGCTGGACTGTTACTATCTGCCTCTGGTTCGAACACTAGTGATAATGTTTATCTTCATTCCTTGGTTCCTAATTCTCGTATTCTGCTGAGACTCTATCGGAACTATGTTTACTGTTCTTTGTTCATACTTTTGAGGCTTGTATACAGTGGAAGGTGAAGTGGCATCATACTTAACAGTCACCGCCCAGTTGTTTGTAACGGCTGGTAAATGTTATCGAGCTGGATTATTTTCTTTATTATGGATTCCTCTTTCAAGTCAGGAGTGTGATGACATGGCACCATGTTCTCTTCATGTCTGAGGTGGCTCGCATGAATATGTCAGGCATATTCCTTGCTGTCGGTGAATGATTATGAACTGCCAACAATTCATTGAGCCTAACGGCAAAGAATGTTACGGGTGTGTCCTTTGTATTCCACGGGAGGAGACACTTTGTCTCTGTTGGAGTTTTGATTGCAAGAATTGTGAAAGACTATGATCGTGGGTTGATTGTATTTTCAGAGTATGGTCAATGTTCTCTTCAGTTCTCTGTGTATGAACTTTTTGTATACTCCCATGACTGGAGTATAAGTTTTATCTACTGCAATAAGTGCAGAGAATGTTTTTAGTATTTTTTTGTACATGTTCGATGCACAATAGACTTATGTGAATAAGTCATTCTCATTGAAGTTAGTATCTGTGAGATACTTGGAGAATTTCTTATATTCTGTATTTGCATAGCTAATGTAATCAAACTCTGTATAAGGCTGATGGATTGATTGTTAAGTGTTAACAATCAGAAGCTTGAGATCTTTGTATTTGTTTTTACATACAATAAAGGATCTATATTTTTATGGGCTGGGTTTTTCACCCTTAAGTGAAGGGTTTTCCGAGGATAATTTTGTGTCCTCTATTATTGTGTTTTCCTGTTTATTGCATTCATGTATTCTGGTTCAAAACATTAACATGGTATTGGAGCGAGTCTAGTAAAGATCCATAATTAGAATAGGAAAATTGAGAATTTAAGAGATGCAAGAAATGAGGGATTCTTATGAGAACGTGTTGTTGGCATAAACCGGTACGAATGTAACCGGTACATGGCAAAGAGGTATTGCCATTGATTGGCAAAGAGGTGTTGTCAGTTATGACTATTGATTGGCAACAATGTTCAATCAGTGAACCAAGGACAGGTGCAGATGACAAGCAGGTACAGCTGACAATAATAAGCGCAAGGAGAGATTGGTTTGGAGACCAGTGACACATAGTGAGCAAGAGGAGGCACTGTCTCTGTAACTGATAAAGCTCTAACTAATCATCAGAGCAACCGGGAACCAAGGAAGGTGCAACCGGTAACCAGTAACAGGAATCGAGGATCCAACCGGTACAGACAGAGAAAGGAATGATGACAGGTGAAGGTTTTTACCTATGCACAACCTAAGGATATGAACCGATCATTGAAGATATCATCGAGACTGATGAACCGGGGAAAGTCACAGTCGACAAACACTTGTGTGACTCTTTGACCGGGATTTGTTGCACAAAATTCGAATGACTTTGTGTTATCAAGAAGATTGGTACAAGGCACAATTGAAGGTTTTAATGCCGAAGTTTGTGGCATTAAACATGTAGAAATCTCTAGTGAAGGAAAGTTTTTGGCATGCATCTGTCTTTTCCTTCATAAAGCAGAAAAAGCACATGGCATGCATCGAATGTTTCCTCAATGAACTGAGGCTCCACTGGGTGATGAATCCAAAGGAGATTTTTAAACAAGTCGTGCATGTAAAAAGCGGAAAGGAAAAGAAGACTATATATTCTACAGCCTACGAAGAATATTGTTTGCCTTCATTCTACCAAAGAAAAAGAGTGAACCTGTAAGATGAAAGAAGCTACGAAAAGGTGAAGAGAAGAAGAAAAGAATAGTGTGCAAGGAAGCACAACAGAAGAAGGAGAGCACACCTGCAGTGACTGGTGATGACTCTCAATTGAAAAGCACAACGATCTTATTAGGCTCAGCAAAGCCATTTCAAGAAGATCAAAACCCTCCATTGCTCTCTGACAATTGCAATAGCTAAATCCTAGTATTTTGGATGGACATTAACAAGTCCCTTGTATTAAATCCCTTAACTGGGTGACATCTGTGTAGATGTTTAAGTCCTCTAACCAAGCAGGTTCTAATAGGCCTTAGAGGGAGAAATTTGAGGTGAAAGCCCTTGTTAATGCATTCTTCTCTATGAGAGAAGTTTGAGGTGAAAGCCCTTGTTAATTAATGCATTCTTCTCTACGAGAGAAGTTTGAGGTGCAAGCCCATGTTAATGCATTCTTCTCTGTGAGAGAAATTTGAGGTGCAAGCCCTTGTTAATGCATTCTTCTCTGTGAGAGAAGTTTGAGGTGAAAGCCCTTGTTCCACCCTCTGGGAGTAGCCATGGTGGATGTCATGTGAAAGACTCCGTGACTTAGCAATTGTGTTTGCCATGTTAAGTGACACCATGACATATGAATGATCTCTCTCTTGCTAAGAGGGAGTGTTAATGTTTTAGTAGCTGCGTGAGAAATCATTCTTACATGTGTGATCAACTAAGTTATTCTCAGTATATACTTGCTATGTTGGACTGTTACTATTTGCCTTTGGTTAGAGCACTTGTGATATTGTTTATCTTCATTCCTTTCTTCCTAATTCTCGTATTCTACTGAGACTCTATTGGAACTATGTTTACAATTATTTGTTCATACTTTTGAGGCTTATATTCAATGGAAGGTGAAGCGGCACCCTACTTAATAGTCACTGCCCAGTTGTTTGTAATAGCTGGTAAATGTTATCGAGTTGGAGTCTTTTACTGCGATCACCATTTATTTTCTTTATTATGGATTCCTCTTTCAAGTCGGGAGTGTGATGACATGGCACCATGTTCTCTTCATGTCTAAGATGGCTCGTGAGAATATGTTTGGCATATTACTTGTCGTAGGTGAATCATTATGAACCGCCAACAATTCATTGAGCCTAACAGTAAAGAATGTAACAGGTGTGTCCTTTGTATTCTACGGGAGGAGACTATTCGTCTCTATTGGAGTTTTGATTGCAAGAATTGTGAAAGACTATAGTTGTGGGTTGATTGTTTTTTCAAAGTATGGTCAATGTTCTCTTCAGTTCTTTGTGTATGAACTTTTTGTATACTCCCGTGACTGGAGTATAAGCTTTATCTATTGTAATAAGAGCAAAGCATGTTTTTAGTAGTTTTTTGTACATGTTCAATGAACGATAGACTTATGTGAATAAGTCATTCTCAGTGAAGTTAGTATCTGTGAGATACTTGCAGAATTTCTTATATTATGTATTTGCATAACTAATGTAATCAAACTCTGTATAAGGTTGATGGATTGATTGTTAAGTGTTAACAATCAGAAGCTTGAGATCTTTGTATTTGTTTTAGCATACAATAAAGGATCTATATTTTTGTGGGCTGGGTTTTTCACCCTCAAGTGGAGGGGTTTCCCAGGATAATTTTGTGTCCTTTGTTATTGTGTTTTCCTATTTATTGCATTTGTGTATTATGGTTCAAAGCATTAACAAAACACACCCCTACACCTTGCAAGAGACACCTCCCTCCAAAGCTAATCTCTACTTATTATGGTCGGCCCTTATCAAACTAATCATTGCCCTTCAAATTCAGGTGGTCAGCTCCCTTCATATATTAAATCGCTATCATTTTTCTTTGAGTCGACCTCCTCATTCACTTCTTTTCTCCCTGAGTGTAGTGGGCCCTTGTAAAACAATATAATTTTAATTTATTTTAAATATCAAACAGATCAGCCCTTATGTAACTCTTATTTACTTTAGAGGCTGCATTCTGACATAGGGGTATGACAATCTGCCCTTCCCAAGATTGTTTTTTCTCAAGCAATGACATTTTTAAATAAATCTTTTCAATGGGAGGATCCTTAAACAAATCCTTAGATCCTCCTTGTGATACAATTAGCTTCTGTAACCCTTATATTACCTTAGGTTGCAAATTTGAACTAAAACTGGCAACAACATAATATACTTGCCAATTGTGGTGTCCCCTTTTGGGATGATCCTAAATCTTTCCCTAAAATCACAAGTGCAATTGAAATAAGGAACGTAATATAGTTAGAATTATAATTTTACCAATAAAAAGTCTTTCTCAAGATAAATCTAAGTCGGATCACACAATCATATTAGACAATATTTGAAATATAATTTATAAAAGCAAATAATTATTTTAGGGTTAGGGATCCAACAACAAATATAAGAGCATATATATTAATAATCATCTAACTCTGTTTGGATAAATTCTTAATAGCTTTTGAACTTTAGGAACCAAGCCATCAATATTTTCATTTCTCATAATTTTAAATTAATCATAGTACGGTTTGGAGAGGAAACCCACAAAGGGTGACCACAGACTTGTTCAGCCCATTATGCCCAAGACCCCACAACAACCAAGATAACTCGCCCCTTGGCCCACAAGTGGCAAGAATATCCAATGATACAATTCCATCTTTTGACATGGCCTGCATAATTTGAGGAACCTGAGTCATTGAGGAAGACTATTCAGCCCAATTAAGCCCAAGAGCGTGGAGCATCCAACTAAGACAACTCGCCCCTTGGCCCACAAGTGGTAGAAATATCCACTAATATAATTCCATCACTTGGAGTGGCCTTCTTAATTCAAGGGAACTCAAATTAATAAGGAAGACCGTTCAGCCCAAGAGCACGCAGCATCAAACTAAGACAACTCGCCCCTTGGCCCACAAGTGGCAGTTATATCTACTATTACAATTCCATCACTTGGGGTGGCCTACTTAATTTGAGGGAATTTGGTTCATTGAGGAAGATAGTGTTGTGACATTTTCAAACCATCACCCCATTGCAAATGGGGACCCCTTATTTTTGTTTGTAGTTGTAGGGTTTTTGTAGTAGAGAGTCAAATCTGAGTTCTAGAGATCAAAGAGTGGTCAAATCTCCAGATCACCAAGGTTGCAAATGTAGACAAGTCATATGCTTTTGAAGTCATTAAGGTCAAAATGCAAAGTTGGTTAAGTTTGAGGGAAAATTTCCGAAGTGTCTAGATGTTTTGGTTGGTCAATTGGTCTCTATAGCACATAAATTTCCTATTTTTTACCTTCAAATTTAGACCAAAAATGATGAAATCTCACAAGTAAAGTGCAAAGTCCTTACGAGGATCGAATTTCTACCATATTTGTACCAAAAGTCCCTATGGAAAATCAATTTTCCACTAAACCCTAATGAAAAGTCCCTATGGAGGTCGATTTTCCACTCCTAGGTAGTGAGAAAAAGTGAAGTTGAAATTTGAAAAAGCCATTAGTCCTCGTGAGGATTGATTTCCTTCCTACTCTTGGACATAAGGGTTAAGGTCAAACACTAAAAGTCCCTATGGAAATCAATTTTCCTCTAGGCAAACACTTAGTAAAATTTGGAAATGGTAAGAAAGGGGAAAGTCCCTATGGACATGGAGTTTCCAGCAATCCCTATGACTATGGATTTTCCACTTGTCCCTATGGACATGGATTTTCCACTTGTCCCTACGGCCATCAATTTTCCCCTTGAGGATCAAAGTGAGCAATAAATGTGGAGTCCCTATGAGGGTCATTTTTCCACTTCCCTCCAAATGTGCATGCAAGAATGAAATTGCAAAGGGACTGATTGGTCCCTATGCTGGTCAATTTTCCACCAGCAAGGAAAGGTTGGTTTAAAGGAAAAGATAAAGGTGACAATATCCCTATGGTGGTCAATTTTCCACCAAGACCAAAATACAAAGAAACTGACTAAATCTAAAGGCAACCAAGTTTGTCCATATACCCATCGATTTTCCACCAGCTGGGCAAGGTGTGAAACAAGATTAATTGTGCAATCTGAATGTGTCCCTATAAGCATCGAATCTCCACTTGAGCGATTTGATTAAGTTTAAAAGGACAAATCAATGACTAAAATTGTCCTTATGGCAATCGATTTTCCCTTGAGGGATTGAGTAAAAGTTTGAAGACGAAAATGAAGGCAAAATCAAAAATCCAAGGTGTTCCTAGGCTGGTCGATTTTTTCAACCAGCATGGTGATGAAAAAGATTAAAAGGAATAAATGCAAAGGAAGATGTCCTTACGTTGATTGAACTTCCATAGGGGGTCATTTTTAGTCCCACATTCATTGTGGAGTTGCACAGCTGAGACAAAATAGCCTTAAACTGCTACTGAACAACAAAGATTAAACACAATACAAGAAGGCAATTCAAGTTTGAAGGCTCAAGAAAAGCATTGAAGGCTGATAAATTGAAGACAAGACAACAACGAGGAAATGATCAGATCCAAACAATCAGCAGTTGGAAGAAGACATCAGATTTGTGAAGAAAAATCAGAGATTGAAAAGAATAGAAGATCCACCCAAGGGTGCAAACTCCATGAGAAGAGCCAGAGACTGATTCAATCAAGATCCTGAAAGCTGCGATTCTGAAAATCAGGTAAAATTTAAAGACCGGACTTACTTGAGATCAATTTAGCAGAGATATAGGCGATTTCTTTTGTAAAAAAAAAAAATCAGAAAATTTAAAGGAGATCGCCCAGGTATTGGTACAGGCTTTTTCAAACCCCAAGCCCAAGTGGATGCCTTTAAAATCTGAATTTGGGTGTTCTAATGAAAATCTGGACATGTTGGCATAGAAATTCAAACATTTGTAATCAGATCTGAGTCTATTAAGGAAGGAAATTATGTGATGGAGGAAGAAAATTGATTAACAAATGCAAGAAAGTGGTTTGCAAGTGTGAAATCCTAAACAAAAATGGAGAAAATTTGATTGGAATGGATAATCATAAAATAATCTTGCAAGTCAAGATCGAAATGGACAACAAGGTAGAAATCACTGAACATTGAGCAAACCCAAATGTTGGCAATCCTTGTAATTGAATTCCAACCTCCCTCAAATTTCTGCCCTTTCATAACATTTGCAAACAATTTACAAATGCAACGACATTTGAGCTAGTTGGCCATAAGGAATTTAATCGAATAAATCAAATCAAATTAAGGCAAGTCAACCATAAGGAGTTTAATCTAACAAATCAAATCAAATCAAGGCAAGTCGGCCAGGGGTGAGTAAATCAATTTGCAAATTCAAAAACAAATAATGCTAATAGGCCTTGATGAGAACCAAGTTAATTGCCATCCAAATATAGCCTTAATTAAGTCAGCCTAACAAGAGACATGCCTTTTGGATGAAGCACCTGTATATTGTTGAAGTTGAGTAGCTGCGACAGAGACTTCAACATTTATATTTGCTGTTGCTTTCTTCATCTGGTTATATTAGGCATTTTGGTGAGGCATATTGTTGATGCTCATATTGCTGCAGTTCTCATATCTTTGATAACATGGACTCCTGTTATTATTTGGCACCACTATCGTTGGTGATTAAGCACGTGCTTAATCACCAATGACAGGTGTCATTTCTGTCGGGCCGTGTTCGGCATCTTCATACTTTTCACTATCGATTTGAACCGATTTCTTATTGGCGGTTCCATGTTTATTTCATATCATTTAAATTGCCAGCTTTATTATCGGCAATGTGTATGTTGGCACTTAATACACTTTATGATGTCCGTTTTGGTATTCTCGGTGCCATCTCTTATGTAACGCCCAAGGATGATGGCGCTTCACCTTACTTGGTAGAATGCCAAGTAAGGTGAAGCATCACCTTCCTAGGCACTCCTTACATTTATCGTAAGTCTTTTGTTATGTATCATTTTTACTGGTTCCGTGTACGATACACAGAGTAGGCACAAAGTATTGTGTATTGATTCATTTCAGTATTTTTATTCTCTGCGAAACATTTGATAAGAGATACATATATCAGTATCAGTGTGGACGTTCTTATGCTCTGTGAGTGAGCTACATCATCTGCGGCCTCCTTTTCATTGCATCATATTTTACTATTGTGTTTCAGTTGTTCTATATCATTTGTTCATGTTCATTGTGTGATCATTTTTTGAGTATCTCTTATGAGAAAACATTATATGTATTATTGACTGTCAAGCTGTGACGTCAACAAGAACAAATTTTGTATTTAGTATTGTATCTCACTAAAGGTGATACTATTTTGGTGGGCTGGGTTGTTTCCCTTGGTGAGAAGGGTTTTTCCAAGGATAAAGGCTTGTGTCTTCTGCTTATGATCAGTTTTATCTTATGCTCTCTTTCATCCTATTATTTTCTGGTTCATTTCTAACAGAGAGTTGAAATTCTTCATTTCAAACTCCAATTCAATTCATTCTAATAAAATAAAAAGCAGAGCAGACATAGGTGCGAACATCAGAGAAAGTCAGAATCTGAAACATTAGATTGACATTCAGGAATCCAAACTCATTGTAATCAAGGCAATCAGGCCTTAGGGGATAAGAAAGTCCCATCATTACAAGCTGAAGGAGCTCGAGCTACTCCAGACTCAGGCCATTTACAATCAGATCAGCAAACTCAGATCAGAAGTGAGATTTTCTAGATCACTAACAAGTTTTCAAGAGGGCTTTAAGCAAAATTAGCAAGGAGAAGAAATCTAGTTCTTAACATAGCTCAAGAATTCCTATCTAATTCCAAGATCCAATTCAAGACCTAACCTTTGTTGTCATGGAAATGTTTTAAGTTCTTTCATATTGCTTTTACTTTCATGACTTTGATTTGAAATGTCTTCTTTCCTTTTCAGGTTTGATGCAAGGATCGAGGTGAAACAAGATTGATGAATGGAGAAGGGTTCAACAATGCAATTACAGCATGGAAGGATAATCAACAAATGCAAAGGAAGAGATCAACACATCAAGAAGGCTACCTAGAAAATTCAAAGCAAATTTGAGGAGAGACATAAGAACAAGTTTACATCAAGAAGAATTCAAAAGGCAAAGAAAAGGAATAAGTTCTACAAATCAAGAAGACCAATATGAAGGACCCAAGCATCACAAGAAGGTCAAAAGACCAAGGCTAAGGAGGTTCGAATCAAAAATGTAAAAGATCACCATGAAAATGAAGATAACAAGGAATCTCAAACAATGAAGATGAGCATACAAAGGTTTCAGCTACTACAAAGTCATGACATCCAAGAGAAAGAAGTCCAAGGACAATGAAGAATTCCTAAGGATGAAGAAGAGAAGTTGAAATGAGCATTGCAAGACAAGCATGCTAAGGTGGCATCCACTCATCCTCATCCGATCAAGTTATCCCAAGTGGACATGTGGAATCCATCCACCCTAATTAGGGTTTCCTTGGGATAATCTTGGCCATTGATTTCAAATCAATTTAGGCCATTGAATGTAAATGAGACTCCTATATAAACCCTCCTCCTCTTGTTATAAAGGGAGTCTTTGGAGAATTGTCACTTTGATGCTGCCATAATTGAAATAAATCATTGAAAGTTTGGAGATTAAGTGAAGATTGTGGAGTGTTGTGTGGTTCTTTCTCAAACTTAGTTTAGAATTTTCTTAAGTAGTTTTAGTTGAATGAGAGAAAATTTGGATGGATCTTTGTGAAACTCGCCTAGTCCATAACATAGTTGAAAAAATCGGACTTGGAAATAACTCAGCTGGCCCAAAATTTTCAAAAACTCAGAACTCAGCAAAATCTTGCTGAAAAAATTGACAATAACTCTGCAAATTTATCGAATATTTGAAAATATATAATTTGTTAAAATATTCTTAAAAAATGTACATACACACTAATTTTTGTAGAACATCAACATTTTATTGATTTTCAAATATATAAAAGATTAAATGTAAATTAGAAATAAAATATATATTACTACATATATAAAAAATTACATATACTAATTATATATATATATATATATATATATATATATATATATATATTAAAAATCATAGTTTTGCCAATTTATGTGTGGGGTATTCATTTTCATTTTATGATATCTCGGATTTTTTTTTGTGTTTTGTATGCAACAGGCAGAGACAGATTTGGTCAAGCTTCTTATGAGTTTGTAATTTGTAGTATGCCGATCTTATGAATTTTCCTTATTACTAACATTTTTCCACAGCATCTCTGCATTAAAAATATTTATGTTATTCTTGTTGTACATCTGCATGGTAGTGCCTAAGACCATGTATGATTATTTTACTGTTATTTTTCTTCCCGTCGCTATTCACTAAGAAACCCTAAAACACGTGACTTTGCTTGATGAGTTACCTTTTTTTCGACTGCCGATTTTATACTCATTATATCACACGATTCTACAATTTTGGGGGGAAAAAGTGCCACGATTTTTTTTAAAATCAGCCTCAAGTTTTTCTGCATTTATATCGTCTATTTGTCTGACTCGCGATATATCTTCGATTTTTGCAACATTGATCCATACTACTTGTAGTTTACTGATTGCAAATTGCTTTGCGTGGTAAACTAGAATTTAACATAAGCTTAACTTCAATTGTTGTTTGCTCATTGATATGCATCCTATTGATGGTGTGGGTGTTGTTAGTAATGAATTGAACATCTATCATTTACCTTAGAAGTTGAACAAACTTGATGGAAGTTGATGACAAAGCTAAGTATAGTAGAGTTCATAAAGACATTCATTATCTCTTGCATTCTAGGATTAGAATAGGATCTCTAAACCCTTACCTATTTGCATTTTATTTCAAAATCCTTTTAAAATTAGGATCGAGTACTTGTAATGCCAAATCATTAGCAAAGTAAGTTAATAAATTTAGAGTGAGTAGTGTAAGTCCCCTTGGATTACCAGCGTACATCAAGCCAAACGAGCTCATATCCAACATAAAGTCACAAGTACGCAATCGGAACCTTGGAGTCGCCTATATGATCTTTTTGCAATCTTAGCATACATGATGTCTTTTCTCAAGAGCGGATAGAGTGTCCTTTGGCACTTTGATCTATGTTGGTGTGGTCATAAAACAATCAGCAGATAGTTCAACCCAAATAAGCCCAAGAGCACCCAACTATTAGAATATTTTAGATTCTTTTAATTTTTTAGTATCTTTTGCTATTTTTAGCCAGCTTAGTAGAATCTTCTATTAATTGTCATTTCAGTGTTTTACTTACTTTTTTATTTTTGTCTTCTAATTTTAGAAGGCTTTAGCTTCAGTTTGAAGCTCTTGTAAATTGCTATTATGTACCCATTAAATATGTTAATTCAATCAAGCAATTTTGAGTTTTATGGTATTCGAGCATTGTTTTTTTGGGTGAATTTTTTTGTAGTGAAAATCATGAAATTACTCAAGGAAGTTCGAGGGATTTTGGTTTTGAGTTGTTTTGCTAGGGTTTTTGCAATATTTTTGGTCGCGTTTGGTTTTGACCTGAGGGTTTCAGTGAGTACTCATTTTTTTGGTTGCATTTTTTCCCTCCTGTTGGCAAATTCGCAACTTTCTCTGCTAAGAGTTATGTTTGTTTGTGGTTTTCCAACTAGTCAAAGTCCACACAATGCAATTTTTGTGCTTTTCTACTTTCTGACAAGAACACGAAGATTTTTGAAGGGTTTGCACCTGGTTTCTTTCTTGTGCAGAAGGGTTTTTTTGTCACCCGAGATCTTTTTCACATTTGTTCATTCTTCAAGTACAATTTTTGGCTACGATTTCTTTTGCAATTTTTCCAATTTTTGTATGCAATTTTTTCGAGATTTTGGCCACAATTTTTTATGCTTCTACCTGCATTTTTCTTAGATGAGGATTTCATTTTTTTTACACAATCAACTAGGGTTTCAGAGTGAGAAATCACAGGTCTATATTTATTGGGCCAATATTTTTCGAGCATCTTAAGGCTTTTGTATCCTAGGGTTTGGACTATTTTGAAAAAAAAAGGTTTTTTCCTAACAATTTCTATTTTCAAGTTCATCATCATCCATGCTTTCTTACAATGTGTGTTTTGTCTTGGAAACTGTGTCAGTTGATCAACAGCCCCTGCCTTGGTTTTTGTGCCTTCATAGGGTTGACCAACAACCTCAATATTCATGATGGCATCTTTAATGAACATTATGTTGGAAGGCAATCAGAGGTTCAACCATCACAACCACAACACCTAGAAGCAACACATGATAACAATATTTGAATATTGATACCTTGACAAGATTGTTCCTAGATGCGGCAACATGTCCTACACAAGCTGGAGCAGATAAGGACAATATGTTTGGATTCCAGAAGTCAAGCACACCAAACTGGATTCCAAGACTCAAAAATTGATGTTCACAGGGTACAATGATAATCATAAGGCTTATTAGCTGATTGTTGTTGACACTAATCATCTCATAATCAATTGAGATGTGATGTTTGATGAAGAAAGAGGGCCATTTCAGCCTTCTCTTGTTTTGAGCCCTAAGGATCAGCCTCCAAAGGCTACGGATTTGGATGTTTAACTTCGATTCGGTTAACCTAATGGGAGGGATTCAGATGACATTGTGCTCCCCACAATTCCTCAAGACATTCAAGATACACATCCAGAGATCCCAAGTGATGTTGTTCTTCCTACAGTGAATGTTGTTTCTACTCTCCGACCTAAGTGGTGGGCCAAGACCATTAGTGATCTTCATGATGATAAACTTATTGAGGGTGGATCAGCTAGGAATAAGAGCAAGTAGTGTAAAATAGTCAGCTTTTCTCTTATGGAAAACATTCACAGTAGATGAGCCTCAGATATATTCAGAGGCTAAAGTTATACCAAAGTGGGAACAAGCTATGTCAACTGAATATCAAAGTCTCTTGAAAAACAACACTTGGGTGCTATTAGATCTTCCACCAGGGAAGAAGCCCATTGGCTACAAATGGGTGTATAAAGTCAAGTATAAGGTTGTTGGAACACTTGATAAGTACAAGGCTCAATTAGTAGCTAAAGGGTTTTCACAAAAGGAGGGCATTGACTATGAGGAGACATTTTTTCCCACGGCCAAAATTAGTACCATTCGGCTTGTCCTCGCTCTATCATCTTAGTTTGGGGAAAGTTCATCAAATAGATGTCAAGAGTGCTTTCCTTAATGATGATTTGCACAAAGAAGTCTTCATGATGCAGCTTCCAAGTTCCAGGTTGTTGGTAAAGAACACCAGGTTTGCGAATTGGAAAATGCGCTCTATGGCCTCAAACAAGCTCCCCATGCATGGTACATCACGATTGATAAGTATTTGATTGATCAAGCGTTTCAACAGAGTTCTTCTAATCCTTATCTGTATGTCAAGCATACTAGAGGTGAGATTCTTATTCTTGTCATCTATGTTGATGATCTCATCATTACTAGTAGTGCAGCACATTTGGTCAAGTAGATAAAACAGAATTTATGCCAAATTTTTGATATGATAGATTTGGGACTTCTACATTATTGTCTTGGTTTAGAGGTTTGGCAGACAAATAGCAACATATTCATTTCGTCAAAGTATGTCAAAGGTGTTAATGTATTGGTAGCTGCAAAGGAGATTTATGGACTCTTATTATGTTTATCATCGATTCATTTATGAGTTTGTTGGTTCTCCGATTAATGATGTCAGTTCATACTCTACCGTTGCCAGGTGTCTTTAGTAACTGTTGCCTTCTTTTGGTGTAACGTGTGTGCTTCCTAATGAAGCGTCGGGCATAGTATTATCAAGCACGGCATGTATCTTGATTTTGTCGAGTATCTACGGTATTTGCTTTGAAGACTCAGTGTTACCTTGTGCTCGGTGAATTTGAGGTGACATGGCATAGTGTATGAGGTGGTGCAAAATGTCCGACTCCTCATTGATTGCCAATTCATTGCTTTGTAACGTGTGTCCCTTTGTGTTCATCGGTAGAAGACTATTCGGGTTCGAATTTACCGTGTATTGCTTCTTCTAAGATTCTGCCAAGCCCGAGCTGTAGTTGTTTTCATATTGCCGTTGAGAGGCTCTTGAATTGAATGGTGCATTGAGTTAGTGTTTTATAAACTATTCGTGCGGTGCCTTTATTATTATCCAGTTGTTCCTTTCCTGTTCGAGCTGCATCCATTCTTCGTGATTGAAGAGCATGGAGGAGAATTGCATTTGGTGTGACTTGGCATTGTGAGTGTGCTGACTTGGCATTGTGTGGACATGCTGTCAAGTTATGTCATTGGTTTATGTATTGAAGGTGCCATTGGTTCATGGTAGTAATTGTCGGTTCAATGAGGAGATGTTTTGAGCTTTGTAACGGTGGTCCTTTGATCTTCTGGGAGAAACTCGACAGTCCTATGGTGTTATGGTTAATTCATTGAAGGCAGATTAAAATAGTTGTTGACTACTGCATCTTCATTCCGTGGGAGATTATTACAGTAATTTTGTATTGTGTTTGAAGGATAAGTAAATATCTTCTGTTATGTGTATTACATATATGATGGATAATCATTCTGTGTTTGATCACTCTATGATCAACTTATGTTTGTAAGGAATTCTCAAAGTGAGAAGCATTTGTGAATAAGGCTTATTCTTTTAACTATTAAGTGTTAAAAGTTATAAGCTTGAGAAGATTGTATTTGATTTGAGATCATAATAAAGGAATCATCATTTTGGCGGGCTGGGTTTTTCCCTTGTGTAGGAGGGTTTTCCTAGGATAAGTTTTGGTGTCATTTGTTGATTGATTTATCTGATTATTTGTTTACTGTTCTAGTTTGAAAACTTAACATGGAATCAAAGCCAAGTTGGAAAAAAAAGGATCCAGAACCAGAACTCTTAAGCTTTGAAATTTCCTTGCTTGTCTCCTGGCTTGAGTTTCTCTATGTGCCAATCTAAGCATTTAGAGTCTTTCTTTTGCAACAATGACCATTCAAGGTGTATCATGGGTATTGCTTATGAGATTATGAGGGATCCTATTGTAACATCTTGTGGACTCTTGTTCTGTCTTTATCAATGGCAATTGTGGTTGATCAATTTCTGCCTTGGGGATTTAGAGGTGATATAAATTGTGTAGATGCTTAAGGGAGAAGATCTGTAGATGTGGTAATGGTTTCCCCAAGACTAACTCAAGTCAAGGCTAACTTGATGAAATGCTGCACTCAACTGGTATGTTTTCAAGTTCACCAATGTTGGTGGCGAACAAGTTAGCTGGACAACATGTAGGAGAATTCATATAGGACAGAATCTCTATCTCAATCCAATCCAATCCATTTCTGCACATTCAGGAACTTTGAGTCTGTCATCAGGATCACCAAAGTCAGCAACATCTTCACTGAAGTTTCTGGAGGCATCAAAGATGTTTTCTGATGGTAATAAGATAAAAGGAATTCCCAGTGGATCCATCACTGCCAGACATCAAGTACAGTACCTTACTTCAGATGAGTTCCATATGTTTTCCTTCAAAGTATGACCCTGTTCACAAGGTATGACCCTGTTCACAAGCTTATTCCCACAACCAGTCTGAATGTCCTTCTGTGCATCCTAGTGATAATGCTAGAAGGTGTGACCCAATGAGGTACCATTACAGCTGTGTTCCTTGCCCAGATTTTAGAAAGGGGAGCTTGCAGGCATGAGGACATGTGTGAATATGCTCATGATATTTTTGAGTGCTGATTGCACCCTGCTCAATATCTTCATGGTTGTGTGCATGGATGGGACGAGTTGTGCACAAAGAGAAAATGCATGTAGAAGATTCTTCTTAGATTGCAGACTTTGAAGGACAGCTTCTTAGACACTTTTATTGTGATGGATACGTTTTCTCTTCCATGGAAGGTTTAAAGATCAGAAAAGTACATTGGGTGAATTGGGGGGAAGATTAACAATCAAAAGATAAGTATTTCATACCTTTTAAATTTTGTTCATGAATCTTTTATGAATTATGTATGCTTCTAGCATTTGTACTTCTCTTTGTATAGATCGATCCTATAAACTATTAGTAATCACTATTACTGGTTGCAGATAAGACCAAGGAGCATTAAAGATGTTGAGTAGATTTGCCTTGGCTCATGATTGCTGTGCAAATTTTAAGATTGAAACGAATTCTGTATATTGATGGATTCTAAATTCTTCCTTTTGTTTCGTGACTTCTTATATCCTAACCGTATTAGCCCAGCTTGCTCAGGATCATTTATGATGATAGATTTGGGTGGCATTTTGTATACTCATCGACTTAGTGGAGTTTGGATGATCCATATTGGTATCTTCTGAGTTATTTCAGCGAGTAGAGATGATCTCTTCAAATCTGAAGATGTCAAAGATGAGACATAGCTATAGGCCTAGCTCATTGGTGTACCAACACACATAAAGAGGACAGGATTAAGAAACAATCATGGAGACCCACTCACAGCCATGGGACTGAATTGATAAAAGATCCATTCTATGTACTTTTGTGAGGAATCAATCTTATCACGGGATGGTGATGAGAAATTGTAAACTTTGCGGGTTGCTGCAGCAGATGTATTAATGATCTTTCAAATTTTTTAGTGACTGATATTAGTCTCAGAGAGTGAATTATCAAATTTCAGCAATTTCAAAGTTCATTTTTAGAAGTGTCTTCTTAGCCATCATGGTTGGTGGTTTTCTTTCTATTATAAGAGGACACAAGTCATTGCTTCTAAAGGTTATTCTTCATTATTGAGCCTGCAGTAAGTGTGCACTAAGCTTATTTAGTTGTCAATCTGAGATCAAAAGTGTTTAAGGATGATCAAAGACTGCATTCAAGGGAGGTAGAACCTGATGCAACCTATGAGGAAGTTATGCAGGCTAAAGTTAAAGACTCAAACTGTCTTGTGAACAATTTCTTCTAAGAGGAGGAGATGACATTCAGAGGGAGCTTCTTTGCAATCTCAAGCAGCAAGGATCAAAAGAGAGCTTTGTGAAGAAGTCTTTATGTCAGCTAAGAGGGTTGCAGTTTTGCAAGGCCAGGTGCTAAATTCCATGCGTGATGTAGGATGAGGTCGAGAAGGACAGTCCTAGACTTTAGCATGTCAGAAGTTTCAGAGATGTGTGTTGTAATCATTCGTCTAAGGCAAGCATTGTAGGCAACCTTGAACGAGGAAGTTGATGCAAGTGCTTGAAGATTCAAAGGGAGCTTGAGCAGCAGAGGGAGAGTGCCAAATCTTTTGCAAAAGATTAGCAAGCTCATGGAGCAGTGTGACTGCCAATGCTCCTTGTTTGGTCAAACATTGGAATCAGCTCTAATTTATTGTGATAATCAAAGCAGTGAGTATGTTGTCCCTGTTGAGAGGAAGTCTCAACATTCAGGTAATCTTTTGTGATTAATGCAATCTTCTCTGGGAGAAGTTTGAGGTGAAAGCCCTTGTTCCACCCTCTGCGAGTAGGCAAGGTGGTAATGCATTCTTCTCTGGGAGAAGTTTGAGGTGAAAGCCCCTGTTCGATCCTCTGCGAGTAGGCAAGGTGGTAATGCATTCTTCTCTGGGAAAAATTTGAGGTGAAAGCCCTTGTTCCACCCTCTGGGAGTAGCCATGGTGGAAGTCATGTGTGTGACTTCATTACTTATTTTTGTGATTTTGATTCACTCTAGGAGTAGCTATGGTGAATATTGTTATATGTTTTGCTTCACCCTCTAGAAGTAGCTATGGTGAATATTGTCATGCTGAGATAACAATTTTTAAGAAAATCTGTGATGAGATTTTGTTATTGACATGTTTTGTTGCAGCTTCATTGTGCTTGTCAAGTTGAGACACACGATGACATTTGTATGATCTCTCTCTTGCTAAGAGGGAGTGTTAATGTATTGGTAGCTGCGAGAGAGATTTATGGACTCTTATTATGTTTATCATCGATTCATTTATGAGTTTGTTGGTTCTCCAATTAATGATGTCGGTTCATCCTCTACCGTTGCCAGGTGTCTTTAGTAACTGTCGTTGCCTTCTTTTGGTGTAACGTGTGCACTTCCTAATGAAGCGTCGGGCATAGTATTATCAGGCACAGCATCTATCTTGATTTTGTCGAGTATCTACGGTATTTGCTTTGAAGACTCGGTGTTACCTTGTGCTCGGTGAATTTGAGGTGACATGGCATAGTGTATGAGGTGGTGCAAAATGTCCGACTCCTCATTGATTGCCAGTTCATTGCTTTGTAACGTGTGTCCCTTTGTGTTCATCGGTAGAAAACTATTCGGGTTTGAATTTACCGTGTATTGCTTCTTCTAAGATTCTGCCAGGCCCGAGCTGTAGTTTTTTTCATATTGCCATTGAGAGGCTCTTGAATTGAATGGTGCATTGAGTTAGTGTTTTATAAACTGTTTGTGCGGTGCCTTTATTATTATCTAACTGTTCCTTTCGTGTTTGAGCTGCATCCATTCTTCGTGATTGAAGAGCGTGGAGGAGAATCGCATTTGGTGTGACTTGGCATTGTGAGTGTGCTGACTTGGCACTATGTGGACATGCTGTCAGGTTATGTCATTGGTTTATGTATTGAAGGTGCCGTTGGTTCATGGTAGTAATTGTTGGTTCAATGAGGAGGCGTTTTGAGCTTTGTAACGGTGGTCCTTTGATCTTCTGGGAGAAACTTGACAGTCCTATGGTGTTATGTTTAATTCATTGAAGGCAAATTAAAATAGTTGTTGACTACTGCATCTTCGTTCCGTGGGAGATTATTACAGTAATTCTGTATTGTGTTCGAAGGATAAGTAAATATCTTCTGTTATGTGTATTACATATATGATGGATAATCATTCTGTGTTTGATCACTGTATGATCAACTTATGTTTGTAAGGAATTCTCAGAGTGAGAAGCATTTGTGAATAAGGCTTATTCTTTTAACTGTTAAGTGTTAATAGTTATAAGCTTGAGAAGATTGTATTTGATTTGAGATCATAATAAAGGAATCATCATTTTGGCAGGCTGGGTTTTTCCCTCGTGTAGGAGGGTTTTCCCAAAATAAGTTTTGGTGTCATTTGTTGATTGATTTATCTAATTATTTGTTTATTGTTCTGGTTCGAAAACTTAACAAAAGGTCTATTGGATAAGTTTCAAATGCATGATTGCAAACCTACATCTACACCTATGGAGAAAGGACTGAAACTTTCAGCCAAATCGGATTCACCAGTGCTAGATGAATAAGCGTCCAGGCAACTAGTGGGCAGCCTCATCTATCTCACCGCCACTAGACTTGACATCAATTATGATGTGAGCTACATCTCTCACTTTTTGACAGCCCCAAAAGCTGAACATTGGGTTGCAGCGAAGCGTGTGCTCAAATATGTGAAGGGCACTCATGATTTTGGCATTTTGTACAACAAAAGCACAAATCCTAAGCTCATTGGTTTTACAAACTCAAATTGGGCAGGTTGTGTTGATGACACAAAGTCTACTTCTAAGTGTGTTTTTAGTTTGGACACAAGTGCAGTCACATGGACCAGCAAGAAGTAGCTCTTTCCTCCATCGAAGTTGAATATCAAGGAACTGTTAAAGCAGCTTGTGAGGCAGTTTGGCTTCAAAGGATGCTTGTTGACATGCACATGTCACAAGCAGAACCTACTCTCTTGTTCTATGATAATCAAAGGGTCCTGAAAGTTGCCAAAAATCCAATTTTCCATGAACGGACCAAACATGTTGACCTTCATTGTCATTTCATCTGCAAGCTTGATGAAGATGGATCGGTGATGTGGCAATATGTTCCCACTAAGGACTCGACTGCAGATATCCTCACCAATTTTCTTAGTCTGGAAAAGTTTGTCAAGTTTAGGGGGCAACTTGGTGTAGTTGATAGAATGACCATTAAGGGAGGGTATTAGAATATTTTAGTATCTTTTGCTACTTTTAGCTAGCTTTGTATAATCTTCTATTAATGATTATTTCAGAGTTTTATTTATTATTTTATTTAGTCTTCTATTTTCAGAAGACTTTAGCTTCAATTTGAAGCTCTTTTAAATTGCTATATGTACCCATTGAATCTGTTAATTCAATCAAACAATTTTGAGTTTCAACATCCAACTAAGACAACTTGCCCCATGGCCCACAAGTGGCAAGAATATCCACTAATACAATTCCATCACTTGGAGGAAACTCGGGTTATTGACGAAGACCATTAGAACCAATTAATCCTAAGAGCGCATAGCATCCAACTAAGACAACTCGCCCCTTGCCCCTTAGCCCACAAGTGAGCAGGAATATCCACTAATACAATTCCATCACTTGGGGTGGCCTGCATAATTCAAACGAACCTGTCTACTACCTCTCCTAGAATATTTCCTTCCTATCCTATATGAATGCTTGTGGGAATAAAGAATAGATAAAGTTATTTATAAAATCAAAGTAACATAATAAATTTACAAAGTTTATTAACATCTTGGTAAAAGATATATAACATTATCCTTATTGCATGCCAAATACTTGTTAATGCACCAGTCTACTATTTTTCCTTACATCAGTCTGATCTGCTGCTTATACACAGATATGTGTATGAGAATCCTCTCTTCTTTGATGCAAAAAAGGTCTCAAAGAGAAATATGGATTGATTCGTTTTTCACTAATGTTTGGGTTGACTTGTTGTGCCTAGTTATATCATTTTAGACATGAATGGTAGGTTTGTGGAATTTGTTTTGACTACATTGTGGGAGGTGGATACAAGCCTAGTTATATCATTTTAGACATGGATGGTAAATTTGTGGAATGTATTTTGACTACAATGTGGGAGGAGGATACAAATTGAAGAGATCAACTATCTTTCATCCACAAATAATGGTTAAATCAATGTGTTTGTTAGAACATTGGTGTAGCTCTTGAGGGGGTATAGTAGAAAGCATTCTTACAACAATACTGGGGATGAAAATTTGTTATGTATTTAGCATTCTTGAAATAAGGCATTTTGTTCTTTTCCAAATCAATTTCCTTTTGAGGCTTGTCTCCATTATGTAACACTAGCCCTATTGATGTACTGATGGGACAATCACAAACAAGGCAGAAAATTGGACTTTAAAAAACCACATGGTCAAGATCTTTATTGAGAGTATAAGGAAAACACATCTTCAAGTGCATGAGACATTGAAGGAGTCTTAAACTAAGTACAAAGTGAGATATGATCAGCATAAATTTGAGCATGAGTTCCAAATCGAGGACAAGCATGATGGTCTATTTGAGATTTTTTAACAAGTGTGCAAAAATGCATTTAGATTAGACTTGCTTCTGGATATGAAGTCATATTCGGTTTTGAATGTTGTAAGAACTTATGTATCTTTTATATTTCTCAGTAGATGTTGAAGAAGCATTTTTAATGGCTTCATTGAATACCTTGTGCCTAATCTTAAGAAGAGTTGGACAAGGATATTTTATTGCAGAAGTTAAGCACATCAAGGATGACAAATAGGAAAGTTGGTTGTAATATCCCCTTTGACCTGCAGGTTGGCAGGATCAAAGCTCTGATACCAATTGTAAATTCCCTTTTGGGACATTTCTGATTTTTGCCCTAAAACAGCAATCTTTATTCAAAATGATAATGGCTGTCTAATATTATGAATTTATTATAATATTAAGATTCATGACATAATTCTGAAAATAAATCACATCTTGGTTTTCTGCTAAATTCTCCTTCAAACTGTGATGATTTCCTCCTATACATCTACTTTGAAAGTGCTTCAGATCAGCCTGAATAAAGGGTTTTGTGCCTAACTCAGCAATGGAATATTAAGGGTTTTCATCCTTAACTTGATTAACAAATTGATTGAGTGCTCTACTGAATGCAGATTGTTTAAATATATATCAGATCTGATCTTAATGGATTGCTGAATTACCAGTTGGCTGAAAACTGATTGCAGATCTACATATTTGATCTATTCTCTTCTTATGCCCTTTCGCAATTGCATTGGTCCTCCTCATATCTTTTAATGATACGGAGACACACCACTACACCTTGCAAGGGACGCCTCCCTCCAAAGCTAATCACTACTTATTATGGTCAGCCCTTATCAAACTAATCATTGCCCTTCAAATTAAGGTGGTTGGCTCTCTTCATATAATGAATCGCTGTCATTTTTCTTTGAGTCAGCCTCCTCATTCAATTGTTTTCTCCCTGCATGCAATGGGTGTTGGCAAAATGGTCAGCGCTCCCCTCGGGATTCGCGACATGGTTTAACAGCCTCTTGTGTCTTCTATAAGTCTAGTGGTTGTATCGGGCATTAACAGGTCAATCTTTTGGTGCAACGGCAACCACTACTTGTAACAAGTAGTATCAGAGCTTGGTCACAGGTTCAAATCCCCTCAGGTAGCGCTGAGGGGGAGATTGTTGGCAAAATGGTCAGCGCTCCCCTCGGGATTTGCAACATGGTTTAACAGCCTCTTGTGTCTTCTATAAGTCTAGTAGTTGTATCGGGCATTAACAGGTCAATCTTTTGGTGCAACAGCAACCACTACTTGTAACACTGGGCCCTTGTAAAACAATATAATTTTAATTTATTTTAAATATCAAACAGGTTGTCACTCATTTAAATGATATCTCCTTAGTTTAATATTAATAGAGGCTGCGTCTGATTTAGGGGCATGATAGCCATTCACATGCACTTGCAAATAAAAATTAGTTATTTTGAAAAGGAAGAAAAGGGGGAATAAGAAGTCCTTTGCATATTGTAAAACAATGGTTATTTAGCATTGAGTTTGGTAAGTGGGTGCAGCGAGTATTTGCCGTTCTTGTGGTAGAGTGGGCCATGCCTCTACTACTTGCATAAAAAATAAGAAACAGCATTTTGTTTGGAAAATGAAGGATCAAATCTCTATATATATGGAGTCTTCCTTTCCTTCCCATATTACCATTGCCTCTAAATTTGGTGAGTGAGTGCAGCAGATTGAGTTTGAGCACTCTCTGATGACTTGCCTATCATGTAGCAAAGTGGGTCAGGCCTCCACTACTTTCTTGAAAACTAAGAAACAATGCTTTGCTCGGAAAATGAAAGATCAAATTCCCTGTTTCTATGGAGTCTTCCTTTCCTTCTGTTCTGGAGGTTCATAAAGTTGATATTAAACAAAAACCCCTATGGACTGTTCTATGAAGAAGTTGGAGGAAGGCCCTGCCAATGATTTTATGACTCGTCTTTGTCTCAAGAAATTTAGATTCAGGGAGGACCCTAGTTTTGAGTTAAAGAAAAGCTCTTTGGAACATTTTTCAAACCACCTTGACTTTGGGTGGATCTACCCTGTCTATCTTTGGGTGGGGCTGCTGTAAATTTCTGTTTTGCCTTGTTTTTAGTTGCCTAGTTGTTTTGTTGCTTCTGTTCGATATTTTGCTGGGCTAAATGCTGCATCTTTCTCTTTGTACAAGGAATCTCAGTCCTTTCAAAACATATGCTTAACTAATCAAACAATAGTCATTTAGCATATTAAAAAAAATGCCATGAAGGATCCATGCTGCCTCCAAAGCTTTAATTTGGGTTTGTGGTAGGGGCTCTGCCTCTTGACCCTACCAATATCATGACCAAAAACATGGCAGGGGCACTACCCTTGTCCACGTTAGAGGAACATGTTGAAGTTTCTGAATGATATCATAAAATGGCCCATTCAGAATTTGGTTGGAATTGATGTATCTACTTTTATTTATTTGATTAATAATGTTGGAACCTGGCAATCCTCTTTCAAATGATGAATGGTAACAGGCTTTATCTTTCTTAAAATTACAGTTGCAGACATAGTGCCAGAATTTGCTCAAATTGTTTACAGAGCATGGCTGACACATGATCTCACTGATTCTAACAGTAGAGTCTTGGTCAATGGTACAATTTTGGTCAAGATAGGATGAAGACATTAAATTTCTTATCTCCGCCGCTTAAATATAACATTGTATAGATTTTAACTTCTTTTAATCATACTGTCTAGGTTTTGTTTTTCAAATATTAGTTTTTATATATTTTTTTAATAACCACCCCTTTTGTCCTCAAATTTTATAAAAATAATGCTGTCCCAGAAACTTGTTCCCCTGTCCCAAAGACTCCATGAAACACTATATCACTAGCTGCATAAGGTAAAGAGACCAACCATCATGTCAATTTGCTAAGAAAACAAAATAAATTGTGTGTGTTAATTTCTCAATTGAAGCTTAGATTTTGCGTCCATTAGCTTCGGACATAAGCAAAATATTGAAGGGGAAAGATTTCCTTTATGGAGTCCAAGGCTCTTTGGAATTAAAAACATTGCAAAACCACATGACATTGACCACTATTGTCTTCCCACAGAAAACGTGTGCTGTTTGAATTCTAAAACATATTGTAAAGAAAACTAGTAAATTGTACAGTTTTATTGGAGTTACTAAGCAAGTTGCAGATTGTTTTAAAATACATACTGCACATGTCATTGTACAGTATTACAACGGCAAATGCTTTTTGTTTAAGATTCCTTCTGTTAGAGGACTCGCATTCAAATATCTGTTAGAGACCATCTCAACCTGGATGCAATCATCTTCCGATGGAAGTGGGGTTCACATTCAAGTATCTTTTGAGACTATCTCAACCTGGATGCAAATATCTTCCAATGGAAATGGGGTTCACCTTGAGCTAGTCAATGGTTGGATTCTTGAAGAGTCGTGATGAAATCTCATTTTACAATCAGAATTTTACAATTTCAAAAGAATTAGGGTTAACAATTTAAAAAACATTTAAATTGTTTTTTCTTTTAAAATGGGGGTAACACTTTTGACTGAAGTTATGAATCAGTGAGGTTACATATGGGGCCTTCATCCCACTAAGAACACTCAGCAACAACATCCCAGTAAAAATTTCAACTTGGTGACAAGAATCACAACACCACAATTAAACCACCACATTATACCATTATCGACGGCAATTTTAATTGTTTTAAGTATCAATAAAAAGTTAAAAAATTACCTTGATCATTTCTACCATTTGATCCTTGAATCGACAATAATTTCAATTGCTTTAATGATCCTTGACTGTTGATCTCGTGGACATCATTAAAATTCCTTCATTCATTCATTTTAAAACATTTTAAAACTACCTTGATTATTTCTACCATTTGATCCTTGAAGAACTGTGACAAGATCTCGATTTGGACTCGAAATGTGACAAATACAGTTGAATTAAAGTCAACAATCTAATCAACTTCATTCTCTAATGATTGATAAGAAAGCGGGTTTTAACTTGAACAGGTCGGCTGCTTGATTCTTGAAGAGTAATGGCAAGATCTCATTATACGATCAATATGCCACTATTTCAGTGAGCTAAGTTGATAACCTAGAAACAATTTCGATAGATATTTTGATTAACAGCAAAACTACTTTCACCATTAACAAGAAAACTATTTAATAGTTGAGAACATGTAACAAGATCCCATTTTGCGCTCAGAATAAAAAAATTTGGAAGTGTTGAGGTTGACAATTTGAAAGAACATTTCATTCTTTTTACAATTGCTCACAAAATTGTTTTCACTTTGAAAAAGCATTCAGATTTTCACAGCCCATTAGAATGATTGAAATATTTTGAAATGAATTGTGTGACTTTTGTTTGTGTCGATGCCTTAGATTATATTCTATAACAAAATAGACCAATTCTTTGAAAGTCAAAAACAAAATCTCATCTCCTCTTATAGATCAGACTCTGTGATGGACTCTCTGATCCATCATTAAAATTTAAGATGATGATTTTTTCCTAATATCGATAAGGAAATGCGGTGATTCTTGAGAGTCATATAAGATCTCATCTCACCCTTGGAATATCCCAAGCGTTACTATTCGAGATGATAACAATTAAACAATTTCCAGGTCTCTTTATGATTTACAACAAAATGGGATTCACATTACGGATTAAGGAGTTAAATCCCTATCATATTTCTATGTGCAATTACATGTCAACATGGCATAGATCAAAGCCGAATTTGATCCAATTAAAAAAACCAAATCTTCAAAGCCTAAATTATTCCAACAATACTAGATAAGCTTACTTGTTTGAATAATTCGAGGTCGTTTCCAATTGGCATAAGCTCGAGATTGTGATCAAAGCAGTAGACATGGACTCTGCTTCCAGAGCTCCCCGCATCGAAAACAACCGCAAAACTCTGGGATCCGGACGATACTTTTTTGCCACCAATATGATGATCCATAAATTCCTCTTGCATCATAGTGTTCAATTCAGAAGGAACTCTAGGCATGAGTAACAGCACAAAACAAATCAGCAGAAGAGGAACAGAGACCACAATTATCACGCCCCTAAACCTGTACATCTTCTCCGTTAGCGTCTCCTGCCGCATTCTCAATTTCATCTTCTCCTGGTCTAAATCTGCGTCAATTAAAGGATTCTGGCTTTCCAGCTCAGCATATGAGCTCGATCGATAGCGGATCTCGGCGTTATTTGATGGCGCCGTGAAAGCCTTCACCTCTATCGACTCCAGTTCGCCAGATCGTTCCAATCCCCAATGGAGTTTTTCTCGTCTTTTGACGGTAGTTTCCTATATTGCATGGGGATTTGTTAATGCTTGTGGAGAACTGAGCGCCATTAGCTCGCATGTAAAATAGATTTGTTCTGCAGAAGCGACGCGGAAACAGCTAATAAGAGGATTTCCTGTTAAATGTTTTTGTCTGTAATTTTGGCATCAACCACTAAACCCTTACAGAACAAAATGATTAATTCGAGGAAACCCTTAATCTCGCGTCTAACCATGAGAAGTCAGCTGCAGAATCTCTCTTCTGCAAGAACAACTGAAGTCATGTTATCGAGAAAACAAATTTTTCATTTTCATTTTTTTCAATAAAATTTGTTTATAACTTGAATCTTTTTTTATTAATAAAAAAAATTTGAAGGTAGTGTAAGGCCCGACTATTGGTAGTCTTCGAAGAGAGGTCATAGGTTTGAGTCATATACAATATAGGATGCTTATATTTCGGGATGCTTATATTTCGGGATGCTTATGATTCGAAATAAAGTCGAGTTATATGCTATTTTTATTATTATTTGAGTAGGAGGTAGTTGTATATGTTGTGAGGTATCTATAAATTAGGTTGGTTAGAATTGTCAACTATAAAATGATCATTCTATTGATGTGGGAATTACATTGGAGGTTAAGAATTAGCAATCGCATCTTTGTGTGTAATGGGTATGCTGAAGAGGTTTGCAAGGTCAGTTAGGGAATTTCATGGTCTATTTGCAAGAATTTGTGTACGACATGAGATCAAGTAGTAGACCATTTTTCGAATGATGTTGTGTGTGCAACAAATATCGTCATGGAGTAAAGTGATAACTTTAAATCAACATGTATCCTTCGAGACATTACAAAAATTTAACATTAAATCAAAACGATAAGCAAGCTCCATCCAAAGAACATCGATTTTAATTATAAAAAATAAGAGCATGTGGTGCAAGAGTATTCCAAATGAATCGCCAATGACATTGACCCAAAAAATACTTCCCATTTATTTGTTGCAATTTTAGTTTGTGTTGGCTCTATTTAGCATCTCAGTTTATTTGTAAAAGTTGTATTTGACATGATGCTTAGAAGTAGAGCTAAGAGCTTTGTGACCTATGAGTTTTGGTTGAGGGCATGAACAAACGTCAAATCATTAAGGATAACTTTTGTCAAATAATGCAACAACTGCTTGCATATACATTGTGCAAATGTGAAAGCATATGCAGGCCACATGAACTTATTGACAAATGTCTCTAACAAATAGTGTGTTATGGATTGCAATGATTGCAAAATATGCACAAACTAAATTTTTCGAATAAGTTTTGCAAGAAACCTTTGTCAATATGTAGTGGATGACAGTTACATCTCTATGAGGGAGTCAATCTCTTCAAGAAAAGAGCATAGCAATGTCACGAAGAGACACTGAAGGGATTCAGTTAGGAGGAAGATTAGAGGATGGCAAGAAAATGCCTAATTTGTTACCCTTTCTAAAAAGGTGTTGTGAACTACAAGGGAGAAACTATTCTATTGATGCATCTGCAATATATTTGATTGTGATTATGGCATTGAAGTGGTTGAAGATGAAGGTGGTATTATGGTGGTTGTCCTCTGCAATGGAAGATGAAGAGGAAACTGCTAGCAAGCATAGACAAAGGGATAGATTGAGGTAAGTAGGCATCAAGTAGATTATTACTTTGTTATCTTGTATTTTGTATTTACCTTCTTCAAAGAAACAAATGAATTTGGGGTTTGCCCTAAAATATTGACTTGCCTTAATGTGGATTTTTACTTGTTACTCTTTAGTGTCAGCCCATCATTTTCTATTAACCATAGTTTATTGACTTGTCAATAAATAGTTCAATGGTAGAGAGAAAAGAAATAAGAGAGGAAGAGATACATGATAAGAGACAGGGAGAGAGTGGTAGAGATATAAAGATAGATAGAGGGATAGGGAGGGAGCTAGACGGCCCAGAGTTAGGGAGAGGGGAAGCGGGAAATAGAGATAGGTAGAGCAGGATAGATTGAGGGGGCATAGGTAAATAGATATAGCAATATAAAAAGATAGATAAAAAGAGGAATAGAGAAGTAGAGAAATGGAGAGAGAGAGAGAGAGAGAGAGAGTTCAATGATCATTAAGGAAAAACACTTTGAACATGTTTTTACTCAATTGATTATATTATTATATAATAAAAAAAAACAAATTAAAACTTATGAAGTGAATAAAAATAGTTCTTAGTAAATAATATGTATGGAGATGTGAAAATTTGCAAATTCGTAGGGATTGAGGAAAGCATTTAAAAATATATATAAATTAATGTAGGATCTTTTTATTGCAAGAACGAATGTGTTAGAAATATTCAAAAAATGAAATGAACTTAAATGAAAGAATCCAAGTGAGTAAAATAAAAAGAATTATTTTACCATAAACACAAAGAAAGAGAGATGGCTTCAATATCTATCACCAAAACCATCAAGATGCTCCAAGAGCAACACAATGAGATAAGGATTTAAAGGGGAAAACAAAGAAAACCCCTTTTGACATTATGAATGAGGCCATAGAGAGAGAGAGAGAGAGAGAGAGAGAGAGTTGTTCACTTGTAATAACTTCATATGAGAAATGGGAGAGGAGCATCTCTTAAATAGAGATGAGGAGAGGAATTACTAAGTAACTCACCAATCAATGAATGTCATCATCAATAATAGGTGTTTGCAAAGTGTCAAGGTCCTCTTAAGGATGAATAAATTAATTTCCTTATTAAAGGAATTACAAAAAATGAGTTGTCCTCCCACTTGGACTAGAGGACAAATTACAATTAGGATACCTTGGCTTATCCAAATTTAAATAATACACCAAGGACAGATTATTATTTCTAACACCTTCCTTTAATCTTTACTTGGGGTGTTTACATCAAGGGAATTAAACCCAAATGTTTATAATGAGATAGAAATATCTCTTTACAATATCTACAACTTGATCTTCAATACAAGGAAGAGATTTGATTGTCTTGATCCAAGTCTTCATGTAGTCTTCTTTAACCATGGGTACAATTGGTACTTTAGATAGGATAGAGCTAAGAGATTGAATTGTTCCTTTAGAAAGGTCCACGACATATCACCTGAATCAAAGAATAGAAAAACCACAAGTAGATTTCCCATAGTTGGGATCTACCCTTGATACAAATCAGTACACCTTTGAAAAGAAACTCATAATATGTACCATAAAATAATTTAACTCTAGAGAAACTTTGAAAACTTTAGAATGAGATTAATCATGAGCAATCATAAAAATGTGCAATGAAGCTTAACATGATATCAAGATAAACCATATGCTCAAAGTGACTTATAATAAACATAATCAATGCTCTCATAAAAGAAACATACTAATGCATAAATGACCACAGATAAGGCCAACTAATGAGACATGAATCAACATTTCATCAATCACATGGATATAGAAAGTCTATAAATGAGTCATCTCACTGCAAGTGAATGGGTATCGACTCCATCACCTACCTGACCCATGATCTAAGCAATGAAGAATGTAGTGCATTATCACATTAGTAATTTATAAAGAGATACAGGAGAGATAATAAACCATAATACAAGTAGTACATATGACTCTTGAACACTAAATCAACATTTGATTTGATTTTCTAGTCATGTCTACACACAAGTAACATAATCAAGGGACCATTAATGATAAAAGAATCTAAACCAACATAAACAAACCAAATATTGACATATGCTAAATAATAATGTGGACTAAGGATTGTGAGAGAGAAAAACATATTGCCTTCCAAATATAAGAGATATGCAACAAATTTAAGGAAAGATTTCAAGAGCACCATCCTCACCATGAGGAAAAAAACAACCAATGGAACAAATTGATAAACATCAACTGAAGTAAGTGCATCCCAGTGCAACTTACAAATGGAACAAGTTGATAAACATCAACTGAAGTAAGTGCATCCTAGTGCAAATTACAAATGAAATAAGTTGATAAACATCAACTGAAGTAAGTGCATCCCAGTGCAACTTACAAATGGAACAAGTTGATAAACATCAATTGAAGTAAGCGCAATCCAGTGCCACTTACAAATGGAACAAGTTGATAAACATCAACTGAAGTAAGCCCAACCCAGTGCCACTTACAAATTAAATCAATGGATCAAAGGAACCCATAAAAGATGCAACTAAGTGCATGTAACAATAGATCATATAAAATCTGATAGCAATTAATGCTCAATAATTAGCCACTAGAAGGCAATGTTGTTAGATAGCTCACAATACTTGAACAAAATTAAAATTTAGCAATGCAATGAATTAAATAGATCGCCTATTTTTTTATAGAGGGTCAGAAATATTAGAATGAATTGAACTAGTGTGACAAAATTGATTACCATTATCCTTTTGATGATTTTAAAAAATAAACAAAGTTTAAAAAACTTTAATAGAGATTTGAAAAAAGAGTTTAAAATAAACTTAACTGAAAGGATTAACTATTTAAGAGCATAAATAGATTAAATAAATTTTGAAACACTAAATTAAGGATGATATTGAATTGTGTTCCTGGATTTAAGTTAATGTTAATGAAGAAATAAAGCCTTGAAATGTGATTTGTAAAAAAAATTTAAATTTTTTGTTTAAATGAGAAACAAATTGTTAGTGCATCTATTTATCAAAATGGCAATAGAAAAAAGTTTATATTGATGAAATGAATATGGGGTTAAAATTATTTTAAAACATAGGAAGTGGAAATTTTGTTTTAACATTTAAACTTTTTAATGTTAAACAAATTGAATAAATTTTGTTAAAATAAGTAAGGAATCTAATGATGAATTAAAGCAACTAAAATAGTGCTCCAAGAAACCTGCATAAACCAGGAAAGAGGTTATGATAACCTACAACATTAAATATAAGATACAAATACAAAATTGTTTTACTATGAATAGGAAAAAGACGTTATAATGAAAAATCTGCAACAACAATTATGTTAGAAAGAGTCTTGAAAGGAAGATGAAGCCAAACATAGAATAGATAAAGGGGGAAATATGATTATAGTAGGTTCTTCAGACCCAAAATTGCATGTTACAAAATGAAGGGAGAGAGCTACACAAAGAATAAGAACTAAAAACAAGCAACCATTACAAAATGTTGCATGAGACTAGAAGGCTAGCAGACAAAATAAAACAAATGATACAATAATAGTTAAGCAGATTAAACAATAATAAATTTGCAGTTTTTCTTGGCTTGGATTACAACCATTCTATGCAGCCAAGAGTTGTGAGTGATAATAGTTTACTGGTGCACAATTACCTCTCAAATAATTGATGCAGAGAGCGCAACAAGAAGACAAAGAGATAAACAATCTCCTTCACAACTCTCCAATCTTGGATTTGTCACAATCCAACTCCACCAACCTTTGGAAAATGATGGATATCAAAAAATTATGAGGTCTTGACACCTTTCATGCCCCACTTAAACACCCAAGGGTTTTGTCCAGGTTCTTCTCAAACAGTGACTTAGGGACATTGTCCCTAAACTAAGCCAAAATGTGGAAAATTTCACCAATTGCTTCAACCAACCAATCTGAGGGTTGGGACACCTTACATAGGATAAATGGATGGGGAATCAACCACCCAATTGATCCTATAACTCTCACAACCAAACAAACTCAACCGGACCTATGAATCCTACTAGGTCTCCTCAAATAGTTTTTCTTGTGCAACTTTCAGCTATGGAAGGGACTAGATAAACTAAGACTAGATTCAAGGACCATTTTGGATGTCTTCAAGATCCCCAAAGTTAAAGAGACCAACTCCACTCCAACAGTACTCAACCCTCACAATGCTCACAGACCTAATTGGCCAAATTAGGCTCGATTGCACAACAAGTGGTCAAGGATGGGTTCATATAATTGATGCAAGGTTTTGGAAACCTTCTCCTACCTCCAAATGATCCAAATCAACCATCTATTTGGTCCCTCCAATCAGTTTTTTTGTCTGCACACAACTCCACATATCTGACTAGCTAAATGCATAGGGATATTTAGCCTAGGGCTCGATGCTAAAACCACCAAAACACAAAATATCACTTTGATCCTCTAGAATCATTAAAATTACATCCCTAACTTACATTTCCCAAGTGGCCATGAAATTCCACCAGTGAAATGTCAAGTTAGAGCTCCATTTGTGCAACAGGCCTGGATTAGGCTCTTTCATGGACTATCCCTACAAATTTGTTTATAAATTTTACAATTCAAATCCAAATGAGATAAAATAAAATGCTTTGGAAATTAGATTCACTAGGATATCTGATCATGGAAATGAATGCTCAAGAAATCTAGTGGTTTTTATTAAAATTGCATCAAAACTTTATCATACATTGTCTAACCTATTAGAGAGGCTTGAACATGTTAAAATACCTTCGAATCAGAGTTCCAACTGATCCATGAGTGGTTATGGCCATTTGTAACTAGATTTGAACTTCTCGAGCAACGTTTTCAAAAAGTTGCTCAAGCAACATTTACAACTTTGCAACATTTTTGCATTTCTGCAACATTCCTAACCCAAATGGCTTGGAATAACTTCTTATCACCTAAACCTGATCAAATATGACTGAAATGATCCAAAATCATTGGAATCATAACTAAAACTCATAAAACACTAAAAACACCTAATCACACCTATTAATTATAGACTCAAGATCCACGTGGACTAGGGTATCCCAAGGTTTATAGATGTACCTTAGGGATCCTTGACCACACAAAGTGGATCCAAACACATGGAAGATGATATCAAGGATCTATCCTTTTATTCCAAAGAAAAAACATAAGGAACATCCTAGATGTTGCTCCAATACATCAAATGCCTTGGGTGCCTTGCACTAATAATCATTCCTCCTCAAAGGTCACGTCTTTGCAAAGATATTATTATTTCTACAATACTTATGCAACCATCACACCACTTTTAGACTAAATTAATTCCTAATCATAATTATACTACTCATTGCATGGTAACACTTAAACCCTTATTAATGTCTATCTTATTGCTGGTTGTTTTGGAGAAGGTAGAGCTGTGAAGGAGAAAGGATAGAACAAAAAATTAAAGACAATGGGATATGTAGAGGGTTGGTTGCACAATGAGAAGGAGAAACATGCAAAGGTGTGTAGGGGAGGAGTGAGGTGATGCACAAGGATGAGAGAGCCCTACCCAAGGAAAATGAAAAATAAAATAGTGGATTTAAACAACAATTTATTATAAATAAGGTCGTGAAACTAAGAACAAGTTGAGTAGCTGCGTAACAAATAAGAGAGGGTTAGAAACAACAAGATAAGTGTAATGTTAAGTAGAAGATATATGCAAATAGAGATATATAAACAACAGAGATAAATATAAATAGAGATATTTAATCAACAGAGAGATATACATCAGATAGAGATATATAATGGAATAACAAAGATACATGTGTGAGACAATAAACCTGCATGCATAAAGTGATTAAGAACAAAGATAAATGTTGATATAAAAGAGATTAATTTTAGGAACAAGAGAAAGAAACACAATAGTTATGAATCCTGGAAGAATCAAACTAGTAGAGGGCGAAGATTTTTATAAAGAACACTCTTAGAGGTCTCTAAAGAGTGAAAAGATCTGATTATTCAAGGTGAAAGATAGATCTTAAGGTGATGGATGCATGATGCTTTGAGGATCTTATCAGTGTGATTTTAACTAGCAATGATGTTAATGCCACTGCGAGATCTTTGGCACAAGCATACAACAAAGTGGGCAGCTTTTAAGAATGCAACCAATTATATTAACCAAGAATATTATCCAAAAAAAGAATGCAACTGAGAATATTATGAAAGCATGGGCTTTTCCAAAGCACAGAGGTGATTCTTTTAATGAAGGAAGATTTTTAAAATAAATTATTAATGAATACCACATAGAATGCTTAAAATAGATAGAGATATTAAAAACTTTAAGGCAGATATGAAATAGCTATTGAGTGATATTAAATTAGATATGAAATGATGCAAAATAAAGTTGCAGAAATGTAAACTATGAAAAAAAGAAGAGATTATTAAAACAAAGTTTGAATGATATAAAAAAGATCTGATTGAGATAAACCTACAGATCACATATAGAATAAACAAAGTTTGATTAAGATAAAAACAAATTTAACCTACAGATTGTTAGAACTAGATAAATAAACAAATAAAGTTAAATCTGCAAGAAACATGAGATAAGAGAACAAAAAAAATTAACCTTGTGGTTTCCCGACTGACGTTAAGTTTTTTTGTTAATTTTTTTTTGCAAGAATGAATAAACTAAGTTGGTTTTGGTGGTGAACCGTCCAAACCCGAAAAAATATTTCAAAAAACTACTCTCTGGTGGCAAGCCTTCCGAAGAGGGTTAGAAACTTTAAAAACTAAAATAACAAGGAAACATGAAAGGGCTACAACCAATGTTAGTTTCTGCAAAAAATGAAAAACCTGCAACAAAAATTAGACAATCAAAAAAAGCTTGCTTCTTCTCAAATGAGATATCCTTCGAATGGTACCTTCCTACAAACACTCAAAACAAGGATTAGCCTGCTCTGATACCATGTTACAAATATTCAAAAAAATGAAATGAACTTAAAGGAAAGAATCCAAGTGAGTGAAATAAAAGGAAGTATTTTACCATAAACACAAAGAAAGATATATGGCTTCAAGATCTATCACCAAAACTATCAAGATGCTCCAAGATCAACACAATGAGATAATGATTTTGAAAGGGGAAAATAAAGAAAACTCCTTGTAACATTATGAATGAGGCCATAGCCTAAAATGTGTGTGTGTGTGTGTGTGTGTGTGTGTGTGTGTGTGTGTGTGAGAGAGAGAGAGAGAGAGAGAGAGAGAGAGAGAGAGAGAGAGTTGCTCACTTACAATAACTTCATCTAAGAAATGGGAGAGGAGTATCTCTTAAATAGAGATGAGGAGAGGAGTTACTAAGTAACTCACCAATCTATGAATGCCATCATCCATAATAGGTGTGTGGAAAGTGTCAAGGTCCTCTTAAGGAGGAATAAACTAATTTCCTTATTAAAGGAATTACAAAAAATGAGCTGTCCTCCCACTTGGACTAGAGGAAAAATTACAATTAGGATACCTTGGATTATCTAAATTTAAATAATAAACCAAGGAAAGATTATAATTATAACGAGATGTATGTCCTCCTCAATTATAGAATGGGCCAAGTCTTTCATAAAACTGGTTGGAGGTGAAGCCATCGGAAACAAAAGAGGAAAGGAGCATCGCCGCTTGTGTTCCGCAATGGCTCACTTTTTTGGATCCTCAAGCATTGAATAATTATATCTCTAAAAATAGTTTCAAAATCCAATGTCATATGACAGAGAGATGGAAGGGAGAATACTATGTGCAAATGGTTCCTTGGGTGAAGGAGCTCATCTTTTCAGTCACAATAAGCTTTTTCTTTGATATTAGTGATGATTCTGAAAGAAGTTGAATCCATCATTTTCTTGAAATTGTACGTGTTGGGTCTCTGTCTATTCCACTTGACTTTCCCAAAAATCATTATAATAGAGCAATCTAGGCGAGCTACAAAATCAATCAAATCCTCTCTTTTGTAATAGAGAAGAAGAGAATTGATTTACAATCTGGCATAGTAGGTACACATCAAGGTTTTGTTTCTACATTGATCACTTTCAGAGACAAAAGTGGGGATTCACTCACTGACAATATCAAAGCTTATCCAACACCCTGACATAATGTAAAAATGCTAGCATGAACTAACTTAGTGGTGGGGCAACAATGCAAAATGAATATTGTTGCATAGGAGAAACATGAAGGGATGCGTGATAAGATAGAAAACCAAATTATACAGTGAAAGTCTAAAAATAATGAATGGTCAGGATCATTTTGATGGTAGTCATTTTTTTAACAGTTGTTTCAAACATTGATCTAATAAAGTAGGTTGGGCCTTTCAAATAGGAAATGCCTATACAACGTAATAATATTTTGTCAACATTTGTTAGTAATGAATAAGAATAGTAAACCTTGGGGATTAAGAGTAATATTAGTTAGCATTTATTGAGAGAAAAATAATAGTGACCCTTGGGGATTAAGAATAATGATTATCATTTATTAGTAGAGATTAAGAGTGGTGATAAGACATGATAAAAGGTTTTAGAATTGTAGAAGTGGAAAGTGCACCACTCATGATTTATAGGGATTTTTTCTTATGTTTTGTGTGTCTTCAAAGTTATTAAAATCATTAAGTCTCTTAAAGGGCTTAAATAAGGTGCAAGATGGGAAGCTCGGAATTAACTTTTCTTCCCTAGAATAGAAATTTTTAATGGTGGTTCTAAGCATCACTATTTTAGATACAAAATTCTTCATGTGAATCTTAAGTCATAAAGTACACAAAATACTACACAAAAAGGTAAAATACATAATTGGTGTGTCCACCTTAGAATGACAAGTGTAAGATTGAACCAAAATAAAGTGCAAGTCATTTCTTAGGTTGATAGGCATACATAGTTATAAATTTAATAGAAAAGCTCTAAATTGGATCATTTATTGACTCTAGCATTTATTTTATTTCTTGTTTGGACTCAACTCTTATCTAAGTTCCAATTGTGGGACTTTAAATTCCTTTTCTTAAAGAGAAAGTTCATCTTAAACTCCAAAAAGGTAAAATTACTCATTTTTTTACAACTCTTATATTGATATTTGAGTATCCAATTGCGAATTTATTATCCCACTTTATAAGAAAAACACTCTATTCCAAATCCCTTCATGGAATGTATTCTCTGAAATTCTATAATAAATTAGAAAAACAATCTTTCAATGATAGTGAAAGATTGCAAATAGATAGTTTTGAAAAAATAAAAGTATTTTTAGCATGAATTTAACCAATAGAAATATGTAAATGATAAATAGGTATCTTTCAAGGTATTCATTAAGAAATTTTGTGTATCATTGGGATAAATGACAAGAGGTGTGAAGCCTAAAGACTCAAAATAAACACGTCATTCAAAAAAATCAAAATATCTAAAGGAACCTAAGACCCTAGAGGTCACTAGAATTTCTCAAATGAAGCATAAATTTCAATTTGGCAATCCCTTATTGAAGCTTACCTCCAAGACCTATAAGAGATACCAATCTAGGTCACATTGAAATGGATAAATTCAAAGAAATGATGTATAGAAGTAATCCCATTGATTTGGCCAAATAGATGATAGGAAATGGACTAGTCCAAGCTATTGGCTTTCCTTCATTAGTCTAGTATATAAAGTTTATCATAGAATGCACACCACATTATGTGGACTATTCAAGAAATATTTTCTCTTTAAAAGGTAGAGTTGTGGTAGATATCTATGTCTAAGAAATAATAGAACATTTAGAATTACAACTTACTCTACTATTACATATATTCTTAAGGAGGATGCAAAAAAATAAAATTGATTAATGACCTTATTACTATTATTATTATTTGTAAATTATAATTAGCTACAGAAACCTAAACATTCAAAGTTACAAAAAAAAACTATATAGAAGTGAACTTATTAATAATCTACAACTGATTGAATAACTTGATGAACTGAATTGACAAGTGAAAGACTTAGAAATCACTGAGTTGCTAAAGTGATATGTAAGGCAATTAAATCAGTCAATATGTTGTCATTGATGTCAACTAGTTTTGACTATACTTATCATGTTGGTTACAAACATTTGAAGAAGAAAAATGGTAAAGGAAAGAGATATCTACATGAAGAAGATATGGATATGGAGATATGGCTAAGGTATACATTGGGTAACTTATTGATGAGTCTATGGCATCATTTTTTTGACTAGATTGTATTACATGAATTTGTTATGCATTGAAGATTAGAATTGAACAAGTTAGTGTGGTCGGTAATTGAAGATTTTTGTATATACGAGCTAGTGCAGTGTATACCGAGTATCAGTAATAATTGAGTTAGTATTCACCAACACATTTTTGTATTAACCGAGTGAGAGAAATAATTAAAGTTTATAACCAACTGAATTGATGATCTGGAAAATTGTGTATGATTTCGAGGTAAAAGATAAAGTTTTTTATGAGGATCTAACGGTTGAAAAAATTCAAAGATGATCAAATGGAAGAGATTTAAATGTGTTATTGACACATCTTTCAAAGAAGCTTGAACCAACAAAATGGATGATGGAGATTAAGAGGCAAATCTAATGGATGAGAATAAAATAGTTTATGACGTCTATTTAAAGAGACATGAAATTAATTATCGAGTCTGGAGATAATTGAAACTATAGCAGAAATTGCGTGGAAGGAAGTTTTCATGCCCCACTTATCAAACTGGTTACAAACATAACCTAGTAGTGTAATACCCCAAAAATGGGCTATAAATTCATTAACCTCCTACATCTACAAATCGAACGAAATCAACATCGAAGTCCTAATCTAAGGCACATCTAAACATCATCAAATCATAATTGATTATCTTAAATTCTGCATTGGGGAATATTCCTAGCAATATTCCTAATTATCTTAATTATCTTTAATTTAATGATTATTTGGCGATAAATCACATTTATCCTAAGTTTGATTAATTGAATATTTTCATATTTAATTAATTAGATTTAATATCTTGCCACTTAATTGTGTAATTAAATTTAATTCTATCTATTATTAATTGTATTATTTAATTTTGACAATAAATCCAATATCCTATGAATAATTGATTAAATTTTTATTTAATTAATTAAAGCAAGTTGTCATTATTTAATAATATAGTTTTTAATAAAAGTTTGATTAAATAATTGATTAACCCATAAATCAATTATTTATTTTCAAAAATCAGTTAAGTTGAGCATAAATCACTTTATTTATTTAATTAATTCATAATTATTATGCACATTCAAAAGAAACAGTTAAACTCCAAATTAGAAAATCAATGCAAAGTGTTGACTTTTTAGAACTCAACATCCTTTTGGAGTTCAAAAAGCTGATCTAAACTCTAATTTGAGTTAAAAAGTTATTTTTGCATGATTTGCATATTTTTGTGAATTAAATTATCTTTATTATCAGATAACTCAAATATCAAGCTGAGTTAATCTGAGTGATTTATGACTTTTTTCCATGCACCTCCAAAGCCTTGGATTTCTATAAAATTAAAGCCTCAGCTCATCTCAAAGCATCTCATATTTTTGCACAATCACGTTGGAGAATTAGAATTTGGAGAATCAAAGCTTATTGCGAATCAAGGCTATTGTGAGATCAATTTGTTTTTTTTACATTCATTTAGATTATTTTTCATATCATTGTTAGATCATTTTAGCAGATCAATTTCATATAGATTAGATTTCATATCAAGTTTTTATCATTCTTATTGCATAGAAAATCAAAAAAAATAGCTTAATTGCATTCAATTCATATCTAGATCAATTGCATTCAAATCTTTCATTTAGGTGTCATCTAGGTCACTGATCTCGATAACAATCTGAGAACATCAATCTCGCACCTACTAGAAGGCAGTAAATCGCTTGGTTAAATTAGATTTCAATTTTGCACGATTTTGATTTTTGCTAACCTCTAATATTTTAATAAAGTGTTGTGTCTACAGATCAGGTACAAAATTCACACACATATTTTTGGCGCCCACCGTGGGGCATACCCACCTTTACATGCTAGTTTTGATTTTTTTTTGGAGCTAAAATCTTAAAGTTTCAAAGATTTAATTTTATCTCCCAAACAGCTTGGATTTTTGCTTTGAATTTTTTTTTCAAGTTGGACACATATCAGAGAAGCTACAAGTAAAAAATTTAAAATTTTCTGAGATATTTTGAATTTTTAATAATTTTTTCTTGAAATTATAGAAAAAATTAATATATAACACAAATCAGCATATTTTTTAGAAATTTTTATATTTTTGAAAAGCTCTTTAAATTATATAGGGGGTCCATTCTTTGTGTTTTAAATTTGGGTGCAATATAATAGCTCAAATAGTCAATTTACAAAAACTGGTCTGTTTTGATAAAATGGGTCTCTAGGGCACAAATGAAGAGATTTTTCTAAAATTTTTACATTTTTGGAAAGCTCTCTATTTTTTAGTAGGGGTCTCTATTTTGAATTTCTATTTTTGTGGCCAAAATTATAAAAAAAAAATCAGATCTTGTTGACTAGGTCAAATGCAGCAAAAAAAATAAAGTTTTGTGATGGGTATGCACTTATTTTTTTTACATGGTTCAATGAATGATATGAGTTGTCATTTGGGTTAATTGCTAATTATTATTACTGATAATAATTGATTTTTAGAGCTAACCCTATGGTTTTCATAAGTTGAATATATGTTGCATATCTTGTTTGCTTGTTTGCTTGTTAGAGAGTTCGTCACTTGCTTGCATGGAAAAGCTCAACAAGAATTGCTAAAAATCAGGTAAAATCTACTAAGCACGTTGCGAGGATCCCAAGTATTCTCCTTCATCTAATAAAATTTTGATTTGGACTTAAAATAAATCTCTTATGTGTCTGGCTTATTTGCATCTTTTCATGCTTTTGTCTATTTCTACACACTTGCATAATTGATACTAGGTTGTGACCCCTTAAGGATTCATTAAGTAGTCTTAGATACTTGTGATTGATCTTGATTGCTATCTTGGGTTATTGGACTCGCTAATCCACTGACCCCTCGTTCCACCCCATGGTTGCAAGGTCAGCGCCACATTAAAGGGGAGGGGTCAATAGGACAGAAGCGTTAAGTGTTCCACTTGGCAACCCATTTATGCTTTTAGGAACTCACTTGTTTTCTAAGTTGGGGACTCATTTTCAGCTTGTGTGAGGTGTTAAGTGTTCCACCTTGTGGACTCATCTCATATTCACTTTAAGTGTTAAGTGTTCCTCTTTCTTCTTTTTGGGTACTTTTGGTAGATTTGCTTTTTGGAAACATACATTGTGCTCACATAGTAATTAGGCCCTATGAACACTATTCGTGATTCTTGAGAGATTGGATTCTCAATGAAATCCTTCTTGATGACAGAATCCTTGTAGGTAGGGAGGATACTTAGTGCGTTTCACATTCAACTTGGTTAGTGCGTCTTCTCTTATTGATCGATACATTCTCTCCCAAGAGAGGTTGATAGATCACGTGGGGTTGACATCATGAGCTTTGGTGAATCAAAATTGGTTAGTGCACCTTCTCTTATTGATCGATACATTCTCTCCCCGGAGAGGTTGATAGATCACGTGGAGTTGATATCATAGACCTTGGTGAAGCAAAACTTTGTCTTAGCGTGTCGAATTTATCTGTCTGCTTTATTTGGGTTAAAAGTGAAAAGGTGTCAAAAACCTTGGATCTGGAGCCAAGTCCCCTTGTGGTATACTATTGTGAGTCACCTTTAGAGAGAGTTAACCGTAATGGACAATCCCTTCACAGGGAAAACTGTGTTGACGGAACCTCAAGCGGTAATAGCCATTTTCACCGTGGTAGTGACAACTGCTATATAAATGTCCTTGTGGAAGAAATCTCCATGGGTATGGTTCATTGTTGGGTTGTCAGATCTCCTTAGCAGCTCCTAAAGATTAAGTTCTCAGACTGTGTTAAAACCCTAGTGCATTGGGATTGGAGTTCACCCCTTTGGATCATAAAATTTGCAGAGTCAAACCATTACTAAAAACCCTAGCGAGGCTAAATTTTCATTTTATAGGGTATATGTGTGTCATTGCAAAATATTTTGGAACATACACAATTAGCGCTTCTGAGGATTAGAATGAATAAGTCACTTGATTGTTCATGCGCAAGGTTGCTTTTGCCCTTGTTCATTATTTTCAGACATGCTTGAAATCACTTGCTTGCTATTTTGCGTGCTTGTTTATCTATCTGGTTACTGAAAATGAACAAATCTGTTACAATCCTTAAATCTAGACATTAAAATTTGCAAACAATCCGAATCTGAAAACTCAAAATTTGGAAAATCTGAAGTAAAATTCTTTTCTGGAGTCAAAAGTCATCTCAGGAGGTCAGAAAGTCATACGAGTTTTCTCAAAGTGTCATTTCATTACTGCCCAACTGTCGTATGGTAAAGAACCCAGTGTCGTACAAGTCTTTCTGCCAGTTAAATTCAAAAAGTCAAATCCTGCTAGCAACTATCGTACAAGTTTTTCAACTATTGTATGAGCTTTTCAACTATCATTTCATAGCATACCCACTATCGTACGAGTCTGCAGAGTGTCATTTGGGAAATTTTTGAGAGTTGTCAAAAAATTGTCAGAATTGCCAAATATTTAGCCTTTTCAGCCTATTTCAGAATCTATCGATCAAATCACCATGTCAAGAACAGAGTAGTAGCTATTGAGAATCCAATCATTTTCCTAAAGTGGCCTTTTTGAATCCGATTCAGCCTTCTGTTTAATCGATTTGAGTCTTTATCATCTCATGTCAAAAACTTGTCATAACTATCAATCTTCAATCAATCAATCATCAAAATGACTAAGTGTTGTGATATCTTGTCTGCTATCTTTTGGGAACCTACCCATACATCTAGGGCACAGTATCCTTCATCCACGTCTAATTGAATCTTCAAATCAATCAAACCTTGACAAGGTTGCGTCATCTGATCATCTTGATTCAATTCATTCTTCAGTTATCTGGATCTTATTCTTTTGTTTCACTCAAAGTTGATGGTGGAGACTAGAGCTTCCTCTCACAAGAAATCTATCACCACTATCCAAACTCCAACTCTTGAGCAACTCATCAATTTTGGTCTTTACGAGGATGACGGTCTTGGCAACTATCAATTGAAATTTGGTTACATACCTCCTCCATCAACTCACAGAGATACTCAACATACCCCTCATCAATCTAATCCAGGGAGTCCACAAACTCCTACCATGTCTCAAGTAGGGACAAATTTTGGCTCTCAAAGAGCTCAATCTCAACATGGTGCAGATCAAGAACCCACACTTGAAGAAATTGCTCAATATCAAAACGACGATAACTTCAAACGAATGATGAAGCATTTCTTGAAAGAAGATAGAGAAGCATACTTTTTACAATTAGCTCATCAAGGAGCTAAGCTTCCTCCTAATTTTAATGTCGAAGCTATCATCACACATGAGGAAGAAACTCCACTCACAGCTATGATGAAACAAATACATGCTTTACAAGTCAAACTGAATCAACTTGAAAAAGAGAAGGAACCCAAAGAGTTCTCCATGGAGGCTCTATGTCCTTTTCCATTTGACAAAGACTTGTACATGTCACCCTTTCCAAAAAGAGTGGAGATGCCGAAGTATGATAAGTATGATGGACACTCAGATCCTCAAGATCATGTCAAAGAATTCTGTACACAATCAATGGAGTTCATGCACGAACCAACCTATCTGATGCGTCTCTTCCCTCGATCTCTAGGGGGAGCAGCCATCCATTGGTTCTCTAGACTGCCTTCTACTATCAAAACTTTTGAGGAGTTGATCAAATTATTTTATCAACAATACTCCTACAATATTCAGCACCCGGTCACCATGATCGATATCTATAATCTCAAGCAATATCCAGGGGAACCATTCCTAACATTTCTCAAGAGATGGAGGAAGAAGTTCTCTCTATATGCCAGACCTATTCTAGAAACAGAAAAATTGGAAATCTTCATCAACAACCTTGTTCCAGAAATCAATTATCCTCTACAAATGCAAGATCATACATCTTTTGATAAGATGGTGGATAATGCTATCAAAATCGAAAAAGTGCTTGTGAAAAAAGGAGAAATCACACTTCAAAAAGACAAGTACGAATCAGGATCCAGTTCTAAAGACAAGAACAAAAATTGGAACAAGAACAAAGGCATCATCATAGATGGTGTTGTTGACACTGTCCGTGCCCCATCAAAGGCACCAGCCTACAATCTCACTCTTGGTACTCAAGCCATTAAAGCTTTAGAGCAAAAGTCTTTTGAACCATCTCAAAAGAAGCCAGAATACAAAAGATGGGATAAACATCGAAAGTTTATTCCTCTGGGAGAGTCTTTAGAATCAACTATGAAAACTCTACTAGCTGATAACATCATCTCTTTACCACCAATCTGACCAAATGATCAGGACCCCAAACCGAAATGGTGGAGAGGAAATGAATTATGTGATTTCCATCGGAGTAAAGGTCACAAAACTAATAATTGCTACCACTTGAAGCATACCATTCAAGATCTAATCGATAGTGGAGACATCACAATTGACAATCCCCAGAGCAATAATGATCATACAGCATTCACAGAACCATTTCTGAAACATGGTCAAGAAGTTTCAACTTCTCAGCCTAATATGGGGGCAAAAGTCAACTATGCCTACCCTGGAAATAATGTTGTCATCAATATGGTTGAACCATGTCTCTCTGAAAGTTGCAATGTCATCACAATTGTACGAAGAGATAGAAATCATTCCTCAGCTAATGTAGTTACTTGATCACAAGCTCAAATACATCTGCAAGGACAAATCCCAGATTCATCAAATGTCCCTAAGGTGCCCTTCAATCTTTCATCTACTTCTAAACAGAAGCCTGCTTCCAAATCTTCCGATCCAAAGGATACAAGGCCTACATCTTATAGCATTATTCAACAACTCCAACACACTAATGAAAAAATCTCCATGTTTGAGTTGCTTCGAATATCTCTAGCTCATAGAGCCATTCTCGATAAAGATTTGCTCAGTTCCAATGTTCCTGATGACCTTGATTTAGATAGGTTCCAAACTATGGTTGGACATCTTACATCTCCACAATATATCTCCTTTTTAGAGGAAGATGACAAATCCTTGAGTCACCCGCATAATCAACCTTTTCATATAGAAGTCTTGATCTAGAACCATAGAGTTAAACGTGTGTTGATAGATGGGGGCGCTGGCCTAAACATTTGTTCTTATAGCTTGATCACACAATTGGGATTTTCAGAATTGGCTATTGATCCTAGAAAGAAAATAACTATCAAAGCCTATGATGAACAAGAAAGATCTTCTAAAGGCACCATTATCTTACCTATCAGAGTGGGTTCAGTTATCAAAGATACCATCTGTCAAGTGCTTGATCTACCTTTGGCCTACAATGTCCTTCTAGGGAGACCATGGATACATGAAATGCAAGCTATTCCTTCTACATACCATCAATGTTTGAAGTTTCCTTATGAAGGAGTAGAGGTTACTATCCCCGCAGATCTGAATACAACTTGCAACACCTTGAAGGAAAGTGCAAATAAGCTTGTACCTAATAACATAGAATCTTCCATTGAACCAACTAAAGAAGCATCCACATCTAAAATGGAAGATCTTGCAAAAGAGGTTAATATCAAAGAAAATAGTATGGGAGAATATACTATCGAGCCAGTCTTATCTTTGACATCTCTCACTATCTCGCCTAAGTCTTATGGGAAATCTTTGAAACAATCCAAACCAGACTCTAAAGAACCTCTAGAAGCATATAAAAAGAATTTTGTAGCAGAACAAGTATCCAAGCAAGAATTTGAAGAAGATGAAGTTGTGCTATAATGGCTATACAAAGACGAACCTGAATCTCAAGTTGTTCAAACTAGTGACTCTACAGTATCCAAACTCCCTTCTAAGTTGTATGGTCGAGGAGATAAATTAATAGCTAAGATGGGATATTTAGGTAAAGGACCTCTAGGAACCAGAGGAAAAGGTCTTGAGGCACCTCTTCCACATACTCGTAGAGAAAATAAAAACAAAGTTGGCTTAGGATTTAAGAAGAAACCCTATCACCTCAAAGGTAATTGTTCCCATGTCATAGAGCAGATCACACCAGGAGAACCTCTTCTTAAGAAAGAAGAAACATAACCATCAGATAGTGATTTAGATAGCTCAGAACTCATCTCCTATGAAAAATTTCCTAAGGAAATCAAAGACCTTCTTGATGATAAAGATGATCTAATTAAAAGAATTAATGTGGTAGAAACACAAGAACCTACTATCAATCAAGAGATAGTTGCAACACAAGAACCAACTAATCTCGAAAACAATCAAGAAGAGGGAAGTGGTAGTGATTCTGAGATAGATTCCCATGAGTATGAATTCAAATCAGAATCTGAGGGTAACCCTTCTTGGGGTATTCACCCCAACTTTACTCATGTTCTAAGATTTCCTAGAGATCCTGAATCAGAAGCTGAATCAAATGACTACGAATGGGGAGCCATTCCAGAACCAGATGAAGATGATCTTATTATAGAGAAACATGTTCATGTTATTCACCAATATGTACCTAATCCCAATGTGAGTCTAGAGAAAAATGATGAACCTATCGAGTTTGATCCGCCTATAGCTGAATTCAACTCCCACGATGACATTGAGCCTATTCACGAATTGAATGTCTTAAGTTGTAATATCACCTTTAAACTTGAGCGTCGAGTTAGGACCAATGATGACAGATCCATATCCATAAACACTATCTCCCAATCTTTCCCTACTTTGACTATCCAATATCCAGAACTTATTGATCAAACCTCCACAAATTTGAGCCATGGTATTTATACCTTCCCGAATGACTATGCCCTTGCTTGCTACCTCAATGCAGTTGAGCCTATGAGTACTTCCATCAGTGAACCGAGCGTCAGCATGACCGAGTCGGACATCAAATATCTTAGTCAGAAAAACAAGAATAAAAAGAAAAAGAAAAAGAGTTCTGAGGGTGAAAACCACTTTGTGGCAGTCTCAGAACCTACAAAAGTAAAAATAAAAGATGTATCCAAAGGTGAAAACCTCTCTGAGGCACCTAAGGATGAGATATTTGATGTCCTTCTGAATCATTTACAGGATAGATCTCCAATTCTAATTGAGCCCACTCAATCCATCAATTTGGGTACAACAAAGGAACCACAATTGGTACATGTAGCACAATCATTATCAGAAGAAGAGAAGCAAAAATTTACAACATTCCTAATAGAGAAGAAGATCAACTTTGCATGGAAATATTCAGATATGCCAAGATTGGATCCTAATCTTATAATGCATCATTTATATATTGCTCCAAATGTCAAACCTATCAAGCAAAAATTGAGAAAGATGCATCCTCATGTTGCACTCTTGGTAAAAGTTGAATTAGAGAAGCTCCTAAACATCGGATTCATCCGAGTTATTGACTATGCAGAGTGGATCTCTAATATTGTACCTCTTTCTAAACCAGATGGGTCAATCAGAGTGTGCATAGACTTTAGAGATGTCAATAGAGCATGCCCTAAGGATGATTTTCCACTACCTAACATTGATATGATAGTGGACATGGCTGCAGGTTTCGAGATGTATTCCTTAATGGATGGTTTCTCTGGATATAACCAAATAAAAATTGCTCCAAAGGACCAAGAGAAAACTACTTTCACATGTGCATGGGGCACCTTCTGTTGGAATGTCATGCCATTTGGGCTTAAAAATGCTGGTGCTACATATCAAAGAGCAATGACATCTATTTTCCATGACATGATGCATTGAACTATGGAAGATTATGTTGATGATACTTTAGCAAAATCTATGATCAGAACTAAACATCTAAAGGACTTGAGCATGATCCTAGATAGAATGGAAAAGTTTAGTCTCTGACTAAATCCTAAGAAGTGTGCTTTTGGTGTCACTTCTGGAAAGCTCTTAGGATACATAGTTTCAAAGAAGGGCATTGAAGTTGATCCAGCTAAAGTCAAGGCTATAATAGAGATGCAACCTCCCATGAATATCAGTCAAATGAGGATGTTGCAAGGAAGAGTTCAATCTATCAGAAGATTCATATCATAGCCTTTTACAAAAACATTACATAAAGGTGTGACCTTTGCATGGAATGAAGAATGTGAGAACAACTTTAACCATATCAAGAAGTATCTATCAAATCCGCCTATCTTGATGCCTCCTATTCATGGGAAGGCATTGATCTTATATGTCTCCACAACAGCCACATCACCGGGGGCATTGCTAGCGCAACATGATAAAGAGAAAAAGGAAAGAGCCATTTATTATATAAGCAGAACATTGGTGGCGTATGAAAAGAACTATTCTATGATTGAGAAAGCTTGTCTCACTGTGATCTTTGCATCATAGAAACTGAGACACTATATGTTAGCTCATACCATGCATCTAGTAGCAAAAATTGATCCACTAAAATACCTACTAAGCAAGGCTGCCCTCACAGGTAGACTGGCTAAATGGGTCATGCTTCTAAGCGAATTTGACATTGAATATGTTGAAAGAAAAGCTATAAAAGGTCAAGTTATTGCTGATCAACTAGCAGATGCACCCATGTTTGATGACACACCAATGCAAATGGAATTTCCAGACTCCTCTATTATGCACCTATCTTCTAGAGAATGGAAATTGTTCTTTGATGGCTCCTATACACAGAATGGATCTGGAGCAGGCATATTGTTCATAACTCCTCAAGGATACTCCATCCCAAAAGCATTCAGACTAAAGTTCCCCTGCACAAACAATATTGTAGAATATGAAGCCCTTTTGAATGGTATGAAAATAGCAATTGAATGGAGAGTAACAGAGCTACACATTCATGGAGACTCTCAACTTGTTATTCATCAAGTCAATGATGTGTACCAAACTAAAGATGGAAAGCTCATTCCTTACAAGAGAATGGTAGATGATCTTAAGAAATATTTCATATCTATCACATTTGAGCAAATTCCTAGAATAGAGAACAAGGTTGCCGATGCAATGGCAACACTATCTACTTTATTACAGCAACTTGAACATGAGCTACGCTACGAGTTCTTGGTGGAAGCACTATCTTATCCTGCATATGACTCCCCTGAAACCCACATGATCTGCACTATTGTTGGTAATGATTCATCCAGATACAAAGACCTCTTTTCCTATCTCCAAGACCAAATCATTCCCGATACCTTCAACCGCCATGAAAAGAGATACCTTATTTGTAATGCCTCCCGATATGTCATCATTGGTCACGATCTATACAAATGAGGTCTAGATGGTACGCTACTTAGATGTTTAGAATGGGAAGAGTCTCAACGTGCATTAGAGAAAGTCCATGATGGTATTTGTGGGTCACACTTGAACGGTTTAACACTAGCTTGAAAACTTATTAGGGTTGGGTACTACTGGCCTGAAATGGAGAAAGAGGCCATCAAATTTGCTAAGAATTGTCAAAAGTGTCAAGTACATGGCAACCTAATTCATGCTCCAGGGAGGGATTTAATCCCCTTTACAACACAATGGCCTTTCCATCAATGGGCATTTGATCTTATCAGGATGATTCATCCTCATTCTTCTAACAGACATACCCATATAATCACATCCACAAATTATTTTACAAAATGGGTAGAAGCGGTCCCTTTGACACAAGCAATGGTAAAGCAGATATCGATGTTCATCTTAAACTATATCATATGCAGATATGGGATCCCTCATTCCATAATCACAGATAATGGTGGGCAATTCAGGAATAAAGACCTAGATGATCTATGTGCCAAATTCAAGATCACCCAACATTGGTCTTCTATCTACTATCCACAAGGGAATAGCCAAGCAGAGGCTTCCAACAAAAATCTATTGAAGATCTTGCATAGAACAGTAAACAAAACTGGCAGAGACTGGCATCTCATGATTAATCCAGCTCTATGGGCCTACAAAACAAGTATCAGAATGCCTACAAGGGCTACACCTTTCGCTTTAGTTTATGGGTCTGAGGTGGTACTACCTATTGAGGTTGAAATCCCATCACTAAGAATCAAAATGCATGGTTTAGTAACTGATGATGACTACAGAGTGTCTAGGTTGCAAGAACTTGAACTACTAGATGAGCGCAGACAAGCAACGTATGATCATCTCAAAGCATATCAGAAGAGAATGTCTAGAGGCTACAACAAGAAAGTCAGACACAGAGAATTTCGAGTTGGTGATCTCGTCTTGAGAGAAAATCCTAAAAATCAATCCCATCGAGAACGCAAGGGGAAGTTTGAACCCAATTGGTTGGGTCCCTTTGTAATCACTACTACTTTTAGCTTTGGTGCCTATCAACTCTCAATGACTGAAGGAGAACAACTCTGAGAACCAGTCAACGTTCTCCATCTGAAGAAATTCTACGCCTAAAGCATTCAGTCTATGGTAAAATGTCCTAAAAAAATCTTAAAAAATTAAAAAATATCAAAAATTCAAAAAAATTGAAAAATGAAAAAAAAAAAGAAAAAAGAAAAAAAAAGTGCCTTGGTGAAAACTTGGAAACAGGCACCTTGGTAGCAAAAATAGAATCTCTGCCAAGATGGTGAAAACCTGGCAAACGGGTGCCACTTGTTTCAAAATGCTCCATCTATCAGTGCAATCTTGGTCTTTCCCAACTTTTAGTCTTGCTTTAGTTTGTACATATCTCCCCGTTTGTTTTTGCATTTCCAGTTTTCAATAAGTCAGTCTGTACACCACTCAGCTCAAGTGTCTGTATCCTATCAATGCTTAACACTTGGGGGCAATCAATGTTATATCCTATGGCCTCTAGTATATCTTAGACGTATCAAATCCAGTCAGAGTCCTTTGAAGCTTCATTTGAGTCAGTCAAGTCTGTCTCATCTCCAGAAAGGATTTTGCATCTACAACAACGCAATCAAACATCAAAACAAACTGAAAACAATCTATGCTTTTTCATGCTTTTATCTCCTTGTATGCTTACTGATTCGCATTGAGATTTTTGCATATTGTGTCCCTTCGAGCTCTTCGATGATGTCCTTTATGGGATTTAGAGAGTGATGAATAGGGGCATAATCTTTTCTTTGTCTTCTGCTTGTATGTGACAATCTACTAACTTTGGAAATTTTGGATTGAAATGGTGTTTGAGTGTAAGAGCCTCTATCTCAAATTGGATGGCCATGCATACCTCGACCATTGATACGCAGAAAATTCAAGGAAGTTTGATCTAACTATTATCTTTTTGAGTGAGTTCTTTCTCCTATTGTGAATGCGATCTTACCTAAGGATGTGAACGATAAAGGGTCACTACAGGTAATTCACATTGGATTTAGAATGATCTCTTGATTGCTTGATGTGTTTGAATGCAAGGCGTATTCAGGTCATCACGACATTTATGTTTTGATGCTTATACAAATTGCTATATCAAAATGGACATGATATTCAGGTCATCCTGGTGTTTGTGCCTTAGTGCTTATATCTAATCCGACATTCTGAAAACAAAATCAATATTCATATGTCCATGGTTGCCTAGCCAGTGGGTGTTGTATTGATTCTTGCGCATACAAATCGATATTCATATGTCTATGGTTTCATAGCTAGTGGGCATTGTATTGATTTATCTAGTTACCTAAAAGTTCAATGATGATAACAAATCGACACATGATCAATGAGTAGGTCCTAGGTCCTAGGGTTGCGTTATCAACCTGCATGTTTCTTTGCATTTTTTGCACTTTGCATGATCTCACAAATTGCTTGAACACTTAAAAGATTCTTCAATCACCTCTTCCAATCTAACAAGAGTTGAATCCCACATGAAGGTTCCTCCAACGAAATAGCAAGTAGAATCCTTTTTCGGGATCAAAATCAAAATCTAAAATCATTCATATTATTAACTACTTGCATAATCGACCTTCAATCATCACAGAAATCCAATATTAAACTTAACTGATTATCTTACATCAAACTATCAAAATTTCAACTATGGTCAACTCATGGTTTAACCTAGTCAAACTTGGTCTCCAGGACCTCCAAACGATGCAGAATGCATTCCCGAACATGTTTAACCACTTCTCAAATCAATTAGCATGCTTCTGAACTATCAACATTGACTTTTTCTTGTCAGATTTCAATTTTAATCCTGAAGGGGGCATGGTATTACACATCATTCAAAGTCTGTAATCTAATTTGAAATCATATCTTTGTTGAAATCATATCTTCCTCAATAATCAAGACAACAACCATGTCTAGTTACTGATTCATCAAAAAATACCTCATCGCTCGGGGCAAATCTATCATCAATTGGGGCATATTAGATTCATCAAGATCCATATCAATCTGGTATCCTCCTAATCTTTTAATCTGTATCGGCTTTTTGAAACCATCAGTTCATCAGTGTTATTTCCTTGGTTCTTCGGTAACTGAAGGGTTCAAATGTGATACCTGCTAGTTCTGCTAAGACAATCGAGTCTAGAACCGGTCACTCACTTCTTCGCAATCATAAGGTTCAGAATCAGGCATTTTGACACTTTTTTTTTTCGCAATCCTCGGTTCATCGCTGCTACAGTGAACATTATCTTTGGTCATTTAGGACCTATTATCTTCATATCAAATCAATATCAATCAGCTTCTGTCTCATATCAATTATCAATTTCGAATCAGTTTCATATCTCTATCAAACACAGACTATCTTTGAACCACTGCGCTTCACATAGTAATTCAAAGAGGGGCAACATGTAATACCCCAAAAATGGGCTATAAGTTCATTAACCTCCTACATCTACAAATCGAATGAAATCAACATCGAAGTCCTAATCTAAGGCACATCTAAACATCATCGAATCATAATTGATTATCTTAAATTCTGCATCGGGGAATATTCCTAGCAATATTCCTAATTATCTTAATTATCTTTAATTTAATGATTATTTGGTGATAAATCACATTTATCCTAAGTTTGATTAATTGAATATTTTCATATTTAATTAATTAGATTTAATATCTTGCCATTTAATTGTGTAATTAAATTTAATTCTATCTATTATTAATTGTATTATTTAATTTTAACAATAAATCCAATATCCTATGAATAATTGATTAAATTTTTATTTAATTAATTAAAGCAAGTTGTCATTATTTAATAATATAGTTTTTAATAAAAGTTTGATTAAATAATTGATTAACCCATAAATCAATTATTTATTTTCAAAAATCAGTTAAGTTGAGCATAAATCACTTTATTTATTTAATTAATTCATAATTATTATGCACATTCAAAAGAAACAGTTAAACTCCAAATTAGAAAATCAATGCAAAGTGTTGACTTTTTAGAACTCAACATCCTTTTGGAGTTCAAAAAGCTGATCTAAACTCTAATTTGAGTTAAAAAGTTGTTTTTGCATGATTTGCATGTTTTTGTGAATTAAATTATCTTTATTATCAGATAACTCAAAAATCAAGCTGAGTTAATCTAAGTGATTTATGAATTTTTTCCATGCACCTCCAAAGCCTTGGATTTCTATAAAATTAAAGCCTCAGCTCATCTCAAAGCATCTCATATTTTTGCACAACTCAAAAATCAAGCTGAGTTAATCTAAGTGATTTATGAATTTTTTCCATGCACCTCCAAAGCCTTGGATTTCTATAAAATTAAAGCCTCAGCTCATCTCAAAGCATCTCATATTTTTGCACAATCACGTTGGAGAATTGGAATTTGGAGAATTAAAGCTTATTGCGAATCAAGGCTATTGTGAGATCAATTTGTTTTTTTTACATTCATTTAGATTCTTTTTCATATCATTGTTAGATCATTTTACCAGATCAATTTCATATAGATTAGATTTCATATCAAGTTTTTATCATTCTTATTGCATAGAAAATAAAAAAAAATAGCTTAATTGCATTCAATTCATATCTAGATCAATTGCATTCAAATCCTTCATTTAGGTGTCGTCTAGGTCACTGATCTCGATAACAATATGAGAACATCAAGCTCGCACCTACTAGAAGGCAGTAAATCGCTTGGTTAAATTAGATTTCAATTTTGCATGATTTTGATTTTTGCTAACCTCTAATGTTTTACTAAACTGTTGTGTCTACAGATCAGGTACAAAATTCACACACACAAGTAGAACTACAGACATAACCAAAAGTCAGAGTATTGTTGATCAAGATGAATATGTTGAAGGATATGAAGGATTGAAGTGATTATTGATCAAAGGAGGTATTTTGAGCTTAGCATAGTGTAGACACCTAAAAATCCTTTAGAAAATAAAACTATTTTTTTTTTGAAAACCCTTGATGATATCATCATTTACTAATTAATTAATTAATATATTTTTATGCCATTAAATCCCTTTATTTTAATTAAACATCTTTGATTAAAGAATCCCTCCCCAAAGCATTTAAATCAAATTTAAGTGATTTTCCTCTCTTTATTGAATCAATATTCAATAAATGATGTCACAATCCCTAAACAAATTTTATATTTATTTAAAGCCTAAAACCCTAAGAATCTTCTAGCTTTTCCTAACCCCTTCCAAACTTTCCTAAACTTTCCTAAACTTTTCCTCAACCTATTTAGGAGATGTTTCCTACATTTCTTAGCCTAATCCAAATCCTCTTTGACTTTTGGTCAAACCCTTCCCTTAATGAGCCTTACACACTCATTAAAGCCTCTTACATACTCTTTAAGGCTTATTATAGCCTCATAAAGAGACCCATGTCTCTTATTCCACACTTTTTCCCCTTGAATACTTCCCTAGTGTTGCTCACACATGTGTGAGCAACCCTAACCCAAGGTAAACTTTACCATACCCCTAACCTTACCTTAAACTCTATCCCAAACCCTGACTCTTCTTCCTAACCCAAGCCCTCAGGAAATCCTATAAATAATCCTCCTTCCAAGAGAAAAGTATTAGCTTAGTTTTTATCTTGAATGCATTTTTATCATGCTCATTTACTTCTAGACTTAGCATAATCATTCCTAATTGTTAGATTTCATGCTTTCTGACACATCTTAGCTTAGAATAATGGATTAAACCTAGTTTATTTCATTGTTTTTCATAGAATATAGCATTATATCACATCTCTATTTGGTTAAAAATAATCTTAGCATAAGCATCATGTAGCTTAATCTGTATCTTAGATTCATTTTGGCTCCTTGGGCTCTAGGGGCAAATCAAGTCTTCTATACCTGATTCTATGCCAATATAGAGTATCCATGGTCCTTAAATGATCCCAATCCCTCCTAATCATCATTAGGGACATGCTCCATGTGATTCAAGAGCTCATTCACATCCCTAAAGTGAGAATAAATCAAACGGTGACAGGGTGCTCCCGTTTCAATTCTATCTGAGTGTCTTTGCATTCATTTTTTCTATTTAAGCTTAGGAATATGTCATTAGATTCATGTTCACTAATGTTTGAATGTCTACACCTATTCCTAATAGGTTAACTTTTCACTGATCACATTTTGGCACACCCAGTGGGACCCTACATGCCTTCTAGACTTTATTTTTTAGGGTTTTCCAATCAAAGAAACTCACTTATTCAGAAAACTCATCTAATTCTAGGTGAATAGTCATATGATTAAACTCCTAGGGGTAATTTAACATATGAGAAAGGACATTGACTCGTACTAGAGCCACCCACCACTCGTATGGCCTCTTTCTAGGTAATTCTAACTTGTTTTTGGCCCATTGGCCCTATTTGCTCGTGCCAAAGAGCATCCTAACTTGTACTAGCCCTACCCATCACTTGTACAAGTAAAGGAATGAAAATACCCTACCCTGTTTACTTGTATGGGAAACAAAGGGCATGTGTAAGGCCTTAATCAGGGTTTCAGTTGGTTTTTTAGGTTTTTGAGGCCTTCCTAGGGCTTCTTGGCTCCAAATCTCAGTTTTTTAACCCCATCTTTTGTAGGTGCTCTCAAAATCAAGTAAAACATCAAGAAAACCTAAGGCCTTAAGGCTCATCAACTTGTTTGATCAATTAGGAACTTCAAAGATTTCATTTGGTTGCTTAAAACGAACACTAAACACACTCTTGAGTGCTTTAAAATCAAAGAATCTGTAAATCTTTCCTATTTGTTCTTAATCAATCCTAATCAACTTAAACCCTTCCTATTTGGTCCTAAAAGTAATCAAGATCAATTTTAAGGTATTTCAACTGGCTAAAATGAACTTCTAATCTAGGGCTTTAGAATGCATTCATGCAAAGTAGAAACACCTTGTCTTTTTGGTGCATAAAAAGAACCTCAAATTTGCATCTCATTTCTAAATGATTCCAAATCAATCCTAAGTGCATAAAAATATTCCTAAATCCAAAACAATTCTTTTTTCTAAAGTTGGAGTGAATTTCTTTTGCAAAATCTTAAAGTTCTTTCAATGTTTTATGCAAATCTAGGAATAAATCTACAAATCTTTTCTAAAGGGTTCCTAAATGGTCCTAATCATTCCTAAATGTTCCTAAATCATCCTAAATGCTTTTTTGCTTGGTTAAAACAAATTTCATTTTGAAAAATCTTGAATTCTTTCCAAATTTTCATTCATTAAATCAATCTAGGAATCTTATTTTTGGCATAAAACATGCAAACTAAAAAACACAAAATCTTGAATGAAAAACCAAAGTCCAAAAGAGTCATTTTTACTTTGAGTCCAAATCAAACACACTCTGGAGTGACTTAAACAGTGAATGAAAAGAATCTCTATTCCCTTCTTTTCAAAGTTCAATTCAAAGTTCTTAAAAGTGCGCAAACTCAATCTTGAATGCCCAAGCAAAGAAACTACAATCGCTCAAAGTTCTTATTTTCAAAAAGGAAAGAACAAATCAAAGTCTTAAAAACTTGTGCTCATAAAATTTCAATTCAAATCACTTAATCAATTTGGGAAAGAACCTTTGTTTGTTGTGCTTTCTAGGAGTCTTCAAAATTATGCAAATCCTTGTTAATCTAAGTGACGTAAAACACTTGAACTCAAACAAGTTCACTTATTTTATTTCTAGAGAGGCCTATCCAGAGAGAAAAGTGCTTCTTGTTTGGAAAATGACCTCAAACCAGTACCTTCCCCGACCATTATAGAAATAAAGCACTGAGAAAACTCTCGCTTACATCCCCTCAAGCTTAGGCGATGCGTGTTGATGGTAGCCCAGGGTAGGTGAATAATTCATACTATTTTGGCATGGTCAACTAGGCTCTTAAGTGATTCATGTGCATACAAACCAATTGGGAGGACTCCACAGATCAACTACAAACCTGATAAAGTAGAAGCTACCCTATCTACACCCAAAGGTATCAGAATCTTTGTGTAAGGATCGATCCAAGGGGTTTACCAGATCACCTTAGGACACTCACCATCTATATTGCTTTTTGGGATATCAAGTTGTGGGAAAAGATTTAAATACTAGCCTGACTTCTAGGTAGTTCTTCTTGATGTGTTTTTCAAAGTTTCAGACTCAGTACAAAACATCTGTTGAAACATACACAAACAAAGAGTTCTATACATCAAATCCTTTGCCATATCAAATCAAAAATCTAAAAGTCATCCAAAGCTTGTAGAATCTTGTCATCCTAGTCTCCCAAATCATGGTCTTCCAGTCATCTTGAATCTAGTCTTGTCATCCTATCCTAGGTTAGCTAAGTCATCTTGGTCATTCCTCATCCCCTTCTATCTTCCTTCGGAGTCAGTCTTTCCTCCTATCTTAATCCAAATCCAAATCCCAATCTGAGCTCTTAGTCATCCTAGTCCAAAGCCTTATTCTTCCAATCCATCTTCATCCTTCATCCAACACATCCGCAAGTCAGCATGTCTCAAATCTATTATGATGAGTTTGGTTGTCACTTCTTTTCTCCCACTCCATCCTATCCCAATGATGATGAAAGCCTTGTAGATCACAATAAATACTTTGAAAATCTTAGCAAGCTTGCCCCAAGCACCTTCAAACATCCAATCATTCCTCCAAACTATCCTATCATACCTTCACGCTTATCCACTAGCACTCCATTTCATGTCCTTGGCAAGGGAAATCCATTATCCTATCCATCCATGACTTATTCCTATCTTAAACCTACATATCCTCCATATGCATCCTTCATGCCTCCACCTCTGTCTGTGGTCATATCTCAATCACCATCATCCCATAGAAACACTTCATGCTAGTTCCCTTATCTAAAACCTCCATCTACTCATCCTCCAAATCACTTTCAAAACCAAAATCCTAGTCTTCCCATCATGTATCCAAATTCCTCCATCCACTCATCCTCCAAGTCACTTTCAAAACCAAAATCCTAGTCTTCCCATCCTGTATCCAAATCCTTCATGTACTTATCCTCCAACATAGTTTCAAAACCAAAATCCTAGTCTTCCAATCCATTACCCTAATCTCCCATCCTATCTAGATTCACCATCTGCTATATCCTATTCAAATATAGCATCTTCCATTCTCACCTACATTGCTGCAAATCCCCTTTCACAAAAAGAATGCATCCCCCAATCTGCTTCATATCCCATATCTCAACCCATCACCCCTATCTCACCAAAAAGTCCATCAAGTTCAATAGCTTCCTCAAAACCTACCTATATGAATTATCTAATCCCACCATCCTCCAAATCCTCATCTGCACCATCATCCCCTCAAGAAGGTTCTCCATCTTCCACCCCATCTTCATGTGAGGCCTATCCTAGCTCTCCGTCTCCTCCACATTCCAACCCTTCACCTCAATCTAAATCATGAAAGTCTCCAAGGAGTTTCACAAGGAAGCCAGCAAAAGATCCCACTCCTAATGCTGAAGAGTCATGCCATCTAAATCCTTCATGTGAAGCCATCATTGATGAGGTCCATCAAAATCTCTCATCTTTTATCCTTCTTCCATATAGCCCACTTATTGATCCCCTTCCATCTCCTAACATCATTGAGTCCCTTCCATCCATTGACTCCATCCAAATCCCATCGACATATCCCCCTCCTAGTATTATCCAAAGAATATCTAATGAGCCTCACGAGTTCACCCATCTTCCTACCATCACAATTGCAGAATCTCCCATCCTTCCATTCATTCCATCTAAAGAATCCATCCATACATTCTCCATCACTCTATCCACACCAATCCTATCCAGCAAAGATCTTGTCCAAAAGCATGTTGAAGAGTCCATTGAACAAAATGAAGATCCTATTCCTTCACTTCCTCTATTACATTCTCTATTGCTTCCCTCACCCCCAATCCAAGATTCCATCATCCCAATTCTTCCAATCTAAGAGCTTATAATCCAAATTCCTCTAATCCAAGATCCTACAATCCCAATTCCTCCATCTCAAGATCCATCACCATCCCCCAAACCTTGTCAAGATTCCATCATCCTATCTTCTCCAGTTGAGGATCCTCCAAATCAAACTATCCCACTGCCATTACTCTATCCTCTTGGTCCACTTACATTTGTCAAAGGTAGCCCACTTGAAGTAGAAGCAATAAGTTCCATCTCTTCCACGACAGAACCTAAAACTAGATGTTTATCTTATTCCCCAAGTTAGAAATACCCTTTCTTGGATAAAATGGTAAAAAAATGGAATTATCAAGGCAAAGGCCTAGGTGCTCATGAAAAAGGAAATATGGAGCCCATCCAAGATAAGAAACATCTGAAATCATGCAGAATTGGTCACACACCTGAAGAAAGCACTTCCTCCAGCAATGTTGGTACAACTAAAGCTAAATTCAAGCACACATCCAAAAGCACCTTTGCATCCTCCCATCATCCCTCCAAAGCATACAACGCTATTCCTCCTCCTCCATCCTTGCAAACTAAAACAACCTATCACATTCCTCCTTCATCCTCTAAATCCATTTTGGGTCCCTATGTCCCAAAATCTACCAGCACATATCCTCTACATATCAAATCCATTTTGGGTCCTTACATCCCAAAATATCATCCCCCATCTTATCCTACTCAGTATTTTATCCAAAATCGAAACATTCCTAGTTAGGATCAACAAAGGAGCATTCTCACATCTCCTATTTGCGAATCTCCTTTCATCCCTCCATCCATATTTCCTCCATCTCGCACATCTTTGTATATTCATTCCAATGCCCCTTGCTATTTTGATGCCATGTCAAGAATGCATAAAGGGAAATATCCACAAAGATCTAAGGATTGTCATGTCCAGTCTAAACAACATGCTTAACCAAAGAAAAATCCCATCAACAAATCCAATGCATCCCAATGGCCACAAAATCCCATCAAAGAAAAATCTAAATCCACAGCATCCCAATGGCCACAAAGGCCTAGCAAAGCAAAAGCAGAATCCAATGCATACCAATGGCCACAAAGGCCCACCAAAGCTAAAGCAAAGATGATGTTGATCCCAAAGAAAAAAGATGCAATGCATCTAATAGAAGTATCCACAATGGCATCCAAAGTTTCTAATCCCCCAGCTACCCATTCTCCTTCTCCATCTCCTAAATCTATTTTGGGTCCTTATGTCCCAAGATCTCCTAGCACAAATCCTCCATCATTTTCACATCTATCTCCCACATCCCATCAACTTCAGCCACCTTCTTCAAAAAATATGCCAATGTTGGTCCTAACAACATCCCCCTATCATGATCAATTCCCATCCTTCTATCCAAACACTTTCTATCACCATATATCCCATCTCCCCCATCCAATCCATGCCTTTGCATAATCTCCCCATCCTAATAAATTTGTACCAACATCCCGACAAAGCAAAAGATCAACATCTAGTCAATAAAAAGGTCAATGACCAAATTAAAAGTCAGCAACAAATTAGAATATTAGCGAAAGATCAGCAACAAGTCAGTAGAAAATTAGAAAAATCCATGAAAATTGGAAAAATCAAGAGAAAAATATCAAAAAAGGAAAAGAAAAGAAAAGAAAAAATTCATTCAATGGTGAAAACTTGGCAATTCAAGTGCCTTGGACAAGTACCATGATGAAAACCTGGCAAACATGCATCATGTGTAGGTCCCCCCAGTTCCTTTTTGCAATTGGGGGCCATTCCCTTCTATCACATCCAATCTAGCATCTCTTCCATCCCATTTGTCTCTCACCTCCTTCATCCTCCTTTGGATATTGATAACAAAATAGAGACCATCAAGTATACATGCTTTTGGGCATCTTTCAACATCCATCCTTCCTAGCTTCCATCTACCTTCCTCATTCTCTTGTCGGCATATCTTCCATCCAATTGTACCCCATCCTATTGCCTCTGAATGAATGAACTATCCTAAGCAAGGGGCATCTTATTCCTTGGAGAATTTCTCACATCCATCTTCCAAATCCTTATCTTCCATCTCACCATCCAATCTTCTTAAGCATTCCTCTATCCAGATCCCTCAGTGGTTCCTCCCGCATCCATCTTCCAATCCTCAAGAAAATACACCATCCAATCTCCCCAAAACATTCCTCTATTATAATCCTCAAGAAAATCCACCATCCAATCTCCTTCAAGCAATCCTCTACCCAAATCCCAAGCATTCCTCTATCCAGATCCCTCAACAGTTCCTCCAGCATCCATCTTCCAATCCTCAAGAAAATCCACCATCTAAATCTCCCCAAGCATTCCTCTATCCGATCCTCAAGAAAATCCTCAATCCAATCTCCCAGCAGTTCTTCCATCCAAATCCAAATCTTCCCCAATTCAAATTCCAAAGCATTTCCTCCATCTTTCCATCACTTGGTTTCTTCCCTTGTCATTGGTATCTAGCTATAGGATACCTCTCATGCAATACAATGTCATTCATCCATATCCACCATGGCTAGAAATCCTCCAACATCTTCCAATCTTATCCACATATTCTCGCTATCCAACATCCAAGATCAAGCCAACCGATCTAATCAAATCCTTAGTCTTGTAGCAAGCCTTGATCTCAATCCAATCATCATCGTTGGGATGCATCCTTCCCAAATCTTTGTCATTTCAGGAAACATCATCTATCATTAGCTTATCCACCATCTATCCATCTTGGCTTTCCAGCCCAACTAGGGCATCATCTTCCATATCTTTGTAGCTTTGGCTTCATCCCTAGATCCCTTGTACATCCTATCTTGAGTCTTGTATCATAGCATTAGTTGTGTCTCCACCTAAACTCATTTTTACATATGTATCTTTAGGTCCCATCCTTTTGAGTCAGTCAACCCTTGTGTTGTCATGACCTAATCTAGCTAAGCACTTCAACAATCATCTCTTGGTCCTTTTGAGGTTTGAGAATCTTACCTATCTCTTATCATAGGAATCCTTATCCAGTCATCCACCATCCACTTCTAGCCAGTCCTTTGAGTTGCTCAATCCTTATCCTAAATTAGAAATCAATCCCAGTGCTACCCTTTGGCATAAACTTTGTCTAGGGAATCTTTTACTTGTCTTTGTATGCCTCATCATCTCGAGCAAGAGATTGGCATGCACTGGAAAGAATCCTATCTTTCGAAGATCATCAGTCTATCTTAGGTTGACAAATCCAATCCTATCCTATCTGATCCTACATAAAGAAGAAGCAACTCATCCTTGGTGTTTCATAATCTTCCACCAATCACACCAGGTCTGTGATGATGTATCCTCCCTCATGTTCAGACCAAATGTTCCCACCATCGATCCAATCAATCATCCTCCATCATCCTACCTATGGCAAAATATTTTTGTGAGTTACTTGTTATTTCATTTGGTCCTCTAGATCTTTGCTAATCTTTTGATCTATCTTGTAAATATCTCACTGTCCAATGTACATATTGTCATTTCTTATTGTACATATCCTCATCAGTCCTGCAACAACATTTGATCAAAAATCTTGTCCCATCCACCCTTGTACTTTAGCAACATCAATTTTTGACTATCCTTGATCACAATGGTTATTCCTCGACTCATCATTTGCCAACAATTAGCAACACAACAATTCTCCCCATCAACACGGGTCCACATAGATGTATGCTTCTGTATTTACTAGCCTAAGCCTAATCATGGGTTCACACAGATGTATCCTTCTATTTTGTCTGACCTAAGCAATCAAACCGGGTCCACGACGATGTATCCTTTGACATGTTCAGACCTAATCTCCCCCCATCAAACATCAAACTCTTTCCTTGGCAAAGAATGTCTTTTGGAGTCATCATTTTGACCTTGGATTTTGTCCTTTGGATCTTGTTAATCTTTTACGACTTCTTGTTATTCTCTACTCAAAGTCTCCATGATCCTTTATATCATGGTGTTTTGCGAATGAGGACAATTTGGGGCAAGGTCTTTTGATCTTTTGCTTCTGCCTATGATTCAGTCATGTGTTTGTGGTTTCTCCAGCATCGTTTCCACCATGCCTCCTCTGGGTTTCATGTATGATGCTGGGATAACCCTGCGTGTCTTTTTAGTGTCAGTCCTATGAAACGCTAGTGACAAGGCCTTCTGATCCCAGTATCATTGGTAGGTCTCTAGCATTGCTATATCAAACTAGGTTGTTCTCTCTAAAATATCCAATGCATGGAGCTCCCTAAATCCCCCATCCTACATCATATAGATTAATCTTGCATCTTTCATATAGCTGCATCTTCCATCTCACCATAAGATTGCATTCGTTCATCTTTTCTCTCGGAAGGTCATCTATTTATTCCCCTTCCTTCCTCCTCCTGTTTTCTTTCGAGAAAATTCCAAAAAGTTTCCTCTTTGTGTTATTTTCTCAAGGGGGCACACCCCCTTATCCTCTATTCTAGCATGGGCATCTTATTTTCTTGTCTTTGACGCCACACCACTTGTGGCATCACATCAAAGAGGGGCAAAATGTAGACACCTAAAAATCCTTTAGAAAATAAAAGTATTTTTATTTTTTTGAAAACCCATGATGACATCATCATTTACTAATTAATTAATTAATATATTTTTATGCCATTAAATCCCTTTATTTTAATTAAACATCTTTAATTAAAGAATCCCTCCCCAAAGCATTTAAATCAAATTTAAGTGATTTTCCTCTCTTTATTGAATTAATATTCAATAAATAATGTCACAATCCCTAAATAAATTTTATATTTATTTAAAGCCTAAAACCCTAAGAATCTTCTAGCTTTTCCTAAACCATTCCAAACTTTCCAAAACTTTCCAAAACTTTTCCTAAACCTATTTAGGAGATGTTTCCTACATTTCTTAGCCTAGCCAAGTCCTCTTTGACTTTTGGTCAAACCCTTCCCTTAATGAGCCTTACACACTCATTAAAGCCTCTTACACACTCTTTAAGGCTTCTTACAGCCTCATAAAGAGACCCATGTCTCTTCTTCCACACTTGTTCCCCTTGTACACTTCCCTAGTATTGCTCACACATGTGTGAGAAACCCTAACCCAAGGTAAACTTTACCATACCCCTAACCTTACCTCAAACTCTACCCTAAACCCTGACTCTGACCCCGAGTCTTCTTCCTAACCTAAACCCTTAGGAAATCCTATAAATACTCCTCCTTCCAAGAGAAAAGTATTATCTTAGTTTTTATCTTCAATGCATTGTTATCATGCTTATTTACTTCTAGACTTAGCATAATCATTCCCAAGTGTTAGATTTCATGCTTTCTGACACATCTTAGCTTAGAATAATGGATTAATCCTAGTTTATTTCATTGTTTTTCATATCATATAGCATCATATCACATCTCTATTTGGTTAAAAACAATCTTAGCATAAGCATCATGTAGCTTAATTTGCATCTTAGCTTCATTTTTGCTCCTTGGGCTCTAGGGGCAAATTAGGCCTTCTATACTTGATTCTATGCCAATATAGAGTATCCATGGTCCTTGAATGATCCCAATCCCTCCTAATCATCATTAGGGACATGCTCCATGTGATTTGAGAGCACATCCACATCCCTAAAGTGAGAACAAATCAAATGGTGATAGGGTGCTCCCATTTTAGTTCTATTTGAGTGTCTTTGCATTTGTTTTTTTTGTTTAAGCTTAGGAATATGTTGTTAGATTCATGTTTACTAATGTTTGAATGTCTACGTCTATTCCCAATAGGTTAAATTTGCACTAACCACACATAGACATGAAAATCTATAATATTAGTTGAATTTGAATCAGATCACACTGTATCAATTTACCCATTGTTACAGCTAAATCTCTTAACTGACCCCATAGTGAATGTTGGTCAAGAGTTAACTGGTACTGATAAATCCTTTAACCAAGTCACACCTTATAGTGTGCATTGTAACCTTTAATAGGGTTGGCTCCTAACCGAGCTTACTTCAGAAGAGTGAAATATTTTGGGTTACCAGTCCTAGGTGGTTTTTCCCTTAGCAGGGTTTCCACATTAAAATCCTTGTGTTATGTGTTATTTGATGTGATTGGATTGTTGTTTTACTTTACACATTTCATCTTTGGATTAATCTGTAAATACAATATTGAATTTACTGGTATTTGATAAATGAACAGAAAGATTGTTATTTTTATCTTATCGAGTTGGTTATTTGGTTTAAAAAGTTTGAATATATACATCTCAGATTTTGGGACTGTAGGATAACTGAAATTAATTGATTCACCCCCCTCTCATTTATCTAAAAATTGGTATCAGAGCTTGTGTGCTTGAAAAGGAAGTTTGAAGGACTTGAGCTAAAGATCACAAGATGTATAAGAGAGAGGTGTCAAAGCTGAACAAAGACAACTTCTCGACATGGAAAAGCATAATGAGGTTGCACATATCTGGAATTAGAGAATCTACAATATTTCTCCTAGACAATGCTTACATACAACCAACAACTGGACCTTTGACTATTGATCAGCCAAGAGATAGACATGAACATAACATGACAATTATAGATATTGTTGTTGCCCTATTTGATGCATAATTTGAAGATGTCAAAGCATGTACTTTAGCAAAAGAAATGTGGAACAAACTGACACTAGTCTATGGTGGAGATGTGAATGTGATGAGAGAAAGACTTGAAAGCCTTAGAGGAATATTTGATGATATGAAGATGAAAGAAGGAGAAAACATTTCTCAATATAGTAACCAAATCAAGGAGGTTGTCAATGCTATCCGAGGAGTGGGAGGTATTATTGATGAAGATATTTTTGTGAGTAAAATTCTAAGAACCTTGTTGCTAGTCTATGCTAGTAGAATCTTTGTAATTCATGAAATAAGATATGATGTTATCTCTATTTGAGCATTAAGTATTTTCATTAGTATCAAATGAGTTCAGTTGGTAATCTAAGTTATTTAGTCATTAAAGGTTGGAATAAGGAGTTAAACATTTCACTCGATTGAACTTACAAAGCCTTCACACCAAACAGTTACAAGGTAGAACATCAAGCTATCAGAATATAGGTTTAATCGAGAATGTTTACTGAGTGTCAGTATTACCAAGCACTGAGTCAGTGCACACCGAGCATTCTATACACCAAACATCAATTATTCACTGAACAATGAGTGTAATGTTTACTGAGTTATTCAGGAAACAACATAGTAATCATAAATAACACATATCTCTATGCAAATGTTTTACACGGATCTACAAAATATTTTACCAAGATTGAGACACATTTAATATGGATGTAATTATTTAATTTTGTGATGGTTCCTATGTAACAGTTAGATCTAGGTTATTTTTGCACACCATTGATCTTAGGTTTTCTAAGATGTTGTAACCCTAATTGGGTCAAAGTAGTTTGCTATATATTTGTAAAAAGATGTCATTTTAGACATGCATGATAATATGCTCATGAAGTAGTAGCCACACACTAGACATCAAAGATTAGACAAGGGTTTATATGATAGAGAAGTTATTTAGTGACAATATCATTTTATCAAAATCATACAAGGCTACCAAGTAGGAAAATAGTTTTTATTCTACATATTGAGGTGATATTTGATTGATATTTCATAGATCTGATTCCAACAAGCATAAGTTATCATTTATAGATATTCTATTGTAATCAATTTAACCACTGTAGTAGATTGTAAATATCTTAATAGAGTAGACTTAACTGTCTTATGTAAATCTCTTAACCGAGTGCACACATAATTTGTGTTGCTAAAATCCTCTAACAAGGTAGATCTAGTCAATCTTATGTTACTCCTAACAGGTAAGATCATCAGAAGTGATCACAATTGTAGCCTTAATCCACATACTTTATTTACTGTAGTAGTGAAGAATTTTGGGGTGTCATCCCCACCGTAGTTTTTACCTTCTAACAAGGGTTTCTGCATAACCAAAATACTTGAGTCATGAGTTAACAATTTCATGTATGTTATATTGTTTTTTTTCATGCATTTTTCATTTACAAGCTATATGAATGTATGTTACAAACAATGGACTCAATTGGTTAGTTAAGAACTACTATTGCATATTGTTAAGTGATAAAAGTTTTTGAGGGTACTAATTCACCCCTCCCCTCTCAGTACTATATCTTTCCTATCCCAACAATTGGTATCGGAGATAGATCTCTTATTTGGAAGTTTAACCACTAAAGAGGTAAAGATCTCAAGATGGAGAGATATAGGTTGGACAAGACTATTGAGAATGAAAAGATTCAGATGTAAATATTCATTGAATAATACAAGAAAGCCAAAGATGAATTGAAGAAGTTACTAATTCAAAGAAAGGATATGGGCGCTATTCGGTACTCTGAGACTGATTATCATGAAGAAGATATTGATGATCCATTTGAGAATTTAGGATCCAGATCAGGTAGTATATCTGACATATCTGAAGGAGGAATATTTTATTTGTATGAGAAGAATCTAAAAATTACAAAATAGGTTAAAGCTTTGCAAATTGGACAAGAAACACAAATGGTGAGAATGATTGATGTCATGAACAATGCTAGGCAAGCTGAACAAGAGAGAAACTTGGCTGTTGAAGATAGAAGATTGATAACTGAGAAACTACAAGAGAAGGAATCTGTGATACTGAGACTTACTGAGCATCATTTTGAAATTTCTAATTAGATGGTTGTTATAAGTCAGGAAGTTAACCAAGTGAACACTGAGCTTACAAGGAAACTAGAAGACATCGGTGAACTGAGAGAAGAAAATGAGAGATCAAAAAATGAAGTCAAGATGCAACAACAACACAATGAAATAATGAAGAAAGGTGAAGACAGTTCTAAGAAATTGATGAATTTTTGATCAGTCAAAGAGGACTAGGAAGTACTACTGGATTAGGCTACATCGAGCAAGGAGAATCATCTAGACAAGCTGAATAAGTGAATGCCTACACAAATCAAAGACCAAAGAGGCTATCATCCAGATGATGATAAAATTCAAAAAGGTACCAATCTAATTTTTGAAATATGTACCTAAAAGTTTATATGAGAAAGTATCTGCTAGATAGACATACGCCCTAAGTACAAAAAATAAGATGAGGGAACACTCCTTAATATTGGCAATTCCAACATTAACAGTCCTTGAGATAAAAGAGTTGATGAAGCAGTATTCTAAAATATTTTTGGTAAAAAGTAGAGCATTGAACATTTTGGTTGGAAAAATTGTAGAAGTAGATAAGAATAGTCAATTATTATGGACTTCTATTCTCCAAGCCTGAGTTGAAGCTGACAAGTTAGTACTAGTGGTGATACCTGAGAAGAAGAGCAGAATAAAAGGTAAAGGCTTAGACTTGGATAATATTGATCTGGCTACTAAGGAACCAATAGAGCTATCTGACACCAAGGTACCAAACACCACTATAGCCATATATTTGTATCCATCAGGATATCATGAACTATACTAGGATCCACTCGAGCAGGTGATAATAACAAGGACTAATGATGTTCTTATTGAAGATACCACAAATGGTGATCCTAATGATGTTAAAGATGATGAGGATATTACCATTCCTACAGATCAAACTTAAGAGATAACACCTATCGAAGTAGTAGAAAGCACAATACCGAGTGACCTTCCTATATTAGTTTAAGCAGTTGAGATAATTTCTCAAAAGGAACCTGAAGGCTCAACTCCCAAGCAATAGAAGGACACAATAGGGGAGAAAGGATCAAGTGCACAAGACGCAACTGAGATAGATAAGCCTAAAGAAAGAGAGGTTGACACTCAAGCACCAAAAGACCCAATCGGTAGAAACTACAACAACAGAAACCACAACCAAAGCCCCTACTCAATCAACTGAGACTCAGACTGGGCAATAGATGAAGGAGGAGAGTGTGTCAACCGAGCCCGAATAGACAAATATAGAGGTTAAAGCTCTAGTTCTATTTGTAAAAACATCACCACAGGAGAAAAAGAAGAAAAAGAAGCATGGAAAAGGGCCAGTCACATTAGATGAGATAATAGAGATACCCAAATGTGATCCAAGGACATTGGACCCCAAGGAACTAAGGAAATATGAGGAATTATGCACAAGGAAGGCAACACATGAGAAACTCAGGAAGGATAGAAAAAGTAAAAAAAATTTAGAGGATGTTAGAGATATCCTTCAGCAAGTTGTTCTAGAGAGAACAATAAGTGAGGACACTCCCATTTTAGATCAACTTGCATCTCTAAAAAATCATATCAATACCCTTGATATAGACATAGAGAAGAGAATTGAAGAGAGGGCTGAAGAAAAAATATAACAAAAATTAGTAGAGAAAATCAGTCAAGAAGTGGCTATAAATAAGGTGAAGCTTTCTGAGGTAATTACTGAGCTACAATCTATTACTTAGAAAATTGTACACATTTTATTTAAGTTATGCACTATGGACCACTTCACTGCCAAGGTTAGTGAAAAGATTAAGAAACTAGATGCTAAGATCTTGGTTAGTGCAAATGCATCTCTAACCAAGCTTAATTATTTTCATAAGAATATACTAAAAGTTCAAGAACCGAGGTGCTTGAGATCGAACTTAAGGAAGTAGGAAGATACTATAAGTGACCAGGTTACTGAGTTGCTTCCACACTTGAAAATTATGGAGAGACATATTGAGAAGGCTAAAGCCTTAGTCGCTACCCCAAAGATATCATTTTTGGAAAATATTTTTGATATGCATGCATAAGTCAGTCTAGAGCACATTGATCTTGACAAATTGAAAGAGGAATGGGAAAACCTCTTGGCTTCATTGCATAAAACCCACGAGCACAATTTTGACAAGTTGTAAGTACATTATTGTTTTGACATTAATTTCAAAAAGGGGGAAACCATGTATATAGCACCATGTACTTCATTATATACCAGGAGCATGCACAAAGGGGGAGTTAGTCAATTTTTGGAGAGTATATGTATATATTTTGTATTCATATGGAGTAAGTAAATTTTTGATTTATTCGGTACGTATACATAAAGTTTTGATACTAATGCCAAAGGGGGAGATTGTTATCTCTATTTGAGCATTAAGTATTGTCATTAGTATTAAATGAGTTCAGTTGATAATCTAAGTTATATAGTTGGTAAAGGTTGGAATAAGGAGTTAAATAAGTTAGATGGTTGAACTTACAAAGCCTTTACACCATGAAGCTACAAGGAAAAACATCAATATATCAAAATATAGGTTTAACCGAGCATGTTTACCGAGCATTTGTATTACTGAGCACCGAGCATTCTACATACCAAGCATCAGTTATTCACCGAACAATGAATGCAGTGTTTACCAAGTTATTCCGAAAATAACATAGTAATCAGAAATGGCACATATCTCTATGAAAATGGTTTACATGGATCTACAAAATGTTTTACCAAGATTGAGACATATTTAATATGGATGTAATCATTTAATTTTGTGATGATTCCTATGTAACAGTTAGATCTAGGTTATTTTTGTACACCATTGATCTTAGGTTTTCTAATGTTGTAACCCTAATTAGGTCAAAGAAGTTTGCTATATATTTGTAAAAAAATGTCATTTTAGACATGCATGATAATATGATCATGAAGCAGTAGCCGCACACTGGATATCAAAGATCAGACAAGGGTTTCTATGACAGAGAAGTTAATTAGTGACAATATCAGTTTATCAGAATCATACAAGGCTACCAAACAGGACAAAAGGTTTTATTCTACACATTGAGGTGATATTTGATTGATATTTCATAGATCTGATTCAGACAAGCATAAGTTGTCATTTATAGATATTCTACTGTTATCAATTTAACCATTGTAGCAGTGTAAATCTCTTAACAAAGTAGACTTTACCATCTTATGTAAATCTCTTAACCGAGTGCACACATAATTTGTGTTGCTAAAATCCTCTAAAAAGGTAGATCTAGTTGATCTTATGTTACTCTTAACAGAGTAAATTCATCACAAGTGATCATAATTATAGCCTTAATCGACATACTTTATTTACTGCAGTAGTGAAGAATTTTTGGGTGTCATCCCCACCAAAATTTTTACCTTTTAACAAGGGTTTCTACGTAACCAAAATACTTGAGTCATGAGTTAACAATTTCATGTATGTTATATTGTTTTCTTTTCATGTATTTTTCATTTACAAGTTATATGAATGTATGCTACAAACAATGGACTTAGTCGGTTAGTTTAGCACTACTATTGTAGATTGTTAAGTGATAAAAGTTTTTGAGGGTACTGATTCACCCCTCCCTGATGAACTACAACTGATTGAGAATTTGATTGAAGAACTACAAGTGATTAGAGATCACTAAACACTAAAGTGTTATGTAAGATAATTAAATCAGTTTTATGTTGTCATTGATGTCAACTAGTTTTGACAGTACTTATCATGGTAGTTGCAAATATCTAACACATCTGTAGAAGAGAAGAGAAAGATGAAGAACAAAGATATCTACATTGAGGAAGATGGATATGATAGATGAGGATAGGGAATATTTGTGTGTGTGAAAATTGTACCTGATCTGTAGACACAACACTCAGTAAAACATTAGAGGTTAACTATAATCGAAATCGTGCAAAATTGAAAGCTATCTAACCAACCGATTTACTGCCTTCTAATAGGTGCGAGATTAATGTTCTCAGATTATTATCGAGATCAGTGACCTAGACGACACCTAAATGAAGGATTTGAATGCAAAAGATGGATATGAAATTGAATGCAATTAATCTATATTTTTGAATTTTATGATGCAATAAGAATGATAAACTGATATGATATGAATGCTATTGAAAATTGATATGCTATGCTAATCTAACAATGATATGAAATATGAATGCAAAAATAAGATTGATCTCACAAAGATGTCGATTCGCAAGAGCTTTGATTCTTCAATTCCAATTCTCCAGCGTGATTGTGCAAAAAATGAGATGATATATGAAAAGCTGAGCCTTGGTTTTATAGAAATTCGGGGCTTTGGAGATGCATGGGAAAAGCCATAAATCACTCAAATTAACTCATCTTGATTTTTGAGTTATCTGATCATGAAAGATAGTTAATTCTCAAAATCATGCAAAAACATGCAAAAATAGCTTTTTAACTCAAATTAGAGTTTAGATCAGCTTTTTGAACTCCAAAAGGATGTTGAGTTCCAAAAAGTCAATAACTTGCATTGATTTTCTGATTTGGAGTTTAACTGTTTCTTTTGAATATGCATAATAATTAAGAATTAAATAAATAAAGTGATTTATCCTCAACTCAAATGATTTTTGAAATAAAATAATTAATTTATGGGTTAATTAACTATTTTACCAAACTTTTATTAAAAATTATATTATTAAATAATGACAACATGCTTTAATTAATTAAATAAGAATTTAATCAATTAAAGATAGGAATTTTGATTTATTGTCAAAATTAAATAATACAATTAATAATAGATATAATTAAATTTAATTAAACAATTAAGTGGCAAATATTAAATCTAATTAATTAAATATGAAAATATTCAATTAATCAAACTTAGGATAAATGTGATTTATTGCCAAATAATTATTAAATTAAAGATAATTAAGATAATTAAGAATATTGCTAAGAATATTTCCCGATGCAAAATTTAAGATAATCAATTATGATTCGATGATGTTCAGATGTGCCTTAGGTTAGGACTTCGATGTCAATTTCATTCGAATTGTCGATGTAGGAGATTAATGAACATATAGCCCATTTTTGGGGTATTACATTTTGCCCCTCTTTGAATTACTGTGCGAAGCGCAGTGGTTCAAAGATAGTCTGTGTTTGATAAAGATATGAAACTGATTCAAAAGATAAACCGATCTCAAGATAGAAACCGATTGAAAGATATTGAGATAGGAGTTGATTGATATTGATTTGATATGGAGATAATAGGTCCTGAATGACCAAAGATAATGTTCACTATAGCAGCAAATGAACCTATGATTGTGAAAGAGTGTCAAAACACCTGATTCCAAACCTTAGGATTGCAAAGAAGTGAGTGACCCGTTCTAGACTCGATTGTCTTAGCAGAACTAGCAGGTATCACATCCAAATCCTTCAGTTGCCGAAGAACCAAGGAAAGAACACTATGATCTGATGGTTGCAAAAACTGATACAGTTTACAAGATTAGGAGAATACCAGATTGATATGGATCGATGAATCTGATATGCCCCAAGTGATGATAGATTTGCCCCGAGTGATGAGGACTTTTGATGAATCAACGACTAGACGTGATTGTTGTCTTGATCACTGATGAAAGATATTGATAGATTTGATCGATAGAATTTGATTTACAGACTTTGAATGATGTGCAATACCATGCCCCCTTCGGGATGAAAATTGAAATCTGACAAGAAAAGTCAGCGTTATAGTTTAGAAGCATGTTAATTGATTGGAAAAGTGGTTATACACGTTCAAGAATGCATTCTGCATCGTTTGGAAGGTCCTGGAGACCAAATTTGACTAGGTTTGACCATGAGTTGACCATGGTTGACCAAGTTGAAATTTTGATAGTTTGATGAAAGATAATCAGTTGAGTTGAATACTGGATTTCTGTGATGATTGAAGGTCGAATATGCAAGTAGTTAATAATATGAATGATCTCAGATTTAAATTTTGATCCCGAAAAAGGATTCTACTTGCTATTTCATTGGAGGAACCTTTGTGTGAGATCCAGCTCTTGTTAGACTTGAAGATGCAATTTGAAGAATCATTTAAGCATTGAAGTTCATTTAATCATTGTGAGATCATGCAAACATGCAAAATGCAATGAGACATGCAAAATGAAATGCAACCTAAGACCTAGGACCTAGTCACTCATCATATGTCGATTTGTTATCATCATTGAACTTTTAGGTAATCGGATAAATCAATACAATGCTCACTAGCTATGAAACCATAAACATATGAATATTGATTTGTATTTTCAGAATGTTGGAGTGGATATAAGCACCAAGACACAAACGCCAGGATGACATGAATATCATGTCCATTTTGATATAGCAATTTGTATAAGCATCAAAACATAAATGTCATGATGACCTGAGTATGCCTTGCATGGCAAACACATCAAACAGTCAAGAGATCATTCTAATTCCAATGTGAATTACCTGTAGTAACCCTTTATCGTTCACATCCTTAGGCAAGATCACGTTTCACAGTAGGAGAAAGAACTTACTCAAAAAGACAATAGTTAGATCAAACTTCCTTGAATTTTCCAGGTATCAATGGTCGAGGTACGCATGGCCATCCAATTTGAGATAGAGGCTCTTATAGTCGGACACCATTTCAATCCGGAATTTCTAAAGTTGTTAGATTTTCACATACAAGCAGAAGACAAAGAAAAGATTATGCCCCCAGTCATCACTCTCTAAATCCTATAAAGGACATCATTGAAGAGCTCGAAGGGACACAATATGCAAAAATCTCAGTGCGAATCAGTAAGCATACAAGGAGATAAAAGCATGTAAAAAGCATAGATTATTTTCAGTTTGTGTTTAATTGCGTGGTTGTAGATGTAAAATCCTTTCTGGAGACAAGACAGACTTGACTGACTCAAATGAAGCTTCAAAGGACTCTGAGTGGATATGACATGTCTTAGATACACCAAAGACCATAGGATATGACATTGATTGCCTCCAAGTGTTAAACATTGATAGGATATAGACGCTTGAGCTGGTTGGTGTACAGACCGACTTATTAAAAACTGGAGATGCAGAAACAAACCGGGAGATATGTACAAACTAAAGCAAGACTGAAAGCTGGGAAAGACCAAGATTGTGCTGATAGATGGAGCATTTTGAACAAGTGGTGCCCGTTTGCCAGATTTTCACCATCTTGGTAGAGATTCTATTTTTGCTACCAAGGCGCCTATTTCCAGGTTTTCACCAAGGCACTTTTTCTTTTTTTTTTCATTTTTTTTTTTGTATTTTTTCATTTTTCAATTTTTTTGTACTTTTGATATTTTTTGATTTTTTTTTGAATTTTTGTACTTTTGATATTTTTTTGAATTTTTGATATTTTTTTGATTTTTTTGTGAATCATCAAGGCGCCTATTACTAGGTTTTCACCAAGATGTTCATTTTTTCAGGACTTTTTCTGATTTTTAGGATTTTTTTTAGGACATTTTACCAAGCACTGAATGCATTAGGCATAGAATTTCTTCAGATGGAGAACGTTGATTGTTCTCAGAGCTGTTCTCCTTCAATTGTTGAGAGTTGATAGGCACCAGAGCCAAAAGTAGCAGTGATAACAAAGGGACCCAGCCAATTGGGTTCGAACTTCCCCTTGCGTTCTCGATGTGATTGATTTTTAGGATTTTCTCTCAACACTAGATCACCAACCTGAAATTCTCTATGTCTGACTTTCTTGTTGTAGCCTCTAGACATTCTTTTTTGATACACTCTGAGATGATCATATGCTGCTTGCCTGCGCTCATCTAGTAATTCCAGTTCTTGTAACCTAGACACTCTGTAGTCTTCATCAGTGACAAGTCCATGCATTCTGATTCTGAGTGATGGGATTTCAACCTCAATAGGCAGTACCGCTTCAGACCCATAAACTAAAGAGAAAGGTGTAGCCCCTGTAGGCGTTCTGATACTAGTTCTATAGGCCCAGAGAGCTGGATTGATCATGAGATGCCAGTCTCTTCCTGTTTTATTCACTGTTCTGTGCAAGATTTTCAAGAGATTTTTGTTTGAAGCTTCAGCTTGTCCATTCCCTTGAGGATAGTAGATAGAAGACCAATGTTGAGTAATCTTGAACTTAGCACATAAGTCATCTAGGTCCTTGTTTTTGAATTGTCCCCCGTTATCTATAATTATAGAGTGAGGGATCCCATATCTGCAAATGATGTAGTTCAGGATGAACATAGAGATCTGTTTCCCCGTTGCTTGTGTTAGAGGCACTACTTCTACCCATTTTGTAAAATAATCTGTAGCTGTGATTATATGGGTATGTCCATTAGAAGAGTGCAGATGGATAGCACCTATGAGATCAAATGCCCATTGTTGAAAAGGCCATTGTGTAGTAAAGGGAATCAGATCTCTCCCTGGAGCATGAATCAAGTTGCCATGTACTTGACACTGTTGACAGTTTTTAGCAAATTTAATAGCTTCTTTTTCCATTTCAGGCCAATAATACCCAGCCCTAATAATTTTTTGAGCTAATGTTAAACCGTTTGAGTGTGACCCACATATACCCTCATGGACTTCCTCTAATGCACGTTGAGACTCTTCTTATTCTAAACATCTAAGCAGTGTACCATCTAGACCTCGTTTGTACAGATCATTACCAATGATGACATATCAGGATGCGGATCAGATAAGGTTTCGTTTCTCAAAATGGTTAAAGGACTCAGGGATGATTTGGTCGTGGAGATAGGAGAATAGATTTTTGTAGCGAGATGAGTCATAACCTACAATAGTGCAGATCATGCGGGTTTCAGGGGAGTCATATGCAGGATAGGATAGGGCTTCCACCAGGAACTCATAGCGTAGTTCATGTTTAGGCTACTGTAAAAGAGTAGATAATATCACCATTGCATCGGCAGCCTTATTCTCCATTCTGGGTATTTGCTCAAATGTGATAGAGATGAAGTATTTCTTTAAATCATCTACCATTCTCTTGTAAGGAATGAGCTTTTCATCTTTGGTTTGGTACACATCATTGACCTGGTGGATGACCAATTGTGAGTCTCCATGGATGTGCATCTCTGTAACTCTCCACTGTATTTCCATTTTCATACCATTGAGAAGTGCCTCATATTCAGCAATATTGTTTGTGTAAGGAAACTTTAATCTGAATGCTTTGGGTATCGAGTATCCTTGAGGAGTGATGAACAATATGCCTACTCCAGATCCATTCTGTGTGTAGGAGCCATCAAAGAATAACCACCATGCTCTAGAAGAGAGGTGCATGATAGAGGAATCGGGAAATTCCATTTGCATGGGTGTATCATCAAACAGTGGTGCTTCAGCTAATTGATCAGCAATGACTTGTCCTTTGATAGCTTTTCTTTCAACATATTCAATGTCAAATTCGCTCAAGAGCATGACCCATTTAGCTAGTCTACCTGTGAGGGTAGCTTTGCTTAGGAGATATTTCAGTGGATCAATTTTAGCTACCAAATGAGTAGTATGAGCTAACATGTAGTGTCTCAGTTTCTGTGATGCAAAGATCACAGCTAGACATGCCTTCTCTATCATTGAGTAGTTCTTCTCATAGGCCACTAAAGTTCTGTTGATATAGTAGATGGCTCTTTCTTTCTTGTTCTCATCATGCTGTGCTAGCAATGCCCCCAGTGATGAATCTATTGCAGAGACATATAATATTAATGGCTTCCCATGAATAGGAGGCATCAATATAGGTGGATTTGATAGATACTTCTTGATATGTTTAAAGTTGTTCTCGCATTCTTCATTCCATGCAAAGGTCACACCTTTATGTAATGTTTTTGTAAAAGGCTGTGATATGTCCGCTAGTTGTGATATGAATCTTTTGATAGATTGAACTCTGCCTTGCAACATCCTCATTTGACTGATATTTGTGGGAGGTTGCATCTCTATTATAGCCTTGACCTTAGCTAGATCAACTTCAATGCCTTTCTTGGAGATGATGTATCCTAGGAGCTTTCCAGAAGTGACTCCAAAAGCACACTTTTTAGGATTTAGTCGAAGACTAAATTTTTCCATTCTATCGAGGATCATGCTCAAGTCTGTTAGATGTTTAGTTCTAATCATGGATTTTGCCAAGGTATCATCTACATAATCCTCCATTGTTCTATGCATCATATCATGAAAAATAGATGTCATTGCTCTTTGATATGTAGCTCTAGCATTTTTGAGTCCGAATGGCATAACATTCCAACAGAAAGTTCCCCATGCACATGTGAAAGCTGTTTTCTCTTGATCTTCTGGAGCAATTTTGATTTGGTTGTATCCAGAAAAGCCATCCATTAAGGAATACATTTCATAGCCCGCAGTCATGTCCACTATCATATCAATGTTAGGTAGTGGAAAGTCATCCTTAGGGCATGCTCTGTTCACATCTCTAAAGTCCGTGCACACTCTGATTGAACCATCTGGTTTGGAAATAGGTACAATGTTGGAAATCCACTCAACATAGTCTATGACATGGATTAATCCAGCTTTTAGGAGTTTTTCTAGTTCTGCTTTGACTAAGAGTGCAACATGAGGATGCATCTTTCTCAATTTTTGTTTGATTGGTTTTACTCCGGGAGCAATGGATAGATGGTGCATAATGAGATTGGGATCCAATCCTGGCATATCTGAATATTTCCATGCAAAGTTGATCTTTTTCTCTGATAAGAAGGTAGTGAAGTTCTATTTCTCTTCGTCTGATAGAGATTGTGCTACATGTACCAATTGTGGTTCCTCTGTTGTACCCAAATTGATGGATTGAGTTGGCTCAATCAGAACTGGAGATCTATCCTGTAAATGACTCAGAAGGACATCAAATATCTCATCCTTAGGCGCCTTAGAGAGGTTTTCACCTTCAGATACGTCTTTTCTTTTTACTTTTATCGGTTCTGAGACTGCCACAAAGTGGTTTTCACCCTCAGAACTCTTTTTCTTTTTCTTTTTACTCTTGTTTTTCTGACTAAGATATTTGATGTCCGACTCGATCATGCTGACGCTCGGTTCACTGATGGAAGTACTCATAGGCTCAATTGCATTAAGGTAGCAGGCAAGGGCATAGTCATTCGGGAAGGTATACATACCATGGTTTGGGTTTGTGGAAGTTTGGTCGATAAGATTAGGGCGTTGGATAGTCAAAGCGGGAAAGGCTTGGGATATGGTGTTCACGGATGTGGATATGTCATCATTGGTCCTAACCCGACGCTCAAGTTCAAAGGTGATATTACAGCTCAAAATGTTCAATTTGTGAATAGGCTCAACATCATCATGGGAGTCCTCTTCAGCCATAGGTGGATAAGACACGTTAAGTTCATTATTTCACTCTAGACCTACGTCAGGTTGAGATACATATTGGTGAATAACATCTATATATTTCTCTGTTATAAGCTCATCTTCTTCTGGAATGACACCCCATTCATAGTCATTTGACTCAGCTTCTGATTCAGGATCTCTAGGAAATCTTAAAAAATTTGTGAAATCAGGATGAATACCCCAAGAAGGATTACCCTCAGTCTCTGACTTGAATTCATATTCATGGGAATCATTGTCAGAATAACTACCCCCTTCTTCTTGATCAGTTTGATTGCCTTCGAGATTAGCTAGTTCTTGTGGTGCAATTTGTTCTATGACATGAGAACAACCACCTCTGAGATGATAGGGTTTCTTCTCAAACCCTATGCCACCAGTATCTTTTTTGTCTCTACCAATATGTGAAATGGGTGTCACAAGACCCTTTCCCCTGATTCCTAGAGGTCCTTGACCGGAATATCCCATCTTGGCTATCAATTTGTTTCCTGGACCATATGAATTAGAAGGGATTGTAGGTGCTATAGATTCACTAGGTTGAACAATTTTAGATTCAGGATCCTCTTTATATAGCCATGCCAGCACAGCTTCATCCTCTGTAAATTCTTGTTTGGATACTTGCTCCACCACAAAATGTCTTTTGTATGCTTCCATAGGTTCCTTAGGTTTTGATTTAGACTGCCTCAAGGATTGTCCATACAACTTAGGTGAGATTGGGAGAGATGTCAGAGACAAGACTGGCTCTATAGTGTATTCTCCCATCCCATTTTCTTTGATATTGATCTCTTTAGCAATGTCATCCATCTTAGATGTGGAAGCAACATTTAGCTGCTTGATGGAAGATTCTCTATTATTGGGAACAAGCTTATCGGCACTTTCCTTCAATGTATTGCAAGTTGTACTCAGATCTGCTGGGATAGTAACTTCCACTCCTTCATAGGGAAATTTCAAGCATTGATGGTACGTAGAAGGAATAGCTTGCATTTCATGTATCCAGGGTCTCCCTAGAAGGATATTGTAAGCTAATGGTAGATCAAGAACTTGACATGTGGTATCTTTGATGACCAGACCCACTCGGATGGGTAAGACAATGGTGCCTTTAGAAGCTCTTTCTTGTTCATCATAGGCTTTTATGGTGATCTTCTTTCAAGGATCAATAGCCATCTTTGAGAATCCCAACTGTGTGATTAAGTTGTAAGAACAAATGTTGAGGCCTGCGCCCCCATCTATCAACACACGTTTGACTCGATGGTTCTAGATCAAGAATTCTATGTGTAAGGGATGATTATTTGGGTGACTCAAAGAGTTGTCATCTTCCTCTGAAAAGGAGATATATTACAGAGATGTTAGATGACCAACCATAGTCTGGAACCTGTCTAGATCTAGATCATTAGGAACATTAGAGCCGAGCAAAGCTTTGTCTAGGATATCTCTGTGAGCTGGAGATATTCAAAGTAACTCAAACATGGAGATTTTGGAATTGGTATGCTGGAGTTGTTGGATGATGCTGTAAGATGTAGGTCTGGTATCCTTTGGATTGGAAGATTTCGAGGCAATCTTCTGTTTAGAAGCAGATGTGAGATTGAAAGGTATCTTAGGAACATTAGATGAACTTGGTGTTTGTTCTTTCAGATGAGTCTGAGCTTGTGATCTAGTAACCGCATTAGCTGAGGAATGATTTCTATCTCTTCGTACAATTGTGATGACATTGCAACTCTCAGAGAGACATGGTTCAACCATATTGATGACAGCATCATTTCCAGGGTAGGCATAGTTGAATTTTGCTCCCATGTTAGGCTGAGAAGTGGAAACTCCCTTGCCATGTTGTGGAAACGGTTCTGTAAATGCTGTGTGATCATTATTGCTGGTAGGATTATCGATCGTGATGTCCCCTTGATCTATCAAGTCTTGGATGGTATGCCTCAAGTGGAAGCATCCATTAGTTTTGTGGCCTTTAGTCTGATGGAAAGCACATAATTCATTATCTTTCCACCAATATGGTTTTGGATCCGGATCAGGTTTTCAGATTGGTGGTAAAGAGATCATGTTATTAGCTATCAGGGTTCTCAGGGCAGATTCCAAAGATTCTCCCAGGGGAGTAAACTTTCATTTATTATCCCATCGTTTGAATGGCTTCTTTGGAGATGGTTCAACAGATTTTTTCTCTGAAGCTTCAATGGCTTTGGTGGCAAGGGTGAGATTGTAGGCCGGTGCCTTTGATGGGGTGCGGATAGTGTCAACAACACCATCAGAGATGATACCTTTATTTCTATTCCAGCTCTTATTTTTATCTTTTGAGCTAGATCCAGATTCAGACTTGTCCTTTTGAAGTGTGATTTCTCCTTTCTTGACAAGTACTTTCTCAATCTTGATTGCATTATCCACCATTTTATCAAAAGATACATGATCTTGCATTTGTAATGGATAGTTGAGCTTTGGAACAAGGTTATTGATAAAGATTTCAAGTTTCTCCATTTCGGGAATTGGTCTAGCATATAGAGAAAACTTCTTTCGCCATCTCTTGAGAAAAGTTAGGAATGATTCCCCTGGATATTGCTTGAGGTTACAGATATCGATCATGGTGACCGGATGTTGAATATTGTAGGAATATTGTTGATAAAACAATTTAATCAATTCCTCAAAAGTTTTGATTGTAGAAGGTAATCTTGAAAACCACTGAATGGATGCTCCTCCCAAGGATCTAGGAAAAAGACACATTAGATAAGTCAGTTCATGCATGAATTCCATGGATTGCGTACAGAACTCTCTGACATGATCTTGAGGATCAGAGTGTCCGTCATATTTGTCATACTTTGGTATCTCCACTCTTTTTGGGAATGGAGGCATATACAAGTCTTTGTCAAAAGGGAAAGGACAAAGGGCCTCCATGGAGAATTCCTTGGGTTCCTTCTCTTTCTCAATTTTATTCATTTTGACCTGCATAGCGTGTAGCTGGTTCATTATGGCCGTCATCAGAGTTTCTTCCTCATGCGTGATGATATCTTTGACATTGAAGTGAGGAGGAAGTTTAGCTCCTTCCTGGGCTAATTGCAAAAAGTATGCCTCTCTATCCATTTTCAAGAAATGCCTCATCATTCCTTTGAATTCATCGTCATTCTGACACCGATGGATTTCAGAGGGTGTAGGGTCTTGGTCAGCATTATGTTGAGAATGGTGTCCTTGGGATCCTCCTCCTAGAGAACCATGGTTTGTCCCTGCTTGAGACATGGTAGGAGTTTTTCGGCTCCCTGGAATAGATTGAGGAGGAGTTTGCTGATTACCTCTGTGAGTTGATAGAGGAGGTATGTAACCAGTTTTCAATCGAAAGTTACCGAGATCGTCATCTTCGTAGATACTTGACTTGATGAGTTGTTCAAGAGTTGGACCTAGGGTATTGGTCAAAAGTAAGTTCTGAGATGTTTCTTCTGATTTCTTGTGTGAAGAAGCTCTGGTCTCCACCATTAACTTTGAATGAAACAGAAGAAAAGGATGAAGACAACTAAAGAACAATTTGATTCGAGAAAATCAGATGACGCAACCTTGTCAAGATTATGATAGTTTTGAAGATCTGATGAGATGTGGGTGAAGGAAACTGTGCCCTGGATGTATGGGATAGATCACCCAAAAGATAGCAGACACGAGTTCTCAACACTTAGTCTATTTTTGAAGATTGATTGAAGATTGATAGTTATGACAAGGTTTTGACACGAGATAAAAAGGACTCAAATTGATCAAACAGAAGACTAGATCAGATTCAAAAGATCAAACTTAGAAAATGGTAGAATGCTCAATAGCTACTGCTCTGTTCCTGACACAATGATATTTTTGACAGATTCTGGAACTAGGCTGGAAACATTGGATATCTCGCAAATTGGCAATTTCTGACAACTCTCTCAAATTTTTCCAAATGACACTCTGCAGACTCGTACGACACTGGGTAGTCTATGAAACGACAGTTGCTAAACTCGTACGACAGTTGGGTAGCAATGAAACGATAGTTAACAAAACTCGTACGACAGTTGCTAACAGGTTTTTGACTTCTTTGGATTTGCTGGTTTGAAAACTCGTACGACTCTGGGTTCTCAATCATACGACATATGGGCGATACTGAAATGACATTTGACAAAAAGTCGTATGACTTTTGACTTCTTGAAATGACTTTTAACTCCAGAAAGAACTTTACGTCAATTTTTGCAAAATTTAAGGTTTTCAGTTCTGGATTGTTTGCAAATTGTATTGTCCAGATTTTGAAGGTTATACCAGATTTGATCATTTTTAATAGCCAAGTAGATAAACAAGCACACAGAACAGCAAGCTAGTGATTCCAAGCACGTCTGAAAACAATGAACAAGGGCAAAAGCAACCTTGCGCATGAACAATCAAGTGACCAAATTGTGCTAATCCCCGAGAGTACTAATTGTGTATGTTCTGAAAAGTTTTGCAATAACGCACATATAACTGAAAGTGAAAAATTGGCCTCTCTAGGGTTTTTAGTAATGGTTTGACTCTGCAACTTTTATGATTCAAAGGGGTGAACTCCAATCCCGGTGCACAAGGGTTTTGACACAGTCTGAGAACTTAATCTTCAAGAGCTGCTAGGGAGATCTGACAACCCAACAATGAACCATACCAGTGGAGATTTCTTCCACAAGGACATTTATATAGTAGCTGTCACTACCACGGTGAAAATGGCTATGACCGCTTGAGGTTCCATCAATGTAGTTTTCCCTGTGAAGGGATTGTCCGCTATGGTTAACCCTCTCTAAAGGTGACTCACAGATTTATACCACAAGGGGACTTGGCTCCAAATTCAAGGTTTTTGACACCTCTTCACTTTTAACCCAAACAAAGCAAGCAGATTAAGTCCGACATGCTAAGACAAAGTTTTTGTTCCACCAAGGTTTGTGATATAAACTCCACGTGATCTATCAACCTCTCCGGGGAGAGAATGTATCAATCAATAAGAGAAGATGCACTAACCAATTTTGATTCATGAAAGCTCATGATATCAACCCCACATGATCTATCAACCTCTCCAGAGAGAGAATGTGTCGATCAATAAGAGAAGATGCACTAACCAGGTTGAATGTGAAATGCACTAAGTATCCTCCCTACCTACAAGGATTCTGTCGTCAAGAAAGATTTTGCTAGGAATCCAATCTCTCAAGAATCATGAATAGTGTTCATAGGGCCTAATTACTATGTGAGTACAGATATATTCCCGAAAGAAAATCTACCAAAAGTCTCCAAAAAGTAGAAAGAGGAACACTTAACGCTTAAAGCAAATATGAGATGAGTCCACAAGGTGGAACACTTAACACCTCACACAAGCTAAAAACAAGTCCACAACTTAGAAAACAAGTGAGTTCCTAAAAGCACAAAAGGGTTGCCAAGTGGAACATTTAACGCTTCTGTCCTGTTGACCTCTCCCCTTTATGGCACTGAGATTGCAACCATGGGGCGAAAATGAGGGGCCGGTGGATTAGCGAGTCCAATAACCCAAGATAGCAATCAAGATCAATCACAAGTATTCTAAGACTACTTAATGAATTCTTATGGGATTACAACCTAGTATCAAATTATGCAAGTGTGTAAAATAAAAGCATGAGAAGAAGCACACAAGCTAGACACATGAGAAATTTATTTTAAGCCCAAATCAAAATGTTATTAGATGAAGGAGAATACCTGGTGATCCTCGCAACGCGCTTAGTAGATTTTACCTAATTTTTAGCAATTCTTGTGCTTTTCCCAATCAAAACCAGTAGAAAATCAATCAGAAATAGTAAATTTCAATTGTTAGGGTTAGCTATCAGTCAAAATCCAAAAATCAAATTTGACAAACTGTCTGCAAAAATGAAACGACAATTGAAATCTGGTACCAAAACTCATACGACAGTGGGTATGCTCCCAGACGACAGTCCAAAAACTCGTACGACACTGGGTATCTTACTATATGACAATCAAATCCTGATGCTGAAACTCGTACGACAGTGGGTATCTTACCATACGACAGTCAAATCCTGATGCTGAAACTCGTACGACAGTGGGTCTCTTACCATACGACACTGGGTGTCTGATGAAATGACAATCTAAAAAAGCTCGTATGACAGTGGGTCTCTTACCATACGACAGTCGAATCCTGATGCCAAAACTCGTACAACAGTGGGTCTCTTACCATACGACACTGGGTGTCTGATGAAACGACAATCTAAAAAAGCTCGTACAACAGTGGGTCTCTTACCATATGACAGTCAAATCTTGATGGCAAAACTTGTACGACAGATGTACGGACCGAAATTAAAAAATCGCACTGTACGGACAGCTTTGATAGAAAAAGTGCCAAATTTTATTTTTTTTTTCCTTTTTTGCAGGCAAAAAAAAAACAAAAAATAACGTCCTACTGAGAATACCACCAGAACAGGCAACAGCAAGGGAGTTCTGATAGAGAAATGATAAAAGATTGATAGAAATGAAGGGAAGCCCGTTTCAGGGCCCCACAGTGGGCGCCAGAAATGTGTGTGTGAAAATTGTACCTGATCTGTAGACACAACACTCAGTAAAACATTAGAGGTTAGCTATAATCGAAATCATGCAAAATTGAAAGCTATCTAACCAAGCAATTTACTGCCTTCTAATAGGTGCGAGATTAATGTTCTCAAATTATTATCGAGATCAGTGACCTAGATGACACCTAAATGAAGGATTTGAATGCAAAAGATGGATATGAAATTGAATGCAATTAATCTATATTTTTGAATTTTATGATGCAATAAGAATGATAAACTGATATGATATGAATGCTATTGAAAACTGATATGCTATGCTAATCTAACAATGATATGAAATATGAATGCAAAAATAAGATTGATCTCACAAAGATGTCGATTCGCAAGAGCTTTGATTCTTCAATTCCAATTCTCCAACGTGATTGTGCAAAAAATGAGATGATATATGAAGAGCTGAGCCTTGGTTTTATAGAAATCCGAGGCTTTGGAGATGCATGGGAAAAGCCATAAATCACTCAAATTAACTCATCTTGATTTTTGAGTTATCTGATCATGAAAGATAGTTAATTCTCAAAATCATGCAAAAACATGCAAAAACAACTTTTTAACTCAAATTAGAGTTTAGATCAGCTTTTTGAACTCCAAAAGGATGTTGAGTTCCAAAAAGTCAATAACTTGCATTGATTTTCTGATTTGGAGTTTAACTGTTTCTTTTGAATATGCATAATAATTAAGAATTAAATAAATAAAGTGATTTATCCTCAACTCAAATGATTTTTGAAATAAAATAATTAATTTATGGGTTAATTAACTATTTTACCAAACTTTTATTAAAAATTATATTATTAAATAATGACAACATGCTTTAATTAATTAAATAAGAATTTAATCAATTAAAGATAGGAATTTTGATTTATTGTCAAAATTAAATAATACAATTAATAATAGATATAATTAAATTTAATTAAACAATTAAGTAGCAAATATTAAATCTAATTAATTAAATATGAAAATATTCAATTAATCAAACTTAGGATAAATGTGATTTATTGCCAAATAATTATTAAATTAAAGATAATTAAGAATATTGCTAAGAATATTTCCCGATGTAGAATTTAAGATAATCAATTATGATTCGATGATGTTCAGATGTGCCTTAGGTTAGGACTTCGATGTCGATTTCATTCGAATTGTCGATGTAGGAGATTAATGAACATATAGCCCATTTTTGGGGTATTACAATACTCTTGGTAACTTATTGATGAGTCTATGACTTCATATTGTTGACTTGATTATGTTACATTAATCTATTATGGAGATAGAAGCAATTTGTTACAAAGCAGTGTGGTCAGTTAATGAAGCATTTCAGTCTACACTGAGCATTGTAGTGTATACCAAGCATAGTATAAACCAAGCTTGTGTTCACCGACACATTTCTTTGTTAACCGAGCATGGACAAAAGAACTATTGATGAGTTTAGCCGATAGAAGTTGATGAGCTGTAAAGTGTATGATCATAGAGTGGATAGATAAGGTTTGTTACGAAGATCAATGGCTAAAAAAATTCAAAGAAGATCTAAAGGATGGAAAAAAAAACATGTTACTGACACATCAGCCAAGGAAGGTTTAAGCGGCAAAACCAATGAAGGAGAATAAGTGGCAAAATCTAATGAATGAGAAGAAAATGGTTTACTTGTCTATTTAAGAGTCTAGGGTTTCATTATGAAACTTATGCCAGAATAAGGAGACTGTAGAACTATCATGTGAACAAAGCTTCATGCATACTTGATTAGACTAGTTAAGGAGAACCGGAATGCAGAGATTACCGAGCATTAGAAAGCTATAACCAAGAGACAGTAAGTTACTGAATATTGTTGAAATAGAATTGATATATTGATCATAGTATTTGAATGAGCATAATATTGATCTAAACATCTACAATAGAAGTTGTATTGTAATCAAATCACCTACTGTTACAGTTTAACCATTGTAAACAAATAAATCTCTTAACCAAGTGGACTTGAAAGTCTTGTAATGTCATTCATAGAATGTACATTTGTTATCCTATCAACCCCATAGTGAATGCTAGTTGGATGATAATGGTTAGTGTTAAATCCTCTAACAAGGTCACACCTTATAGTGTGTTTTGTAACCTTTAACAGGGTTGGGTCTTCATCGACCTCACTTCAGAAGAGTGAACAATTTTTGGGTTGCTGGTCCCAGGTGGTATTTCCCTTAACAGGGTTTCCATGTTAAATCTCTTGTGTTATGTGTTCATTGTGGTGATTTTTGGTTATCATACTTTACATATTGCATATTGGATTTGGTCAGTAATCACTATAAGTTATTAACTGGTAATCGGTAAAAGCACATGCAGTTTACTATTTTATGTTACCGAGTTGAAGAAGTTTGTTTAAATTGTTTTTGGATATACATTTTGTATTTGAGACTGTGGATAATTGATTCACCCCCCTCTTAGTTATTCTAACACTCCCCTCTTAGTATTATATCTTTCCTATCCCAACATCTGCACCGGGTAATGTTCTTACACTTGATAGTCTAATCGGTAAGTTGACTACTTTTGAGATGAATAACTATGATAACGGTATTGTACCAAGTGTTGAGTCTACATTTATGTCATCTTTAAAAATTGGAAAGTCGAGCAGTAAATATATGATAAGGAATGAAAGTGACAGTGATTGTGATGAAGATGGACTTGATGAACTTGAAGCACTTATGGCTAGAAGGCTACATAAAGGTAAAGGAAGGTATACAAGGAAATTATCTCTAGCATGTTTTAACTGTAAAGAAATTGGTCATATTGCAGCAAGATGCCCTAACATAAAAGATGATGACAAAGATAATAACCGATCTAGTGAAATAAACTATGATAGAAGAGATAACCGAGATCATAGAGGCAACTGAAACTATGATAGAATAAACAACTAAGACTACAAAGAGAAAGAAAAGAAGGCATGTTACCTTGTTGGAGATGATGATGATGAAATCAACACCGACACTGATGAAGATATTGAGGTGGTATTCGTAGCTTTGAAAGAAGATCTAGAAGAAGAAGAAAGGTATGTAGAAATAACACTTATTTCTAAAGTTAGAAAGAATGATACATGGATTATTGATAGTGGCTATACACATCATATGACCGGTGATGAGGATAAATTTAAATATATTGAACACTATAATGGAGGATCTATTAAAATGGGTGATGATACACCTTGTCAAGTAAAAGGAAAAGGATATATCATGTTGAACAATAAGATTAAATGTGAAAATGCATATTGGGTGAAGGGACTTAACTATAACTTGTTAAGTGTAGCACAGTTGAATAACTCAGGTCACTGAGTTGCATTTGAACATAGGAAGGTGAAGATCTATGATGAATCAGGAAAGTTGGTCGGTATTGGTGAATAATCTAAAGGTATTCTATTTTTATCTTGACAATGCTGCAACTTCTTGTTTAATGGCTAGCACTGAAGATGTGTGGTTGTGGCATAAAATGTTATGTCATGTGAATTTTGACATGGTTAAGATCAGTAAGAAAAGAAAAGTTAGAGGTTTATTGAGCTTATCTAAACTTGACCATATCACGTGTAAACAATGTCAAATGGGAAAATGTCAAAATCTAGTTTCAAGAGAAAGACCTACTCATCTAAAGCTATTTTGGAGTTTATTCATACCAACTTATATGGTCCTATGAGAACTCGGAGTTATTATGGTGACAAATACTTTATTCTATTTGTTGATGACTACTCTAGGATGATGACAGTTATGTTTTTGAAAGAGAAATCTAAAGCTTTCAAAATGTTTAAATGGTATAAAGCTAAAGTAGAAAAGGAAAGTGGAAAAGAGTTAAAATGCTTAAGATCTGATAGAAGAGGTGAGTTTATTTTTGATGAATTCACTAACTTTTGTAATGAGTATGGAATTAAAAGATAGGTTTTTGCACTGAGAACACCACATCAGAATGGAATTGCTGAAAGGAGGAATAGATCCATAGTTGATTGTGCTAGAACACTGATGATTGAGAAAGATGTTGCACAAGTGTTCTAGAGAGAAGCTGTTAGCACTATTGTATACACATTGACCCGAGTACAAATAAAGAAAGATTTAAATAAGAATCCTTATGAGTTATGGTTTGGATACACACCTAATGTAAGTTATTTCAAAATTTTTGGAAGTAGATGTTGCATTCTGAAAGATGATAGAAATGGGAAATTTGATTCTAAAGGTGATGAAGGAATATTTTTGGGATATTTTACTAAGAGCAAAGCTTACAAATGTTTGAATAAGGTTTCTAAAAAAATGATTGAAAGTGCTAATGTGAAAGTTGATGAGTTTGCTGAGAAAAATGATGAAGAAAGCATAAAAGAACTAGATGACTATGGTAGATATACATTCATTGAGTTACCTGACCCTCTACCTAAGAGACAGGTAGAAGCTACTGAGCAACATGATAAAGACACCAAGAATTAGCCTATAGAGATCAAGAATTAGGAAATTGCTACCAAGGATGAAATTGAACCTGCACCACTTGATGAACAGAGAAGAGAACAAGTATTAGAAAAAATTGTGAGAAGACACCATCCATAGAACCAAATTTTTGGAGACAAGGAAGCTGACATGATGACACGAAGTAAGTTGAGACAGAACACATGTTTAGTTTGTGAATTTGAACCTAAAAATGTTAGAGATGCACTTGAGAGTGAGGAATGGATTAAAGCCATGAGTGAAGAAATTGAGAAGATAGAGAAAAAAAAACATGGACATTGGTACTGAGACTAAGTGATAAAAATGTTATTGGAACCAAATGGATATTCAGAAACAACCTGAATGAGAATGGTGAAGTCACTAGGAACAAAGAAAGACTTGTTTTTAAAGGATATGCACAAGAAGAAGGAATTGATTTTGGTGAGACTTTTGCATCAGTTACCATACTTGAAGGAGTTAGAATACTGTATGCACCCTAAAATGGTCACCTAGACTTTGGGCCCCCATTCATCATTTTATCAAAACCCTGAATCAATATTTTCAAAAATCAACATTTTTAATTATATCAATTTCCTTGATCAAATCCTATTTCATCATTTTTGATTATTCCTTGGGCTAACCATTTTATTCTAAGTCTTTATTTATTTAAAAGGAATATTTCCTCCCCTTTTAATAAATAAAAAGCCCCCACTCTTCCTCTTATCCTAAGTTGCACAAATAAAGCATTATTCTTATTTTATAAAAAAAAAAAAGCACTTTTTGTCTCATATGGACACAAAAGTCAACTCTTATTTTCCTGTTGGAGGATACTTGTGCACATGGATTGCTCCTCTTTCATGCTCCACCCTTGATTAAATCTTTTGCCTCTTAATCTCCATGGTCCATTCTTTCTCATTTCCTATAAAAGGAGAGTTCTCTTGTTCATTCTATATCCATCTCTTTTATGCTAATGTTATGCTGCAGGTTTTCTAGGTCATTTGGAGCTCTTTGAAGACATTTTTGCATGCAAGCTTTGAAGACATTGTTGTTGCATTTCATTTAGCTTGCTTTCTTGCTTTCATAGTTGCATAATCATGGCATTCTTAGTATAGACTTTCTTTATGCTATAGATTAATCTCACATAGTATAATTAGGAGGGATTGTAAGATTTGTACTTTCCTTTCATAGCCTAGTTTTCACTTTCATTTTCATAGACTAGCTTGCATCCTAATTCCTAGCTTACTTGCATTGCATTTCCATTTGGTTCTTTGGGGATATTGGCACTCTTGCCCTTGTCTTCAATTTTGGAATCTCTCATTGTGTGGTTGACTAGCAAGGTCATAAGTTTATTAGCTCTAACTGAGAGAAAATTTACAATCTTGCAACTCCATACATAGAGAGCTCTAGGTCGCTATTGAAGGTTTCCCTTTCATGAATTTCCTTTGATGTAATGACTTAGAGAAGTGCACTACTTTTGTGTGTACAAATACTACTTGCATATGCTGCACACAAAGGATTTAAAGTATATCAAATAGATGTTAAATCTACATTTTTGAATGGAATACTTGAGGAAGAGGTTTATATTGAACAACTTGAAGGTTTTGTTGATCCAAATAAGTAGAACATGGTATGTACATTACATAAAGCACTATATGGACTGAAGCAAGGACTGAGAGCATGGTATGAAAGATTGCATGCTTATCCTAGTAGTATTGGATTTGTGAGGACAAGTGAAACTCTTGTTCTTATTCTTGGAGAAATTGATGACAATATTCTTATTGCTAAAAGCTTTGTTGATGATATTATATTTTGAGGACATGATAATATTTGCAAAGCATTTTCTGATGAAATGAGAAAAGAATTTGGGATGTCAATGTTTGGACATATTAAATTCTTTCTAGGTTTGCAAATTCTATACCAAAATGAAGGGATATTCATAACACAATCAAAGTACATCAATGAAGTGTTGAAGACTTTTGGTATGGAAGATTCAAAACTGGTAGGTACATCGATGGTCATAGGATATAAATTGACAAAGGATGATCAGTCAACCGAGGTAAATCATACATTATATAGATCAATGATTGGTAAATTGATGTATGTTGTGCATAGTAGACCTAATATTGCACATGTTGTTGGGATTGTAGCAAGATTTTCTACTAATCCTAAGGAATCACATATGACTTTTGTTAAGAGGATTCTGAGATACTTGAAGAACACTGAAAATTATAGTTTATGGTACAAGAAACAAGGCAATTTTGAACTACAAGTTTACACTGACATAGATTGGGCTGGAAATATTGATGACCGAAAGAGCACAACTGATGGAGCATTATTTTTGGGAGAAAGGTTAGTTTCTTGGATAAGTAAGAAACAAGCATATATTTCTTAGTCTACTGCTGAAGAAGAATATGTTTCTACTACTGCTAATTGTTCAAATATTGCATAGATAAAACAACCATTGAAAGGCATGAATGAGGAGATCACTGGTCTAGTGATTATATATTGTGACAACACAAGTGCTATAAAAATTTCCAAGAATCTGATGATGCATACTAAGACAAAGCACATATCTATTAAGTATCACTATTTAAGGGAACAAGTACAAGAAAATCAAGTGAAACTAGAGTTTGTGAAATCTAAAGAAGAACTTGTAGACATATTTACTAAACTCTTATTGAAGGATACATTTGAGTACTTGAGGACTAGACTAGGGGTCCATCCCCTATTTTTTGGTCACTAAGGTGATTAGGAGGTTGCATCAACCTATACTTTATCAAAAAATTAAATGATGTTGATGAAAATTGTTCACACTTTAGGTTTCCTAAGTTTGTGAAAGCTAGAACGAGAAAATTGTATATCTGTACATTAAGGTACATGACCTGAACTGAACAATAGAGATATTTTTGGCTATTGAAGAGTTGTTTATTATTTTTGGCATTGTTGTCAAAGGGAGAGAAAGATTCATATGAAATATCTGTTAGAGAGAATGCAAATAAAGTAGAGAAAGTATAAAATCTATCGAGTGGGAGATATAATCAAAGAAGTATCAGAAAGGAAGAAGAAGATCAAATTCGCAGGGAGAGTCTACCTAAAATGGTGAAATGATATGTAGTGATTAAACATATTAAATGATCAAGCTAGGGAGATCTTACTAAGCTACAACATTTACTGAGAGAGTTGTAGTACAAATGTTTGGTATTCTATGACATATTTCATATTGTGTTTCCATCATTGCCAAAGGGAGAGATTGATAATCTACAACTGATTGAATAAATTGATGAACTGAATGGACAAGTGAAAGATAATGATTATAGATCATAAAGCTGCTAAAGTGATATGTAAGGCAATTAAATTAGTCAATATGTTGTCATTGATGTCAACTAGTTTTGACTATACTTATCATGTTGGTTACAAACATCTGAAGAAGAAAAATGGTAAAGGAAAAAGATATCTACATGAAGAAGAGATGGATATGGAGATATGGATAAGGTATACATTGGGTAACTTATTCATGAGTTTATGACATCATTTTGTTGACTTGATTGTATTACATGAATTTGTTATGCATTGAAGATCATAATTGAATAAGTTAGTGTGGTTGGTAATTGAAGATTTCTGTATACACCGAGCTAGTGCAATGTATACCGACTATCAATAATAACCAAGTTAGTATTCACCAACACATTTTTGTATTAATTGAGTGAGAGAAACAATTAAAGTTTATAATAGTTGATTGAATTGATGAGTTGGAAAATTGTGTATGATTCTGAGGTAAAAGATAATTTTTTTTATGAGGATATAACAACTGAAAAAATTTAGAGATGATCGATTGGAAGAGATTGACACATGTTATTGACACATCTGCTAAGGAAGCTTGAAGTGGCAAAATGGATGATGGAGATTAAGAGGAAAAATCTAATGGATGAGAATAAAATAGTTTATGATGTCTATTTAAAGAGACATGAGATTCATTATTGAGTCTAGAGCTAATTGAATCTGCCGAAGAAATTGCATGGAAGGAATTTTTCATGCACCACTAATCAAACTGGTTATAGATAGAATCGAGCAGAACTGCAGACATAACCGAGTGTCAGAGTATTATTGATCAAGCTGAATATGTTGAAGTATATGAAGGATTGAAGTGATTATTGATCAAAGGAGGTATTTTGAGCTTAGCATAGATCTAAAAATCTACAATATTAGTTGAATTTGAATCAGATCACTACTGTATTAGTTTAACCATTTTTACAGCCAAATCTCTTAACCGAGTGGACTTAACAGTCTTATTTGTATTTCAATATGACATTCCATGAATGTTGATGGTTTTATTTTTGACCTCATAGTGAATGCTGGTCAAGTGTTAATTGGTAGTGATAAATCCTTTAACCAGGTCACACCTTATAGTGTGCATTATAACCTTTAACAGGGTTGGCTCCTAACCGAGCTCACTTCAGAAGAGTGAAATATTTTGGGTTACCGGTCCCAGGTTATTTTTCCCTTAGCAAGGTTTCCATGTTAAAATCCTTGTGTTATATGTTATTTGATGTGATTGGATTGTTGTTTTACTTTACACATTTCATATTTGGATTAATGGGTAAACACAGTATTGAATTTACTGGTATTCGGTAAATGAACAGAAAGATTATTATTGCTATCTTATTGAGTTGGTTATTTGGTTGAAAAAGTTTGAATATATACATCTAAGAGTTTGGGACTATAGGATATTTGGAATTAACGGATTCAACCCCCTCTCAGTTATCTAACACTTATGTATGAGATTAATTATATGATTACATTACTTAGTACGATAATTGGGTTAGATACTACTAAAATGTTTAAAAATTAGACATTTTATTATATTCAAGAAGTTTTTAGTGATGTCAAGAAGATTCACTAGGCTAATATTGATAAGTAGGAGATATTTTCCATAGAAAGTCAAATTGTGATAATTCTATCAAGATTCAATTATGTAGTAATTTGAGTCAAACTCATTGATCCATGTTTAATGAGTAGTGGTTCACTCAAGAGAATGAATGGAACACTTAACACTCATTATGTATCTAGGTGAAATACCAGGACTTCCTAGGAGGTCACCCATCCCAGTACTACTCCATCTTGAACGTGCTTAACTATGAAATTTCCTCTGTGGTTAAGCTCACTCTGCTTGCAACCCCATTACTACACAATAAAATTGAGTAATGGTTAAAGACTGAGACTTCATGAGAGGTCACCCATCCTAATACTACTCCAACTCAAGTGCTATTAACTATGAAGTTTTCTCCATGGTTAAGCTCATGAGTCAATGAGTTTGATTCAAATTACTACATAGTTGAATCCTGATAGAAATATCACAATAGGCTAATATTATTAGTTATCATATAACTAATTCATTCCTTAGAGTCTTGAAGAAAATACCTATTTGTTTGATATGACTTCATATGTGGTGCACTTGTTGACCAAGAAATTCAAATATAAGAGATTGAATTATGTAGGTAAATTTGGTAATGCATCAGGGGAATTCAAAATTCATGACTACTATCCTTAGGTGAAAATCCAAAATACTTCTCATTTTGAAAGGATAGATGGTGTATTTACCATGTAAATTACTATAATATTGTAACCAGATTTGAACAAGAGGTTATTTGATGTTAATGTGTGATTGAGCAAGAGATTTAGCTATTGGTTCATCAAATTTCTAAAATTCACCTACATAAGAATAAAATGTTTTACTAGGCCAACTTTCACATTTCTAAGATATCTTATTAACATGTTAGTACATATAAAATTAACATTTAAATTATATACAACTATGAGGATTCTATTACATATGCATAGAGTTGGGTTTATTATCAAACTCATTTGGGAAATGAAATGGTTTATTGTACCTCTTCCCCTTCTTCTTTAGGTTATGATGTAGAACAATTATTTTGTTTAAAGCTTCATGGTTCTAAGAAACAATTTCACCATTATTAAAATATGAGAAAGAATACTAGAAAATAATTCAAGCATACAATATTTTCAAAAGATTACTAGGAAAATTATTTAGATGCAAAAAAGTCAAGAAGAGGTCATATTAGGAGTTTCCTTTGATATTTTCTAGATAGCTTTAAATTGTGATTGTTCTAGACCAACCAATAGATGATGATGATTGGTAAAACATATAAAATACCACAGAGTTGAGGATAATCCCATTCCACCACCAAACTAGACTGAAGAAATGATAACCATTATGGATAAAATTATGAAGCTTGTAATAAGATATAATAAAAGGTGGGTTGAGTTATAATCTTCTAAACTAATGGGAAATGGAATTTAACTAATAGTGTGAACTCATGCTAGAAGGTTTATAATTATTAGAAGAGGATATTTTTTAAAGAAGAGATGATGAACAATAATATGATGTAGTAGAGGCTCCTTATAAATGAAAATAAAAGACAAAATTAAGGGTAAAAAGTAGTCAATAGTGAAAGGGTTCTTAAGGAAAAGATGCCTACTTACAAAATGAAAGGAAATCCATCCAAAATGAAGTTTTCTAGGCCTCTAATAAGATTAATAAAGATAAAACTATAGGTAAGAGTTGAGAGGCCCTTCCTTCCATCATTCCACTAACTCAAGTCTCTTTCCCACCCACTTATTCAATCACCTCCTCACCTCTCATTTCCATTTCACCTATGATATATGGAGAAGTCCCACCTCTTTATACTACCTCTACTTATCCTATCACCATTGCTTCTCCTCCTACCACTTCACCTTCACTAGTTTCTTTTATCATCCCTTCGCTATATTTACTTAAAATTAACACCTCAATACCTACTAAATCAAAAACTATGTCTACTATTCATATTGATATGATTTTTATTGATTGGATTTATTTTCCTCAATATTTGATTCAAAAACTATCTCACAATCATATAAATTCTCAACTAGTTAGTGATAATATACCAAGTAAAGTATAAAATATCCAATAAGATATAGCCAATGGTATCCTGTAGGTTCCATCACTTAGTTGGATTGAGAGGGTTTCTATAGAATTAGAAGATCAATAGGTTATTAATCCCCATACTTCCCCCCATTAACATTATTAAATATCTAATGAGTGGAGTGAATAAGAAGATGATACAAAAGAAAAAATAGTGGGAGACACATAAGAACAAGAAGGTCAATATACTTAAGAGATGATGTGACCAAAGAGAAATAACAAAAATAACTATAATAAATGCATGTATAATAAGAGTTTACAATTATTCAATATAAATATAGATGAAATATCAAAATGATAGTAAAAGTTGAGATAGGAGCTCATCAATGTTAGAAGATCCCAATAGCTTCTTCATCAATATAAGTAGAACAAGAATGCATTACTCCAAGTATTAGTTGAAAGAATAGTTTCAATATAAGAAGCCAATTATTAATATACCTTCATTAGATTTGCAAAAATTTCTTGAATAGAATAGAAATACCTAATTATACTTGAGAAAGACTAAGGTTCAAACACGTATCACTAAAGATACATCTAATTCTAGAACTCTCTGAGTTATATCATTTATGATAGATAAAGACAAGGATGATGAGTTCAAGAATCAACGATAAATATTATAAATAAGACATGATGATGCCACTAAAGAAAAGTTAAAAGATCAAGTTAAATAGCTTTAATCCTATATTAAATATTTGGCCAAACTAGTGCAATAATCACAGGGCAAGTTTGCTTATCTAAGGGAAGTAGCTGAAACCACCAAAATGTAGATTGATGACAACTTTGGGTACATAAATAGAATGATAGATGGTGTATTATAATTTCAAAGGTGGTTTTTAGATCTAAATGGGAATATTAAAAGTTTAATAGAAGAATGTGATGACATTCCTTCTAAAACTTGAAGTTTTGGTTAGCTTCCCTTGGGAAATTTTTTGAGTAATGGGCAATTTTAGCTATAGATAGGATGAAATAATTCTAATCTTGGAAAAGTGTAAATTATTTTTTATAGGAAAGAGATTATAAATATAGTGAGAGAGAAATAAAAACTAATAGTTCAAGTTGATAATATGTTAAGGTCAAGCACTAATTTCATTAAAATTATGATTAGAGCTCGTATTGACAAAAAAATGAACTTAGCCCTAGTTAACTATAAGAGCAAAGGAGATGCAAGTTATAGACATATGGCTCACACATAAAAAAAATTCTCTGCCTTCGATAATATTAGGTGTCTTATGAAAGAAAATACAACTCTTCAACCATACAAAATATGCTCCAAAAGTTGCAGAAAATGAATTCCCAATTTCTCAAAACAGATACAAAGCCCAAAATCAGGCAGCATTGCTTGAGGAGAATTATGTCAAGAATGGAAGGAAATCATTCCCAAATAATCCAAAGGTATATTTTTCTCAAGATAAAAGGATTCCCTTATGCTCATATAATGAAAATAGGGCCCGATCTATGCAAAACAACTTGTTTCAGTAATTCAAGGAAAATAAGGAAGGATGGCAGTTGGTGGAAAATCATAGGCATAAAAAATCCTCCAAAAATCATAAGGGTTTTGGGAAACCCCAATCATAGTGAATTTCTCAAAACATGTCACAGGTGCCTGTTAGGATTAACAAGGCAGAAATAACAATTACATGCAAATATAACCAATATCAGAAAAATAATAAACCACATAGAAGAGAACACAATAAACAAAGATTTAACATGGTTCACCCAATCCCTGGGCTACATCCACCAACATTGAGTCCAATATTATTATTATCTAGTGATTACAACTTGATTACAATCTGTAATCCCTTATAGCTCAATTCCACCGCAAGTACTAAAATCATATATTATGAAATCCTTAACCCTAAGCCATATTATACAATATTTTACTACTTTAGGGTTAGAATGAGTTACAATCATGTTAGCCCAAAAATAGCCCAAAATATGTCGGCCTAAAAAAAATTCACCTTGGGGGCCGCAACCCTGAACCCTTGCTCTTGGGGGCTGCCGGCCCGGCCCCAAACCCCAGCAAGGTCGGGAGGAAAAGTGTACAGTACTTTCCTAATTAGTCACCACAAGCTAATAGTGCCAATAAACTACTGAATGATAGAAAATATTTGGCTGAAAAATTGACAATTATCATCACAAATTTTCTAGTAAATAAATCAAGATGGAGATTGAATAACACTTTCAAAGCGTTCAACCAAAATATAGATATATCACTTGGGAATTCCAAGCCAATACAATCGCTAAATACAAATAAGGATCGAAACATAACCTATGTCAAGGACCCTAAGAAAAATAAGACAAACCCTAAATTCCCTAGGGTTTTCAAGGAAAATAAGGATATCCACAAAGAAGGGAAAAGGGAAGCCATAATCACTACATCGGTGATCAATAATACTTACACAGAAGGACTATGGAAACACTGCGAGAAACATGGTTTATATGCAAAATAGTGTGGCCCTAGCTCCCCGATGGAAGGCACCACTAAATAGCTAAAGGAAACCTTAGGGGAATAGGTAAGTATCACTATCTTAACTGATAAATTTTTATACATAGATTTTTTAAAGTATCATTAAAAAATAAATTATTAACAGATAAACCTATCTTTTACAAAGGGCATTGTCTCAAATTCATACAATAGAAATTGAATTTTGATATAAATTATTTTAAAAATATAGTAGCGCCAAGGTGGGTAGTCTTAAATAATTTTCCAGTAGAATTATTACACAGTAGTATTCTTAGGATCATAGGGGATCTTATGGGAGGAGCTATAGGTATTGAGACAAATCATTTAGAATCATCTTCAATAAAATTGCTTTTCAATTTAGGGATTAATAGGAAATCAACAAAACCTATTAAAATAATTACAAATCAATCAATATATAATTTTCATCTCGAAATATATAACAAAAATATACAAGACATAGCAATTTTCAGAGAATTAGATGATCTACTTAACAAAAGAGGTAAAATCTATGAATCGTCATTTAGAACTACTAATCTCAAATTAAGATATCTTGCATAAATAAAGATTAAATTAATAGAAAACGAAGGATTCTATATTTATGAAATGAATAACCAAAATATAAATAATAATACACTAAATGATTCACTTAATAAAAACAAAAATAATGAAATAGAAACAGAGCACAATATGGATCCAAAAGAAAATCAAGAATTAGAAGAGGGAGAAATATAGACAGATAATATTGAGAATGAAGAATAAGGGGAAGAAATACCTCTATCAACAAATTTGGTATCATATAATAAAAAATAAATATTTCACCCTATCTTGGAACAATTCAATAAAACATAGATAATGCAAGAAGTTGGTTTCACGAATTTTTTATAGAGGAAAATACTTACAAACTATGTGAAGAGATATTAGAGAAAGTAGTTAATAGTTTTTTGGAAGACATAAACTCAAAATAAACAGAGGAATGTGAAGAGAAAAACATACCATCTTCAAACCTCATAAAGGATAATTCACACCCGTCCAGCGCATCTCCAAACAAACAAGAGAAAGCAGTAATTATTAAGAAAATGAAACAAAACTTGAGACTTTTAGGAGGTTTAGTAGAAGATGTAATAATAACTCAAGAGGAGGTAAGAGATAAATTGTCACATTGGATCCAGTTAGAATCTAAGAATGAAAAGTCCAAGACATGAACTAAATAGTTTAAGCCTATAATGGAACTTCATGAGGAAGAATGTAGAAGTCTAAATCAAGAAATATCATGCAATAATAATGAGACACGAGTTTATAGCATACCACTCGAGGTAGAAACAACTTGCCATTTTTTGAACACTTTATCAAATGATTGCAATATAAATAATACACAAAGAAGAAAAGAAAATGACTAAAGGATAGCATAAATATTTAAAAGAGGGAATATTGAAGGTATAGATGTAAATACTGTATTAAAGGGGAGTTTTCATAAATAATGGATTTACTATAGATGAAACAAGATTTATTCCATATATAACAAGCAAAGATTTCATTTTATACATACAAGTATATATATTTAAATATACATGTATATTTAAATATATATAAATATCTATATTTTCAAATCTGTAATACTTTATGCTCAAAGAAGATTTTCATGTTTGTATGAAGCTAGTATTTTTTATTATTATCCCATTATACTTTCAAAATGCAATTAAACGACTACTTATTATAGACTTTAAAGTTAAAGTTTGTGATGTAAAGACAAAACTCTTTAAAGCCTTGTAGCTAAGATACATGCTGGGTTTTTTAATTAAAATTAAATATCTTTTTGGAAAACTAACAATGATCTTGGTCAAAAGGATTTTTGTTTTGCAGTAAGTAATGGGAGCATATCAGGATTACTCAAGGTAGACTTAGAACTCTGAGACAAAAGAAGTGGTCTAGAACTATGCTTCATTTCAAACATGGAATTTTGATAAAAAAAAACTATGATTTCCCAGATCTAATTGACTAGATACCATAATAAATTTAGTTATTAAATTTTATAATTCTTTTAGGGGCAAGACTGGAGGTTTTCTCTGCCCAACTCTTTCCTACCAGTGCCCCTAGTGAGTTGGGTTGTAATGAGGATATTAATTTAAATATTTTGCAATAGCCTTTTATCGATAAAAAAATAACTATAAGAGCAATGGAAGATATTTTATATGATAAATGAGTTGATAATGTATTGACCCGAGAAGATTTATTTGATGTTTCTATTTTCATAGTAGAAATTGTAGACACTAAAAAATGGCCCACGCCTATGGCCCCTTTTTTAACATGTCTTCTATGTTGTGTGTTTGATCTTTATTATTCACCGATATTTTGTCATTCTTCTATTAATCGATTAATGAAAACTATTTAATTAATTACTAATGTTCATCCTTTCATCTGCATCATGTCTTGTCTGATTAAATCATGTTAATCAATTCATCCTTCTAGGGGTAAATAACCATTAATTTATCCCATATTCCTAAGTCCTAAGATTTGATAAATAAATTTTATTTATTTATCCCTTTTACCCATGGTCTCACAATTAATTAATTGGTTAATTGTTCCTAATTTGAGAATTAATAATTCTCTTATTTTTCCTAATTCCTAAACGTGATAATTATTTGATTTTAATAATTAAACATTCTCTCATTTTCCAAATGGGATTTTATCCCTTAATTTGTGCTTTATTTCCTATTTTTTTAGCTTACACCTCCTATTAATTAGTTTCTAACTCCCTTATCTCTTACACATTCCTCTTTTGAACTCTTACACTCTCATATTTAACTACTCATCCATTTTGCATGTTTCCAAATGAGCTTTCACTCATTTTGACATATTTCCATTTACAAATTCAAATCTTGTCATTAATCATTGCACATTCCCAACTGTGTCTCAAATTGCTAATTTATCAATTTGCCCTCAAATTCTATAAATTGGGGTCAATTTCTCTTTATTTGTTAACCAATATCTTTTGAATCTTCTCTACATTATTGTCAATTTGTTGCTTTCATTCTATAGGTGCATTTTTTCATAATGGGAGTAACATATCAACATTTTGAGAAGAAATAAAGGACATTCAAGTACAATTGAGGGAGTGCTTTTGATTCTATGTTTTTCATGTTTTGAGCACTTTATCTCAATTTCTTTTATGGTTAGGTTAGGATTGATTTTTGCATGCCTTTACAGTTAGTTGCTCCTCTAGCATGCAATGATTTCTGATTTTTTCCTCTCCTACATCTGGTGAACCCAATGTGAATATGCAATTCTAATGGATTTTTCTTGTTTTTGATGTGTTTTACAGGTAAAGGAATGAATTTGTGCACTTGGGAGTTGAACTTGTGATACATGCAAGCTTTCTTATTTTAGACATGCAACAAATCAATTTTTTAAATTGGTCTTTATAATGAACAACAAATTACACATAGCCTAATTAGGAGGATAAATGAACTACAAATTTAAAATTAGCCTAATTAGTGGGTAAATGAACAAAAAAATGCACATAGTCTAATTAGGTGGATCAAAGAACCCAATAATTTTCACTTAAATTAATTAGGTGGATCAAAGAACCCTACAATTTTTACATAGTTTTAATTAGGAAGGGAAAGAACAACTTGTCTTATTTTGATCACATTTCCTTTCTAAGTGGGTTAATGGACAACAAATTTCAATAATTTTAATTAGGAAGGAAAAGAACCATAAATTGTGTTATTTTGATAACATTTCCTTTCTAACTGGTAAATGGACAATCTTTTCTTGGGGTTTTGGGTTACTAATCAGTCTGTGCAATACCTTAGCAATTGTGGGATGAAGATTACATGCAAAAACTACTAATGAATTTGATGCAGGATGTTTGACAAAGACCTTGTATGTCTTTCAAAACTCTTTGTGTTTGTTTTCAGTAGTTAAAAAATAATTCCAATGTTGCACTAATAAGAACCCAACTATCTGATGTGTCTGGCGGATATCCCAAGATAAAACAAATGTATCCTCTCCCCTCACCTTCACAGATCTTGGGTGCAAGGGAAATTTATTCTATCTTATAGTGAGGCACACCTTGGTGGGAATAGAGGTATTCACCCAAAGGGAATGACCTCAACTAGTGCTTTCAATTTGGTCTGCTATATAAATGAGATAAGACCAAAGCCAAGTCTTAATGGGTATTAATGCTCACCATATAGTGCCATTCTTAAAGGGGATGTACCTTTTGTATATTAAACCCATAGTAGGATTGGTTAGACCCTCAAGTGGGTTATTGGATGCGCATAACATATCAATCCCATAAATTTTTACTAAACACATTTGTTGTAGTGACCAAAAATCTTCTTTTCATTGGCACAAGGGGAAAACTTGAAGACATCCCACACTTTTGCAACTCACAGTAGAGATAATGTTTCCTAGGGAAGTGATGCCCCTTAAAATTCAAATCTTGGTATGCTTGAGAAGTGAGTACACTGTAAGGGGGATCCCATGCCTCCAATCTTCTAATCTATCCTCTCTAAGTAGGCATGATTGGATTCATCCTAGTGGGAATTTAATGAGTATTGTCTTAGACAACCTAGATTGTGGTGTGTTTGTACATTTAGATAGTCATTTTTAAAAAAAGTATCCTATGTGAGTGTTACCGCATTTAAAAATGTTTCAAAACTTCCAAAACATATTTCAAAATACTCAAGACCCTTTCAAAACATTTCAAAAGCTTTCAAAACAGTCTCAAAACATTCAAAATAGTTTCAAAATCTTTTCAAAATGCTCAAAACCTTTTCAAGACTCTTTCAAAATGATCAAATTTGTTTCAAAGACTTGCCTTAGATGTTTAAAAAAAATGAACTTTTAAAACATATGTCTTGGAGCCTTGTTACAATCTTATGGTACGTTTTTCATTTAGCTTTTGCACCTAAAAATAATTATCATTTGCACACTGCATTACTCTTTGTCATACTTGCACAATTCCATCCTTATTATCAACCCACTCATTAGCATATTAAATTGATGCAAGAGCATCCTAGGTGTAAGAGCATTCTTGCATCACCCAAAAATATATTTCTGGTTTCTTTTCAATAAGGGCTATCTTGTGCAAAGCCACTATCTATGGAAACTTGCTATTTTTAGTAAGTTGGTCATATGATCTCGGAATGTTCTGATTTCACAGTTGGAGGTTCATCTTAGTCATATCAGCCTACTAGTTGAGTTTCACTACCACATCATCTGTATTGGTGAAGTTATTGAGGTTTTTGGGTACGAAATCTTTTAGGTCAATTTTGAAGGCCTTAGAGGCTCCGGATTGCGATTGACCCCCAGCTGATTGGAGCTTGCGCGAGTCAAGCACTATAGATCTCGTCCTGGCATTTCTAAAAAGTGGTTATAATAGAAAAACAGAGCTACAATTAGAAAGTTATGGCCTTCGAAAGTTGGGCTACTTAAAAGCATATTTTGTATTTCTTTTGAGCCGACCTTATTGTAAAAATTGTGAAAATAAAATAATTCAATGTATAGTCGGCCTTATGGGCTAAATTTCTGGAACCTTCTCGGGTGGTGGAAATTGCCTATATAAAGAAGGTTCGTAGTGTTGTCTAGGGAGTTCTAGGTAGATCTAGGTAATGATTCGAGGCTTTGTCCTATAGAATATTGTAAGGGAAATGCCCATGTAGCTTTGCATATTGTAATTCCACATTTGTGAAGATAATAAGAAGCCCATTTTCTGTTCTTGCAAATTGTTGTTGTTTCTCCATTTCTGTTATGTGTTTGTGGTATTAAGGGGAGCACCCTTCATCAAGTGGTATCAAAGTGGGAGTTCCTGAGTGTGTAAATAGATCACCAACTGTGAGGTAGTTTGCACCAGGACCGTGGTTAGAGTTTCAGTAAGCAGCGCGAAAATGCCTCCATGAAGGGAATGTGGTGAAAGAGCTGGTGTTGTGAAACCTAAGGTTAGAGCACTCCAAAGACAAGTGCGAGCATTGCAAGAAGAGATTTGCAAAGGAATGAATCTTAATGTCAGAGAAAAAAGCGAGGATGAAGTCAAGGGAGAAGGAAATTCTGATCAAGAAGAAGGTGAAATTCTGAACCAAGAGGAAGGAAGACTTTTTCGGGCCATTTCCAAGATTGAGAAAAGACCTAAGATTGAGGTTCCTGCATTTTCAGGAAATCTTAACCCAGAAGAATTAATCGACTAGATGAATGAATGTGAAGAATATTTTGAGTATGAAGATATTGAGGATCCTGATAGGGTCAAATTTATGAAGGCCAGACTGAACGGTCATGCGAAGATCTGGTGGCAAGAGATTCAATTGGAGCGAAATAGAAGAGGGAAGGATAAAATCACAAGATGAGATCGGATGATGAATAAATTGAAGTGACAGTTCATTCCTATTGATTATGAGCTTGACCTACTGAAGAAAATGCAAAGTTTGAAGCAAGTAGGAAGATCTATTCAGGAGTATACAGAGGAGTTCTATCGAATCCTTATTAGAACAGGCCATGCAGAAGCTGACAAGGAGAAAGTTGCTTGTTACCTTAATGGGTTAAGGCCGAGCATTCAAAAAGAGTTGAATTTGGTTTGAATGAATAGTATTGAAGAGGCATACCAGTTTGCCCAAAAAGTAGAGGAAAAGATGAACAAGAAATTTGAGAGAAGACAAAATGGAAGAGGTCATGGTGGAAGATTTGGTGGACAGTCATATGTAGGCCAAAATGAAGATTTGAAAAAGAAGGATGAGGCTAGTAGCAACCAGAATCAAAAAGGAAATAATTCCAATCATTTCCAAGATTAGAGTAATAGAGATCAGAGAGGAAGAGGAAGAGGACAAAGATCTGGAAGAGGAGGCTTCCGTGGAACATGTTTTCATTGTGGAGAAGAAGGTCATAGGGCATTTGAATGTCCTCAATGCCAAGGAAAGATAGGAGAAATGAAGGCCAGGCCAGAGTTGCACATGTAGATGAAGATGCCAGATCATCACATTCTGAAGATGCTGAAAGAGGAGAAATGCTAATAAATAGAAAAGTCCTATTGACTGGTGAGAATGAACCTAAGCAAAGGAGGAGCCTATTTTGCACCAGGTACAAGTGTGAAGGTAAATACTGTGATGTGATTATCGATAGTGGAAGCACTAACAATTTGGTGTTAGAAGAGATGGTGACAAAGTTGAAGCTCAGGAGAGAGAAACACCCACATCCATATTGGATTGCCTCGGTACAGGATGACCACAAAGTCATGGTTAATGAACAGTGCCTGGTGAAGTTCAAGATTGGCGGTTACCATAATGAGGTACTATGTGATATCATACCTATGGATGCAGGTCATATGTTGTTAGGTAGACCATGGCAGTTTGACAGGTGTGCTATACATGATGGTCGTGCGAATACCTATTCCCTGAAAAAGGATGGAGTGTGACATAAGCTAAAGCCATTGAAGGACATAGAAGAAAAGGTATGTGGTAATGCAAGAATAACTTTTGTTGATGGAAGAAAATTCCTAGATGGTATGAGGCATGAGCATGTATATTTTGCTTTAATTCCAAAAGTTGGTAAAGAGGAAGTAGAAGATGTACCTGTAGAAGTTGTAGATTTGTTGAAAGAGTTTAAGGATATTGTGCTCGATAATGTTCTTGATGGATTACCACTAGTAAGAAAGACCAGTCATCAGATAGACTTAATTTTAGGAGCCAGTTTGCCAAATAAGGCAGCATATAGAATGACACAAGTAGAAAGTGAAGAGTTGAAAAGATAAGTACATGAGTTGTTATAGAAAGGGTTGATTCAAGAGAGTCTGAGTCCATGTGTTGTACTAGCGGTATTAGCATCAAAGAAGAATGGAGAATGGAGGATGTGTATAGACTCTAGGGCAATAAACAAGATCGTAATCAAGTACAGGTTTCCATTGCCACAGATGGATGATATTATGGACTATTTGAGTGGAGCTGTATATTTCTCAAAGATAGATCTAAAGAGTGGATATCACTAGATTCAAATCAAAGAAAGAGATGAATGGAAGACTACTTTCAAGACAAAGGAAGGACTGTATGAGTGGTTAGTCATGCCTTTTGGGCTAACCAATGCACCAAGCACTTTCATGTGGCTCATGAATGAGGTTCTGAAAGAATTTTTGGGTAAGTTTGTCATTGTTTACCTAGATGATATTTTGATCTTTAGTAAGACATTGGAGGAGCATATGATGCATATTTGTATGGTGTTTGAGAAGCTAAGGGAAGAGAAATTGTTGATTAATTTGAAGAAGTGTAGTTTTGTGAAGGAGTTAGTGTATTTGGGATTTGTAGTTTCAGCAGAAGGTCTAAAAATGGACCTAGAGAAAGTACAGGCTATCCTTGAATGACCTACTCCAAGGAGTGCTACTGAAGTAAGATCTTTTCATGGTTTGGCTAGTATTTATAGAATATTTATCAGAAATTTTAGCAGTATTTGTGGACCCTTGACTAAAACAATGAGAGGGGATAGAAAAGAGTTTAAGTGGACTAATGGGGTAGATAAGAGTTTTAAAATATTGAAATAGAAAGTTATAGAACAACCTGTTTTAGCACTTCCATATTTTAATAAGGTGTTTCAAGGAGATTGTGATGCTAGTGGTAGTGCAATAGGAGATGTTAAGAGCCAAGAAGGTAAACCTATTGCTTATTTCAGTGAAAAGCTAAATGATGCCAAGAGAAAATATTATGTTTATGATCAGGAATTTTATGCTATAGTTCAGGCATTGAAGAAGTGGAGACACTATCTGCTTCCTAAGGAGTTTGTTTTGTATACTGATCATGAAGCTTTTTAATATTTGAATAGTCAAGGAAAGTTGAATTAAAGGCATTTGAAATGGGTTGAGTTTTTGCAAAGTTATACATTTGTTTTGAAACACAGGAGTGAAAAGTCTAATAGAGTTGCAGATGCGCTTATCAGAAGGCAACTATTGATGACAAAGATGCAAATTGAGGTGGTTGGGTTCAAGGAACTCAAAAATTTGTATCTAGAGGATCCTGATTTTGGAGAAGCTTGGAAAGCTTGCACAAAACCTGTTACTCTAGAAAGAACAAAGTGGTTGGATTTCATCATCTAGGATGATATGCTATTCAGAGGGAGTCAGTTGTGCATTCCATGAAGTTCTATGAGGGAGAATATCTTCAAGGAGAAGCATAGCAGAGGATTGGCTGGACATTTTGGTCATGATAAAACCCTTGCTTTGGTTGGTGAGAATTATTATTGGCCATAGTTGTAGCAAGATGTCAAGAAGTTTGTATAGAGTTGCAGAGTATGTCAGATGGTGAAAGGAGTGCAGCAGAATACAAGGTTGTTGTTATCCCAATTTTCCTACTCGATGCAATTTGAATAAAATCCATTCAAGGGGCTTTGTTTTTACCTTGCCGAGCATCCCTGAAAGTTTCATGGCTTTATGACTTGTCTTCTGGCCTTTGCAAATTTTCTAACTCCCTGGTCTGTAGTTTAAAAATTTATAAAAGTAGCTGTTGGTGTTCAAAAACCCTGAAAGCCCTAGCCTTCATTCTATTTGGTCGTTACTTTATCGGTCACTTAAAAATCCCCAATACCCTTGTGTGCTAAATTCTTATTGGTTGATCACCTATTCTCTTATTTCCCCGGCGGTTACCTTTTCCATTCGGTGATTGCAGTGATTCTCTCAATCGCTTAACATTTAACAGTGACCGCTAAATGGATTGTGACTCAGCGAGCGGTTAGCAATTCCTTGGTCATGTAATCGCTTGGTTCTCCAATGGTCTCTTTATGTGGGGTCCCAGTTTAGAAAGATCAATGGTCATCATAAGTTCACGAAGGGTCTGTCAGAGGCTTGCGATCTTGTGACAACCATTGATTCTTCCAAGTGTGCTGCACTTCAAACTTGTGTGGGTCTGTTGCCACATATTTTGATGTGGAAGCTCTTGATTGGCTGAGGAGTTGTGATGCATAATCTTATCAGAGCGGGCCTGACAGACAGTGTTCCTTTTAATCCTACAGCTGGCACATGATCTTATGGGTTGTGTTAGAGCCATGAGATCATGTGCTGACCGTCGATTTCACTTTGTTGTCAGAGCCTTGTGGGTGGGTCATCATTTTCTAATGTGCTCATCTTCTATTGGTCCACATAGCGGTGACTAATATTTGTCAGTGGGGCCATGTCAGAGTCTCTACAGGGATGTCAGAAGGATGAAGATCGACGGCTGACGTATCTTCGCAAAGAGGTTTTCTGACACATGCAATCATGCACCCACCATTCGATCTGCCAAGTGTTCAGGTCCTGTCAGTGGGTCCAGTGCTAGGTCAGGATGCCATGCCATCTTTTGATTGGTCAAAGTAAAGAGAAAATCTGTGGGACCGCGTTGCCAGGTGTGCTGATGTGCCAGTTTGTGATTGATTTTTGAGTGATGATGAGGACTTGTAGGTGGACCCACGTGTTAGTGGGGTTCTAATTCTAATAGGATCTACGACAGGCGCACGATTGGAAGGAATATTCGAGGGCCATGAGATCATGCACCCGCCGCTGGATTGGAATCTTGTTTTTAGTGGGCCCGATGCAGAGAAGTGTCGAGGTTTATGCCTACAAAGTGGTCAGAATGAATAAAAGAGTGACAAGTGGCAAGTTTGGGCCCCGGGGTTTAAAGAGTTCTTCGTGACTTAAGAAGACAAAAGGTCAAGTGGGTCCAAGATGGTAAATATGCTGATGTGCTAAATTTTCATTGGCTATAGTGTGCCGAGGTGGGCCAAAGACTTTTCAAAGGGTTTTATAACTGTCATCGAGATAATATGAGCCATTCGACTGTCGGGAGATAAAAGATATCAATGGACATGTTTTAAAATGAACCGCTAGTCATTGTTATTAAAATTCAAATATCTCCACAGAGGGTTTTCTGCCAGCGATTGATTCAAACAAGCTACGGCTGCAGAGGTAGCCAAGGAATTTATGTCTTCAGGACATTTGTGGTTGAGAAGGCGATGGAGATGACTGTTGGTTGACGTTGTAGGGTACCATGTCATGTTGAAGGTGCTAAATGGATTGGCGCCACCTTTTTCTAGTGTTATTATTAAAAATATAGATATTTTCTAGATCAAATTTGTGAGCCTTCATGGCTTAGTGGAGTTGCAGGTGGGTAGTTGAGTCGAGGTTGATGTGTTTGTAGTTGAGTTCAGTACAGCAAGATCAACACGCAAAGAAGGATTTGATCTAATTGTTGGTGTTCTCAGAATTTGATGATGGGTCATTAGTACAGCTAGGGTTTGATTATTGTATTGTAAAAAATCTTGTAGCCCTAGTTAGGTTTTTGACTCCTGCCTACGTGCAGTTGAGTATGTATATATTGTATTTTTAGAGCTTTTGAGCTCAGAGAGTTCACATTTTGTAAAAGAGACAGTCCACTTTTGAAAGAAAGTCATCCTTTTTTAGAAGGCTATCCATGGTATCTTCTCTACCCTCTAGTCTTCTACTCTTTGTAATCTCCCATTGATTATTCAAATAGTGTAGAGGTATTTTGTGACATTTTTTCATGTCCCTATGCTTCCTTGTTTGGAACATCTCTTAATGAATTGAAGTCTATGCATGTTTTTCAATGACAACTTAGGGTTCTTGATCCCTCTTACTTTCTGTAATTGTGTGTGTTATTGTGTTTGATCTGATTTAGATGTTTTGTGGGTATACTTCATCCCCCTAACAGTCTTGTCTCAATCCTACACTGAGTTGCAGAAGTGAATATCTGCTTGCAGGTCATAGGTTGTGTCTTATGTTCAGGTGCTCCTATGAACACTTATGCAAGCCTATTCAATAAGTTGTGACCTACTAGACCTAAGCCTTTCATTGATTCTATCCCTCTATGCTCCAATTCATACCCTAATTTCAGTGTATCACCTAGTAGGTAGTTTTCTTTCAAGCATTTTTACTTTCAAGCATTCCTTCTATCCCTTTCCCTCAAAAGTTTTACTTTCATGTCTAGAAGAAAATTAAGGTGATTATCTAAGAGGAACCAGCCTAGAACCTAGAGGTCTCATCTCAGTTAGCATAGGTCCCACACTTGGAGATGATTCCCATGTTATACTAGGTTATCAAGACTATGAGAGCTTGAAACAAGGGTGCAAACCTAGTGTATAACAATTTCTGGCACGCCCGGTGGGACTAGAAAAGAGGTTCATTATTTGGAGGTTATGTCATCTCTAATATACAGATTGCATAATACAGGCTTTTAGAAGTTGTTCTACCAAGTATATCTGGTGACTCCACTAATTTCAAGGATCCAAGCCAACCTTGTTTAAGGTTTATGAGAAAGATTGAGACTAGGAGCTCTAAGCCTACTACATTTTTAGAGTTGCCCTCAAAAAGAGGTTACAAAGGCAGGTCAACTAAAAGAACATCCCTTGCAAGGAGAGTTTAGTCTACACCTCCTGATACTTTAGAAAGGAGATCTTTTTCCTTTCATTCCAGGGGAAGGGGTAGATCTCTAACCAGAGATCTAGAAGAGGATTCAAACCCAGCAGCAAATACAACTCATATAGTTGTTAATCTTCAGATTCCAACTCCTACAATGGCAAGACAGTTTGCCTTTGCACCTTTCAACCAAGGGAGTCCATTAGCCTTTTTTCAACATCATGATGTGCCCTTGGTGGTACTAAAGAGTATACCTAATTTCATAGGTGAAGGGCAAACAATTGCTTTTGAGCACATAAGAGATGTGACCACCATCTGCAACATACAAAACATAACTCAAGAAGACGTGGCCACAAAATTATTAGCAGCCTCTCTAAAAGGTAAGGCTCTTGAATGGTTTAGAACTTTAACTGTTGGTTCCATTACTTCATGGGATGAGTTAGGGGATGCATTAAGTCAATATTTTGAGGATAAATTAGATAACTTGTCTCTAGTTGAGCAGTTGACAACCATTAAGAGAGACCCTCAAGAGAAAATGACAGATTACAATAGTAGATTCCTCAAAACATGGAATAGAATTCCAGTATCAGTAAGGTCATCAGCTAACCATGCTTTTCTATACTACTTGCAAAGTTTGAATGGTCAAATTTTTGTCATGATCCAGTCTATGGGTGGTACTTCTTTACCCCAAGCTTTTGACATAGCTGTCAAGGCTGAGAATTGTTTAATCCAAGCAGGCATGATTGCTAGAAGGCCTTGAATGCCCATCTTCCCTAGCCCTTAGCCCATTGCACCTACCCAAGTACCCCCATTTACCCCTATTCCCACCATATTAGCACCCCAAGCTAGTACTAGTGGTCAAGAGCTAATAGCTAGTTTCTCTCAAGAGTTACAAGAAATAAAGAATAGCCAACAAAATAGTCAGCAAGAAATGACAAAATTGTTGCAGACTTTGACTAAAGAAGTAACAAATCTAAAGAAGCAAGGTCAAGGAATCAGACCACCCTTCCAGCCACAAGGCCAAGGTCCTGATCAACAATATCAAAATCAAGGACAACCTTATCAACAAAATAGGCCACCATACCAAGGAGGGTATCAAGGACAAAGGCAAAGTTTTAACCAAAAACCATTCCAACCATATAACCCTGCACCTCTTAATTCTGCAAATCTAGTGAGAGATATGGTTCCTGGTCAAAATAATATGGCTATGGATAATGAATGGTGCTTCCCTTATAATCAGCCTCATAATTAGGCTACATGTTCAAATGGATGGATGAACCAAGATCTGATGGTTTAGAATGCCTCACAAACTCAATCAGAGGCTTCATCCAGTGGGTCAGTTCCTCAACAAGAATCACAAGAAAAGGAGACTGCTCTCTTCAATTGGGAGCAACCAGACTTCAATGGAGTCAATGATGAGGTTGCTTTTGTTGCCTATACAAGAGCAAAAAGGAAGCTCAAGACATGGAGAGAGCAGATTCTAATGCCAAGGCCACTACATCGGCAGAGCCACTACAGCAAGCCACTCCCATTACACCTAAGGAGGTTCCTGTCATCACAAGCAGGGAAGGCCAAATTCCAAAAGAAGTGGAGCCCATAATGCTAAAGGCACAAAAAAGAGTACACACTATGACACCTTTTAATATTATGGACAACATGAAGAAGGTGAATGTCACGATGTCTATGTGGGACTCTTTGGCTCTTCCAGGACAACCTAAAATTTTGAAGAGGGCCATGACGGAAGTAGCAACTCCCCAACCTACAAAAGAAGCTGCAAAGCCAGTGTTGGTTAACACTGATCAAGAAAAGGAGGCTCCAAGTAGAAATGGGGCTAGAAGTAGAAATGGTTCTAGTGGTGGTGCTATGCTAGTGTCCCCAAAAGGAGAAAGGTATTATACTACCTTTAGATTCAGTTTCTCCTGCACTAGCAATACTGCAGAGTATGAAAGCCTTGTCAATGGACTAGAGTGGGCTAGAAAAAGAGGGCTTAAAGCCTTAAAAATTGATGGTGACAATGAGTTAGTTTTCAGCCAAGGAAGAGGGATAAGTGCAACCAAGAATGACACTTTGAAAGCATACAAGCATAGAGTTTGGGATGCAATTGAAGATTTTTGTGCTTTCAATGTTGTTGCTCTCCCTAGGAAGCTAAATCAGAATGCAGATAGGTTAGCTACTGTTGGATCTCAGTATGATATTCCAAATAGCATTTCAAAAGAAATAGATCAACAGCATATCAAGGTGATTGTCAGACCTTCTATTCCTGATAATGATGTCAAATGGCAAGTGTTTGACAATGATGAACAAATTTTGCAATTCTTGTTTGAAGAAGATTTTTTTTTAGAGTACAATCAAGATAGGCTATCACAAAACTATGGTGATCAGGTAATACAACTAAAGTCCAACAAGATGTCTAGAGGTATTGTTACCCTGGAGATTGTCTTCAATAAGGATGATGAAGTTAAGAGAAGCAAAGCTAGCCTAGTAGTTCAACAAGAACATTGTGTTGAATTAGAGTTGGAGCCAGGTAAGAGCTTACAATTTGGAAAGGTGAACACTGAATTGGAAAAGCAAGCTTATACCCAATTATTTAAAGAATTCAGTGATGTTTTTGCATGGCAATATGAAGACCTTAAAGGTTTTGATCGTGCCCTTTCCCAGCACACTATTGAGTTAGAACCTAATGGCAAACTAGTAAGGTAGAAGCAAAGGCCTGTTAATCCCAAGCTTTAGCCACTCATGCATAAAGAAGTACTAAAACTAATAGAAAGTGGTATCATCTACCCCATCAAGCATACTAGTTGGGTTTCTAACCTTGTTCCTGTTAGGAAGAAGAATGATGAATTGAGGTTTTGTGTTGACTTTAGGGATCTTAACAGAGCCTCTCTAAAAGACTGCCATCCACTACCCTCTATGGAACAAATCTTACAATGTGTCTCTGGATCTGAGAGATTTTCATTATTGGATGGCTATTTAGGCTATAATTAGATCCTGGTTAATGAAGATGATCAATACAAGACTATATTTACAACCAAGTGGGGAACCATGACTTATCAAAAGATGCCCTTTGGTTTGTCAAATGTAGGTGCTACATTTCAAAAGGCAATGGATATGGCCTTTAAAAGCCTCATGTACAAGTTTGTGCTGGTCTATCTAGATGATATAACTGTCTACTCTAAGCATGCAAAAGATCACATCAAACATTTGAGGAAGATCTTTGAAAGGTGTAGAGAATTTGGGATATCTCTTAATCCCAAGAAATGTGTGTTTGTAGTTCATGAGGGAAAATTGTTGGGATATGTGGTATCCAAAGAAGGGATCACAGTAGATCCTAAGAGAACTGCAACTATCCTAGAGCTACCATTGCCACACCATAAGAAAAGTCTCCAATCTTTCATAGGAAAGATTAATTTTGTTAGGAGGTTCTTGCCTAAAATTGTAGATTTACTAAAGCCTTTGACAACCATGTTAAAGAAGAGTTCAGCTTTTAGTTGGACCAAAGAAGGGAAAGTCAATTTCTAGGCTATCAAAGAGGCCTTAATAGAAGCCCCTGCTCTCCTAAACCCAAATTTTAGTAAGGATTTTATCCTTTATGCTTATGGAGGTCATGATGCTATATCTGCAATGCTGACTCAAAAAAATTCAAATGGATTGGAGCAGCCTATTACTTTCTTTAGCAAAGGTTTAGAAGAGTATGAACAAAGATACTCTTTTGTAGAGAAACATGTACTTGCTATGGTAAACAGCCTTAAAAAGTTTAGATATTTGTTGACCCATAGCAAGGTACACTTGAAAGTTACTCATCCAAGTGTCAAAGAATTTTTGCTTTCCAAAGACCTAAATGAGAAAAGAGCCACTTGGATCACCAAGGTGATGGAATATGACATAGATATTCAAACTACTAAGCTGGTGAGAGGAAGAGGTCTTTGTGAACATTTGGCAGAGGATGAAAGTTCAAAGAAATTAGAGCAAATATATGCATCTCTAGTGGTGCATTCTATAGAAGAACAAGCCAAGGCAACAAGCTGGTTGCCTAATATGATCAATTACTTGAAGACAGGACAATGTCCCGCAGGCCTAGATTTAGCAAAAAGAAGGTATTATAGGTTACAATCTGTTCCTTTTGTGTTGATAAATGGAGTTCTTTTCAGAAAGGATCATAGTGGTGTCCTTTTAAGATGCATAGATTCAAAAAAGATAGTTGATGTCCTATTTGAGTTTCATGATGGACCTTCTAGAGGTCATTTCTCTCCTAGGACTACTACTTTTAAAATCATGAGGGCTGGATACTATTGGCCATCTATCTTTAAGGATAGTCATGAAAATGTGAGGAAATGCATGAAGTGTGCCATGTTTGTAGGAAAAGAAAGGCTTGCAGCCTTGCCCCTACAACCAGTTAGAACAGAGCAACCCTTCATGAAGTGGGGTATAGATTTCATTGGCATGATAAATCCTCGATCTAGTGCAGGACATAAGTGGATAATTACTGCAACTGATTATTTCACTAGGTGGACAGAGGTAGTTGCCTTAAAAGAATCAAATGAGAGTGATGTCTTAAGTTTTTATGATGACATAATTCACAGATTTGGCATTCCAGATTCTATAATTTCAGATAATGCATTGGCTTTCACAGGCCTCAAAGTCTCAGAGTGGGAAGTCAAGAATGACATCTATCTGAATACCAGCTCAAATTACTACCCCCAAGGCAATGGCTTAGTAGAATCAACAAAAAAGAATTTGATTAGGATAATCAAGAAAGCTCTGCAAGATAATCAAAGGGATTGGCATACTAAACTCAGGTCTGCATTATAGTTAGACAGAATCACTCCAAAGAAGATTATTGGTAATTGTCCTTACATGCTAGTATATGGTAAGGAGGCTAAGTTGTCCATTTGAACTGAATTACCAGCTTTGGACTTGGCCACCCAATATGCTCTATTTGAAGAAGGAGATCCTTTGCAGATCAGATATGCTCAGTTGATGGATTTAGAAGAACTCAGAGACAAATCAATGTAGGATATGGAATTCCATCAGATCCAAACAAAGAAAAGTTTTGATAAAAGAGCCAGGATCAAAAATTTCAAAGTTGGGGATGTAGTCCTCAAGTGGGATGAGTTCAGATCCAAGCCTAATAGACATACCAAATTTGATTCATTTTGGGGTGGACCATTTGTTATAACAGAGTGCAAGGGGTCTAATTCTTTTCAACTATCAACTCTTGAAGGAGATGCCTTGCCAATATCAGTGAATGGTTTCCACTTGAAGCCCTGCTTTGAGGTTAATCCCTCTCTGTAAATTCTTGTAAATATGTTTCTTGTTTTTCTTTCCCTATTTTTCTAGGTTAGTTTCTTTCTTTTCAAGAAGTGCCTATGCACAACTTTGTCTCTCTGGTCCCAGTTTGTCTCTGTCAAAGTTTTGTGTTCCTATAATGACCCCATGCCCAATGGATTGCGTTTAGGCCACTAGTTTTCCATGTCTAGCAGGCTGACATCCAGCAAAAATCACCAAAATATTATCCTAATTTTCCTACTCTATGCAATTTGGCTAAAATCCATTCAGGGGCCTCTATTTTTACCTTGTCGAGCATCCCTAAAAGTTTCATGGCTTTATGACTTATCTTCTGGCCTCTAAAAATTTTCTAACTCCTTAGTCTGCAGTTTAAAAATTCATAAAAGTAGCTGTTGGTGTTGAAAAATGCTGCAAGCCCTAGCCTTCATTCTATTTGGTCATTACTTTATCAGTCACTTAAAACTCCCCAATACCCATTTATGCTAAATTCTTATTGGTCGGTTGCCTATTCTCTTATTTCCCCAGCGATTACCTTTTCCAGTCGGTGACTGTAGTGATTCTCTCAGTCACTTAACATTTCATGGTGACCGCTAAATGGCTAGTGACTTAGTGAGTGGTTAGCATTTCCTTGGTCACGTAATCACTTGGTTCTCCAATGGTCTCTTTATGTGGGGTCCTAGTTCAACAAGATCAACAGTCATCATAAATTCATGAAGGGTCTGTCAGAGGCTTGCGATCTTGCGATAACTATTGATTCTTCCAAGTGTGCTGTGCTTCAAACTTGTGTGGGTCCATTGCCACATATTCTGATGTGGAAGCTCCTGATTGGTTGAGGAGTTGTGATGAGTAATCTTGTCAGAGCAAGCCCGATAGACTATGTTCCTTTTAATCCTACGGTTGGTGCATGATCTTATGGGTTGTGTCAGAGCCATGAGATCATGTGCTGACCGTCAATTTCACTTTGTTGTCAGAGCCTTGTGGGTGGGTCCTCATTTGCTGATGTGCTCATCTTATATTGGTCCACATAGTGATGACTAAGATTTGTCAGTGGGGCCGTGTCAGAGTCTCTGCAGGGATGTCAGAAGGATGAAGATCGACAACTAGCGTATCTTTGCGAAGAGGTTTTCTAACACATGCGATCATGCGCCCGCCATTTGATCTACCAAGTGTTCAGGTCCTATCAGTGGGTCCAGTGCTAGGTCAGGATGACATGCCATCTTTTGATTGGTCAAAGTAAAGAGAAAATTTGTGGGACCAGGTTGCTAGGTGTGCTGATGTGCCTATTTGTGATTGATTGCCGAGTGATGACGAGGACTTGCAGGTGGACCCGTGTGTCAGTGGGCTCCTAGTTCTAACAAGATCTATAGTTGGCGCATGATTGAAAGGAATATTCGAGGGCCATGAGATCATGCACCCACCGTTGGATTGGAATCTTGTTCTCAGTGGGCCCGATGTCAGAGAAGTGCCGAGGTGTATGCCTACAAAGTGGTCAGAATGAATAAAAGAGTGACAAGTGGCAAGTCTGGGCCCCAGGGTTTAAAAAGTTCTTCGTGACTGATGAAGACAAAAGGTCAAGTGGGTCGAAGCTGGTAAATATGCCAACGTGCTAAAGTTTCGTTGGCTATAGTGTGCCAAGGTGGGCCAAAGACTTTTCAAAGGGTTTTATAACTGTCGTCTAGATAATCTGAGCCATTCGACTATCGGGAGATAAAAGATATCAACAGACACATTTTAAAATGACCGACTAGCCATTGTTATTTAAATTCAAATATCTTCGCAGAGGGTTTTTTGCCAACGATTGATTCAAACAAGCTGCGGTTGCAAAGGTAGAAAAGGAATTTATGTCTTCAGGACATTTGTGGTTGAGAAGGTGATGGAGATGACTGTTGGCTGACATTGTAGGGTACCATGTCATGTCGAAGGTGCTAAATGGATTGGCACCACCTTTTGCCAGTGTTATTATTGAAAATATAGATATTTTCCAAATCAGATTTGTGATCCTTCATGGCTTAGTGGAGTTGCAGGTGGGTAGTTGAGTCGAGGTTGATGTGTTTGTAGGTGAGTTCAGTACAGCAGGATCAACACGCAAAGAAGGATTTGATCTGATTGCTGATGTTCTCAGAATTTGATGATGGGTCATTAGTATAGCTAGGGTTTTATTATTGTATTGTAAAAAATCTTATAGCCCTAGTTAGGTTTTTGACTCCTGCTTGCATGCAGTTGAGTATGTATATATTGTATTTTTAGAGCTTTTGAGTTCAGAGAGTTCACATTTTGTAAAAGAGAGAGTCCACTTTTGAAATAAAGTCATCATTTCTCAGAAGGCTATCTATGGTATCTTCTCTACCCTCTGGTCTTCTACTCTTTGTAATCTCCCATTGATTATTCAAATAGTGCAGAGGTATTTTGTGACATTTTTTCATGTCCCTATGCTTCCTTGTTTGGATCATCTCTTAATGAATTGAAGTCTATGCATGTTTTTCAATGACAACTTAGGGTTCCTGATCCCTCTTACTTTCTGTAATTGTGTGTGTTATTGTGTTTGATCTGATTTAGATGTTTTGTGGGTATACTTCAGCCCCCTAACAGTCTTGTCTCAATCCTACACCGAGTTGTAGAAGTGAATGTCTGCTTGCAGGTCATAGGTTGTGTCTTATGTTCAGGCCCTCTTATGAACACTTATGCAAGCCTATTCGGTAAGTTTTGACCTGCTAGACCTAAGCCTTTCATTGATTCTATCTCTCTATGCTACAATTCATACCCTAATTTTAGTGTATCACCTAGTAGGTAGTTTGCTTTCAAGCATTTTTACTTTCAAGCATTCCTTCTATCCCTTTCCCTCAAAAGTTTTACTTTCATGTCTAGAAGCAAATTAAGGTGATTATCCATGAGGAACCAGCCTAGAACCTGGAGGTCTCATCTCAGTTAGCATAGGTCCCACACCTGGAGATGATTCCCATGTTATACTAGGTTGTCAAGACTATGAGAGCTTGAAACAAGGGTGCAAACCTAGTGTATAACAGTTGTATCAGCCATTATCTGTACCAGAGAAGCCTTGGGAGGATATCGGTATGGACTTTGTGTTTGGTTTACCAAGGACTTAGTGGGGACATGATTCAATTTTTGTGGTGGTTGATAGATTTTTGAAGATGGCATATTTCATTCCTTGCAAGAAGACTAATTATGCTGTTCATGTAGCAGAATTGTTTTTCAGAGAAGTAGTGAGACTACATGGTTTGCCAAAGACCATAGTTTCAGATCGAGACACTAAGTTTGTTGGATATTTCTGGCGTACATTGTGGAAGAATTTGAAGACAAATTTTAAGTTCAGTTCATCACATCATCCATAGACTGATGGACAAATAAAGGTGGTGAATAGGAGTTTGGGAAATTTGCTGAGATGTTTGGTTGGAGATAAGCCAACAGGATGGGATTTGATTTTACCATAGGCAGAATTTGCATACAATAATTCTATCAATAGGAGCACTAGTAAATCACCATTCCAGATTGTATATGGAAGTGTTCCAAGAAATGCATCTGAGTTGAGAAAGATAGATAAAGGAGAAATAAGTAGTGCTGAAGCTGAGGATTTTGCAGAACACTTGAATAACATGCATGAGGAGGTGAGGAAGCACATTACCAAGATGAATGCATAGTATAAGCATAAGGCAGATGAGAAAAGGAGGCATAAGAAATTTCAGGTTGGAGATGAAGTCATGGTTCATTTACGGAAGGAGCAATTTCCAGTTGGTACATACAACAAGTTGAAAATGAAGAAGTTCGGGGCATGTAAGATAGTGAAGAAGCATGATTCAGGAAATGCATATGAGGTTGAGTTTCCTACTGAGCTAAATATTTCACTAGTATTTAACATTTTAGATTTGACAAAGTATCACGAGTGAGGTGTTGAAGATGAGATCATAGAAGCACATGGAGTATTCTACCAACCAGTTTAGCTACCAAGGAGATTGAGGACATACTGGATTGTCGTGTTGGCAGAAGTACAAGGAATAGGGTATATGAAGAATATCTAGTCAAATGGAAAGGATGACCTATTAAAGATTCATCATGGTTGACAAAGGAGGAGGTTAATCATCTTGGTTTTCCTCTGCACGCCTGAGTCATGACAGGGTCACTTCTCAAATTACCCTGGGTGTCTGATGCAAGAGCATCCTGGGTGTAAGAACAATCTTGCATCACCCAAAAATATATTTTTGGTTTCTTTTCAATAAGGGCTATCTTGTGCAGAGCTGCTATCTATGGAAACTTGCTATTTTTAGTAAGTTGGTCATATGATCTTGGAATGTTCTGATTTCAAAGTTGGAGGTTCATCTTAGTTATATCAGCCTACCAGTTGAGTTTCACTACCACATCATCTGTATTAGAGGCTCTGGATCATGATTAACCCTCGACTGATTGGAGTTTGCGCAAGTCAAACACGCGTAAGTTAGACACTGTAGATCTCATCCTGGCATTTCTGAAAAGTGGTTATAATAGAAAAACAGAGCTACGGTTAGAAAGTTATGGCCTCTAGAAGTTGGGCTACTTAAAAGCATATTTTGTATTTCTTTTGAGCGGACCCTATTGTAAAAATTGTGAAAATAAAATAATTCAATGTATAGTCGGCCTTATGGGCTAAATTTCTGGAACCTTCTCGGGCGGTGGAAATTGCCTATATAAAGAAGGCCCGTAGTGTTGTCTACGGAGTTCTGGGTAGATCTGGGTAATGATTTGAGGCTTTGTCCTATAGAATATTGTAAGGGAAATGCCCATGTGGCTTTGCATATTGTAATTCTGAAATTTGTAATTCCACATTTGTGGAGATAATAAGAAGCCCATTTTCTATTCTTGCAAATTGTTGTTGTTTCTCTATTTTTGTTATGTGTTTGTGGTATTAAGGGGAGCACCCTTCATCATAAATCCTTATCATTATTGTATTATCCCCCTCATTCTGCATTTAAAACCTTCAAAAGATCGCATTATCAACCCTTATTAGGTCCTCATCATAATTTCATATTGTCATTTCATACTTAGAACCCTTTAAAACTTTGCAAAATCCCCCCCCAAATTTAAGTCTTAGAGTTTCACTGTATGTTATTAAAAAATAGATCTTGACTTAGTTTCAATCTTATATCCTTTGTGATTTTTTATCATTTGGTCAATATCCTATTATGTCATGATGGATTTGACTTAGTTCTTTTTATTCCAATTTTTCTCATTTTTTATCCTTTGATAGTCAAGGTCCCTGTTGGAGCTCAAAAATCCAGAGTATATTTTGACTCTATATTTTCTAAATCTTCGTAAGTATAAGTTTGTGCCTTTGAAAAATCTTTGAAAGAGGTCAAGTTTGAGTGCATGGATAAAAGTGCCTATTTTTTTCATGAAGAATGACTTGGGTAAGGTGTTCATCACCTTTCATTTGACATATATAATGGGTTCTGTTAGTGTTTGAACCTGCAGATTAGTCAATTACTCAAATAATCCCAATGGCTATAACCTAGCAAGTTACAAACTAGTAAGGTATTAAGGTTAAGACCTTCTTCACTTTGAGTAATATATACTCAGGCGGGTGTACCTCTATCAATTCAATGTTCAACTGAGCTCTGAATTGAGAACTTGCTCCTTCACTGCTTTGTTACTGCCTTCAAAATTCAACTCAATAAGTTGCTAAAACTCTGAGTATAACCCAAATTATCCTGATACACAATATCATGATATGGACTATATAAACAGCAACATGAAACAATGGCTTAAGGATATTCATCCTTCTTCCTTTTAGAGTTAAACTCAGGGAAGGGTTAACCTCATTTATTGCTTCTTCAAAGCATTGAAATACATATTTATGAACTTGTCATAAAATGTCTCAAGTCTGGAAATTATGCATATAAAGTAAAATTTCAGTCAATTATATCTTGGATGGTAAACCAATGTAAATGGATCTAAAACCAGTCCCTTATCCGTTGGGCATCAGAGTCGAACTCTACCTTCACATATATCTATTAAAACAAATACAATGAAACTCAAATGACATGCCTAACATATCATTGTTCCCATTCCTACACCTATCATCAAATCCACATATAGATATTTAATTCCCAGAGACCTCCCCTAAGATTTTACTCTTTCCTTGAAAGAAACTTAAGCTCAACCCCTACATTCACCTTGTGAAAGATGTACTTAAACTGTCTTACAATCTAAATACATAAGGAAACTAAAACACTCCACATGTAAAGACAATCAAATGATAGTAACAAAGCTCCAGTGTATTGTATTAATTGATCAAATGCATTGATACAGTCTTCCTTGATTTCAAGAAAATAAGGTTCTATATTTCGGACCTCTCCTTTACAAAAAACATTTTCCAACCTCTATCTTCAATAATAACTGACTATTTATACTAATCAACCATCCTGGAATCCTCGAAAGGATGCAACAAGCTTCGGATGGCTGATAGAAATTTGCACTAGAAAACAAAAGAAAATACAAACAGAAAGATATTTGATAAAGACAGCAAGGCATATTTTTTCAATTCTAAACAACTTCCGCAGCTGGCACCTTTGTTTGTAGATATTTTCAGAGCAGTTACCAAGTTTGTTATATGAATGATGACCGCCATTACAAGCTAATTTACATCATTCTCTATTTGAACACGCTCTCCCTCAAATTCTGGATCAGGTGCCAAGTGCAATCTATTCTTCTTCCTCCTCTATCAGCTGGATAACCAGTTTTTTCTTCTTCTTTGTTATTAGCTTTTCCCAAGCTGCCACATCATCATCAGATGGCCAGTCGTAACTCTGCAGCTCCTGTAATAAGTTGACTTGCCGTTCCCATGTAGAATCAGTCACATTTTTAACTTCTGCTGTAAACTTAATACAGTCACTTTCAACTTTGAATAAATTATCAATTATATTGTTAGTTCTTTCCACATCCAAAGCCTTATTATCTTTTAGGAAGGCCTCTTGCTTGATTACCAACTGACCCATTGACAACTTCCAATCTTCCAGCTTGACCACATTTCCATTGTCATCATATACCGGGGGAAAATACTTGCTGTAGTCTTTATCAAACATGGCTAACCTAGCCTTTACTTGGTTTGACTTTCCTTTGAAAAACTTTGACGCAACACTTATTAGGCCAATCCTTTCAAATACATTAGTCACTACTTTTGGGATATCAGGCCTGTGTTCTTGTAAACTGTCAAGTTTATCAAACAACAAATTCCTCCCAGACCAAATACTATAGAGTGGCTCCAAGGTGGCTAAATAGTCATTCACCTTTTGATTGGTCTGATGTAATAGGCTGACTAATTTATGAACTGCATCCATCTTGTCCTTTATTTTGTCTTGCCTGTACTGCACTATTTTGGCTATAGTGTCCAGGGATGCATCCAATTTCATCTTTTCCAAGTCTTCAGCAGGTCCCTCAGGTGCTTCCAAATTTATCTGAACAAGTACCTCAAGTTGCAAAGGAGGAGGAGGAATTATTTTTGAGGCTTCTTCAAGTTTGACCTTTATTTCTGCTAGCTCATCTTCCAATTGTTTGATCTTCATCATTTTCAAATCTCTGTCCTTGGCTACCATGCTTGAACTTTCAAACAATTTAGCATATCTTTCTGACAGCTGAGCTGTCTTGGCTTCATTCAGATTAGCCCAATGAGTTACTACCTTGGAGACTTCAAGGTCTGTTGTATTTTGTATAGTCCATATAATCTTATTCCCCTCCATCTTATCCTCTATACTCAATAGAGATGGCTTTTGAGTTTTGGGGGCCATAGACCACATTGCAACAGCTTGGGACTTAGGGTCATAGCCACTTCCTCTTATCATGTCACCAATGTGAACCTCATATGATAGGCTACCCTCTGGTTGCTTTCTCAATTGATCAATGAGGAATGCAGAAGTCAGATCCCATCCTGGGGTTAACAACATTCCACTTGATTTAACCAATTCTCTGGCTTCGTCCACTGTTATAGGATCAAGGCTAGGATCATATGAAGCAAGAGCTCTCAAAGTTTCTTCACTTGGCTCCATACCTTCAGGCAGAGCTCTCTTTACTTCTTGCTGCTTGTTCCAAATGAGAAAACTCTTGAACTCATCAGTCTTAATAAATTGATCATCCCTCAAGAATTCCTCCTGATAGACCTCTCTAATATCCTTCTCCAACCACAAGGACTTTTCTCTGCTTTCTTGCTCAATGGCCATTTTCTTTCCTGCTCTAATTGCTTTCCTCAATTGATGATGATATGGCCTATCACCTGGTACAAGAGCAGATGCTCTATCAATTTCCTTTCTTTGTTTTTCATGCCTTGAAGGTTCACCTTCCTCAAGCCTCTGTTTCTTCAATGGTGGCTCTGAGATATCCTTTATTTCTGGTTGATCTTGAGTGAGATCAACAACTGGTGGTCCCTCAACCTGTGGAGGACTATCTTCTTCTTGTGACTCATCAGTGAATTCTTCCTCATCAAAAGATGAATAATATTTCTTTTTCTTCTTCTCTGGCTTATTTTGATCAATCAGGCTTTCCAATTGATTCGCCAAGGTATCATATTTTTCAATCATCCCATCAATCTTCTTCAAATAAGGAAGATCGGGGAAAAAACCATCAAAAGGAATCTAAGATGCTTTCAATTGTTTGAATGTGGGGGTTGGGGACAACCATAAACTCTGATAATTGTGGAATTATCTCCTAAGTAGAAGTCACCCCAATTATGATTTCCATCCCACTTATCCACATACTGCAGTGGTCTTAAAAGCCTAAGGACTCTAGGAGATAGCCTGGTGACATTTATGCCTAGCATCCTGATAATTGGAAAGATAATGAAATTATGAAAAACACAAAAATATTCTTCATTGGAGGTAGAATTCCATATTTTCACCCACAACTGCACTGGATTGTGCTGATCCTTGAAAGTGAACCTTGGTTTTAACATGTTTAAATCAAAACTGTTGATGTTGAAAAATAGAATCAAATGCATTAATAAAGAATAATGCATGAACTCAATAGGAATTTTACTTTCTTTGACAGACATCAGCCCTTGATGTATCCTATCAATCACATACTGAATGTAATCATAGTCAGTGTTTACCAAGGAATTTTGAATATCCAAGATAATCATCAGCAAGTCAGCTAGTAAAAACTCTGCATCCCCATCAATTCCCAAAACTCTACATAACGCATAGCAAGTATATCTCATATAATGATGGAGGGATTTGAACTAGTATGGGGCATTCATGTTAGTAGGAAGGGGGGCTATATATTTATCCTATTTTAGCATATGTTTAACCAACTGGTCTTTTACTGACCCTATATTGCTTCTGTATCTTGCCTTTTCTTTGTTCAAATCAATCTCAGTTGAAAAGGACGTGTATAGACCAAAAGCTTTCATAAAAGATCCCCTATCAAGAGTAACTAAGGGTGATTGGTCTTCTTTTCTAATTGTCCTTGAGATAGGGTCATAATTTCTGGCTAGGGCAACAATTAAATCAACATCTAGGAAAACATCAGGGACAACCATTTTTCCCAATCCTAACACCCAACCATTACAGAGAGGAACATGCTTATTTTTATTGCTGTAAAAGAAGTTAAAAATAGTGTAACCTGAGAATTCTGGAGTGATTGGGTCTCTACACCATCCCAAAAGATCTTCAAACACGTCATCAACAACCCTCTTGTTCTGACTGGAGCCCGGCAACAGTTTCAAGAATTCATCTGAAAAATTTGGTTTATTCTTGTCCTCACTAGTTTTGGACTTGGCCTCACTACTAGAAGATGCTGCACTCTTCTCAGGTTGACTCATCCTTGCTACAGAAACACCTTCAATTCTCTATATCTCAAATACTTTATGCTCAGAAATTCTCTAGACAAACAGAAACTCTTAACAACTGAGACTGAACAAATAAACAATGAGCTTCAACTTATTTATCGATATGAATCCAAGCTGTGCAACTACCATAATTAATGCAAATATCCTTAATTGATCCCATATTCAATTTTATGTACCCTCAGATTTCAAATTTCAAGCTCACCATGTCCGGATGTTGACAGATAGATTAAACTACTCGAAAATGAGGTAAAGAGGCAATGATCATGATTCTGTACTTCAAAACTGTTTGCGTCATGCAATCTTTCTTCTTGAAGCTGATTTGATGGCTTACTGGTATCATGTCCAGATCGACAAAGTACTTTATCTATGTGGCAACGGTTCCTTTTCTTTTCCCTTTATGACCTTTTCCATCTGAGCCCATTTAGCGAACCGGCGACTATTGGCTTCTCTTGGTCGCTGAATATAATGCTAACCCTAGCTAGCAACCGGAGAACTGGCGACCACTGGCTTCGCGAGTTCTCTGAATCCCTATTTAATCCTGGTTCAAATGTGGAGAACTAGCGACTACTAGCTTCATGGGTTCTCAGAATCCTATCCTTAACCACCCATGCATTTCACGAATCAGCGAACAAAGGGCTCCCACTTAAATAGTTAACTGCAATTACCATTTGGCGAACTAGCAAACAAAGCCACCTCCCATTCTCTTAATATTATGACTGACGGTCAATTTTCTTGGAGATCTAGCGAACAAAGGGTTCGTGCATTCGCTTAAAGATATACTTAACCGCTTGATTGTCTGGAGAACTGGCGAACCCCTTTAATCTCTGATTCACTGAATCTTTCCTTAATCATCACTTTATACTAAGATTCCAGATTGACCGTTGATCTTCATCAATCGATGGCTATCGCTAGTTCTCTGAATAAAAAAAACCTTAACCATTTAATTCTGAGAATTAGCGAACAAAGAGCATTTGCTAGTTCTCCAAATACTCCATATCATTGAAAATTTCATTTCGAGAATAAGCGACTGAGACCTTAAAACTTATCATCCATTGATTCGCTTATTCGCCAGATTGTTTTAACCTTTATCCTTTTATTAAGAGAACTGGCCACTGGCTTTGCTGAGTCGCTAAATTGTTTAGTATGTCACCAACTTATTCTGAGAATAAGCGAATGTGAGAAAACTTATCTCCACTGAAATCTTTTGGGCAAACCATCAGAACTGCCAAATTTAGAGGATAGCACTATAAGTATTTAGTCGCTCATTCGCTAGATTAAATATGCAGGACCCACAGATATTTTGAGATTAAAACAGGGCCGTTGATCGTGAAAACAATCCATGGTATTCACTAATTCTCTAGTTGACATGACCCTTGACCGCCAGATTCTGAGAATAAGCGAACAAAGTGTTCGCTGAATTGCTAGATTGTTTCACAAGACCGCCAAAGATTGCGAGAACTAGAGATAACCCTCATTCGCTAGTTCTCAGAAAGGAAAATGAAACCGCCGAAGCACTTGGAGACTTAGTGAACAAAGTAATCAAAAAGCATGGCTTTAATGCATTCACCAATTCGCTGGATGTTTGGGATAACCGCTGGAAGATCTAGAGAACTGGCGACTGATATTAATAGTGAACATGAATTTGACTCATTCACTGAATCGCCAGATTGTTTTGAAAATTGATAAGACACTTCCCGATTCGGCGAACACTTTGGGAAAATAAGCATATGCACAAATAGAAACTTAAGTGACTTAAAGGTAACCAAGAAAAAGAAACAAGAGGGCCACATGAAGTTTAGAAATGAATTGGAAACATTTTGAAAGATAAAACCTAGGGTAAGGGTTTTTCTGAACATGTCAAAAACCATTTTCACGACACTTTACAAACCCTAGTCCAGGTATAACACTCGCATGGAGACTTAAACCAGGAATTGGACACAAACCTTGAAAAAATTTTAGGATACCCAACAGGTTCTAGCTCTTAAATTTTAACTATGATATGATTCAGAAGTGGCCATTTGGAGGTGTCTCCCCAAATCTGCATTCTGTGTGTTTCCAGAATTTTACAAAGTGGCCCTCTTCGAAAGATTACATTTTATGACCAGTTGATATTCATAGCATGAGGGTTTGTGCATCATGTTTTAGGAATTTTAGTTAGTCTCCATGACTATTTTTATCCCCCCATGTGTTTGTTTGACCTATTTGCCAAAGCCATTCCATTTGCAGTTTGTTAAGATTCACTGGATATACAGGATTCAGATTTCTAAATGGTGTACTTTGAGGTTTTTTGATTCACACCCAGCTCAAGGTCAAGTCAATTTAAAAGTTGTCTTGCATTGTAGACCTGGAAGTGACCTACCCCGAAGATTTATGGACTTTGACCAATCCATTTGGACACTTTCCTAGGCCAATTCCTAATCAGATTTCTGCATTCTTCACTTTTTCAAATTCGGGAAATATCTATTGTGCTGACTTTGGTTTTTGATTACATTTAACCTTTTGATCTTGTGAAAAATATAATTGTGGATTCATTCACCTTGTATGGGAGTGAACCAATTTTCAAGATTCCGGATCATGAGGATTTTATCTCACAAGTTTTTAGAGCTAGTTTTGAAGTGGTTTTAATGTAGATTAACAGTGCGACTAGAATCATTTTTGTGAAGGGCCATGTTTGGTCATTAATAAATTTTATCTCAAATCTTTTCATGCAATCTCATTTGGCAAGTGTACTCATGTGATGGAAATAAAGTTAAGTTCCCGATGGAGTGTTCCAGTGAGGTCTTTGGGTCAGTTTTTGAAACCACTTCTGGAGGCCAATTAGTGTTATTGGACAGTTTTGCAGAGAGGTAAAGAAGTGCACTGTGTGATTAATTTTGTTACATGGCGTGCTTTGTCTTCATCAAGTGACTACATTTGGATAAACAAAAGGTAGAAGTGAAATGAAAAATGTGAATCCATTGACGTAATTTCTAGGTTAATGCTCTTATGTGCACGAATTTGGGTAGGTACTGTATGTTTTTCAATGAATGCTTTGCCATTTCCTTTTGAGATGCTTTGCACACTCATTTGTTCAAGTGATGGGCATGCTATGTTCTATGAGATGTTGTGTGCATTGTTTCAAAAACATTAAACATACCATATTTGCTTGGAGTGCTGAGAATGTAATAGTTTCAGAGTATTGAACTTACCATAATAGAAATGTGCTAACATGTCTTAAATTGTTGCACATTGTGATGCTAGATGCATACCAATTAAATTTAAGAATGAAGGGAGTGCTTGGAGTTTGGAGGACATACTTGGTGTGTGCATTGTTTTGACTGGTATGTGTATGCAATGAAATAGGTAGGCAAGGACAAAATAAGGGTGAGTAAAATTTAAAATGGAGGGATGCATGCTTGGTTCGAATGGGCATGTAGCACTAAGTGGATGCCAGTCCATAGTTTGTGCATGGATTAGCCAACGTATAAAAATTAAGTGGAGAAGCTGTACGTGAGTGTATGGAGGGAGGTTGCTAGTCAAACCTCTTTGCAGCACACCATGAATATTAGATATGGAGAACATGTCAAATGCAAAAGGAAAAGGAAATGAGAGTGCATGGCAACCTAGAGGAGGTTCTATGTATCACAATAGGCTGCCAACAGTAGGATTGTGTGGTGCGTACTTGTCTGCAAGGTGAGTAGAAACAAAGGATATGCTCACTAGTTTGCAGGAAGCACATGCACCAAGTGAGGTTTGAATGGAGATGTGCATGGGGCAGTGATGCACAAAGAGAGGTGTGTAGGTGTCTAATTAAAGAATGTGTGTATCAAGCCAGGGAAGTGGCCACCAAATAGAGAATAAGGTGAATACATTGAGGTGTACACAAGGTATGGAACTAGCTACACATGAGGTTTTTAGAGGATAGTTTATAAATACAAAGAGAAGGGAAAAGGTGTGTGCCAAGAAAAATTAGTGGTAGGGGCATGTGCCAGTAGAGAACACTGGCCCGCAGGTTTAAAATGCAACTGGGGAATGAAGTGTTGGCAAGGTGTGAGTTGTGGACTATAGAGGTGCGTGCTGGCACAAAAGATTGAGAAATGAACCAAGGTAGTGCACCATTGTTGACAGGTAGAAATAAACAAAGCCAAGAAGATGAATGGGAGCTGGAGCACGCGTACAGGCAACCATGAAAAGTAAGAAAAGTGTAGAGGGTGTGCATGTCAGTTTATCCCACATGCACCCCGTTTTCATTTTTAAAGTTGTTTAAGTAAAATGATGCCAAGTATAGAGGTAAAGTAAAGTGAAAAGAGGCAAGCCAACCTCTTGGACTTGTGGGGCCTAGATTTGGTACATGCCAGCTGGGTAAAAGGTCATATTTTAAATGCAAAGATTTAAAACTCTTCACAAATTTAGTCCCACAATGGTGGGGATAAGGAGATTTTGAGTGCTTAAATGAAATAATGCTCGCATTATGATTTGAAGAAAGATTTGGAGGCTATGCATGCACGTGCTCTGGAGCTACATTGGGAAGCATGCCAATTACCAAAGGTTATTAAATTTTGTAGGAGGATAGCAGATTGATTGGTTAGAGATGTGACATGTGGCAGTCAATCACTGGTTCTCTCAATAAGATGGTGGTTAGTGAGCACATCCAGAGAATTGGAGAATACATGGTCATTGGTTCTCTGAATCATGGTGGTTAAGGGCCAAACATCTAGAGAATAGGAGAACACTTAATCGCCCAATGTCCAGATCACAGAGTAGTTAGTGAAAACATTGTGAGAATGGGAGATGACCTTGGTCACATAATCTCCAGATACCAGCGGTCAAGGTAATGACATCCAAAGATTTAGAGAATAACATTATCGTGTGTTCTCTGAATGAATTGGTAGTTATTGCTAAGCTTCTAAGATTAAATGAATGCATGGTTGCCCATTATCCAGATTAAAAGATAGTTAGTCATAACATTCAAAGAATGGGAGATTTCTCAGTCGCACATTCTCCAAATGCCAGTGGTCAGAGGTATTGACATTTTGAGAATTGGAGAATGGCTTAGTCATGTGTTCTCCAAATGTGACCATGGTCAAAGATTAGATCCAGAGATCAAGAGATAAAGAGCATTTTCCCATTCTCTAGATGTGACCGGGGTTAAAGAATGTATTCAGAGATTTAGAGAACAAGCCATTCGCCCAATCTCTAGATCAGGTGGTTAAGTCCTAGGTTAGACTTGACAACTAATCAGCTCATGACACATGGAAAAATTTGGTATATTCTAGGCAAAAGGAGCATAAAATAAGAGGTAATGTACAAAAGAAAGGCTCAAATATGCAGATTTAAAAAGTTGTGGAAACTGCATATTATAGACTATAAGAGAAATTCAAAAATTTAAAAGAATGTAACTACTCACAAATTTTTGACCTGGAGATATACTTTTAACCAAAAAATAGACATATTATATGTCATCAGAAACGACAGGAGATGAGGAGTCCAATGGAGATGATTAAATTCAAATTTGACTTGGTGGGAAAGAGCAGTAAATGCTTTGGTATTTTGGATGCAATTTTAGAGGGAGAAATCGTTGCAAAGGTAAAGGTAGTTGCAGGAGATCAAGTAGAAGAAGATCAAAATTTGGAGGGAAGATGAAGATTTTAATGAAAAATTGGCAGCTGTCAGTTTGTCAAAACTGGCTTTGATTTTCCTTTATCTTTTCTTCCTCTCCATGGTTTTGTGGGTGGTGAAAATTTGAGTAGAGAGAGCCTCTGGTATCTATGTCTTGGTCTGAAGAATTCTTGTCTTATAATGTACTGATACAGAGAAATATCAATGAAAATAGATTGAAATTCCTTTATGTATATGTTGTCTTCATGTACGAGTTTTTGAGTTTTTCATATGTTGAATCTGTAAGGCATTTTTATCATATCATTTACAAGGTAAATAGTGGGGGTTAAGCTTGAGCTTCTTTCAAGGGAAGAGTAAGTCTTAAGGGAGATCTCTGAGAATTCATAGCTTATGCAAGAATTTGATGACATTGTATGTAGATGAGAGGGTGATTTGTAAGGCATCTCACCTGGGTTTTGGGTATATTATATTTGGGGAATTTTTGTAGATGTATGCTTTCTTTGACTCTTTGCCCTAGGATTCGGACTGGTCGATGCTTGATCTACGTTTCTCACCATCAACATAATCAAATAATAGTTCATTTTAAAGTTCATGTTGATAAAGTTATATGTTTATGTCTGTGTCAAGTATATTGATAACCATTTTGATTCTTTAAAGAATAGAATCTAAAAGGTACACCCGCCCAATCTTGAAGCTCAAAGTCAAAGAAGGATCAAAATCCTTAGCAACCTTAATGTTTGATGTTGTTAGATACATATTTTGGGTTCTTAGGATCATGTATTCAAGTTTTCTGATTGGTATTCATCATCTGCAACTTTGAGCGCTAATAGTCCCAATTCAATTTTCTAAGGTCCTACTCTTAGGTTTGCATTTCCAAAGATTTTCCAAAGTAAAAAATCCTAAAAACATAGTTGCATATCATCCCCCTTGGTTTGCATTATCATACTAGTATTTTCAAAAATTCTAAAATCCAAGAAAATACAATTGCATTTTCATCCTCTTTAAATTTGCATAATCATAACCCAACTTGCATTTTCAAAATTCCAAAAAAAAGAACAAAAAATGCATTTCATAAAACCCTTAGTCTTCATCCTTTCATAATCATCCTTCAGCTTGCATTTTTAAAAAATTAAAATCCCAAAAAAAATCTAGCATTGCATATCATAGTCTTGCATAATCATATACCCCAATTTGTATTTTCCAAACTTTAAAGTCCAAAGCCCAAGTTTGCATTCATTTCAAAGCCTCATAATCCAAAGTCAAATTGCATTTTTAACACCCTTAGTTTCATAATCATTTCAAACCCTCCAAAATTCCAAACTTTGTTATCATAACTGATAATAATGCTGATAATTGTTTATTGATGGAGCTGATGATGAAGATTGACCAAGATCATAAGTATACATGATGTTAATAGAATGATTAGATAAGTTATAGTCTTGTCATTGATGTCAAGAAATTTATTTCTAGTTTATATTATGTTTCCATATCATTCAATAATGATATAAGATAAATAAGTTAAGGAAATGAGAAGTGGAGAAGTTGTATAACTTAAATGGGCAACTGATACAGATCAAAAAATGATTTGATTATGTTGGTATGATTGTTTTCTACCTAACATATGATTATTTTAAGTTAGTAAAGTATGGTGATAAAGATTTGACAACTTGGTAAGATAAGTTGTTATGGCTACCAAGATGGAAAAGTCACTCGGTAAGGTAAAGGTAAAAAATTTGTTCACTCGGTAAAGCGGAAAGGTTTAGGCACCGAGCAATGTAACCAAATCATAAGTGAAGAAAATCAAGCAAGGAAAAGGTATTAAATATCGATGGAATCTATATTTAATGATTAGCTATGATGAGATATATGATCATGATTATGAGGAAAGTTAGTTATAGAGATCTACGGTTATGAAAATTCAAGATGAACATCTATGGCAAGATCTAAGAGGCAAAAAGAAGTGGAATAAGTTTTAAGAAAAGTTCAAGTTCCTAGGTGAAAAGGAAACATGTTACTGAGATCCAGATCTGATGAATAATGAAATGTATGTGGTCAAGATTGATTAAAGGAAAATGTAATAGATTAGATTAATAGGTAAAAATTATTTATATAAAGAATAATCTTGTATGGACAATGAGATGGAAAACTAAATAGTTGAAGGGTTACTGACTATTGCAGAGAAGAAGGAATAGAGAGATTCCAAGTGGGAAAATAGTGATTTGATAAAGTGTTGATACTAGTGTAAGATGAAGAATTGAAGTGAATAATGAAGAGTGCATAAGGATCTAATTGGGAAAAGATAGTTGCATATCTACATGTCATTTTTATTACTGTTGCTTACTAGAATTTTTAGCAGAGAAATCTCTTAACAAAGTGGACTTAATAGTCTCATTGTAAATAATTGAGAAAGGTGACATTCCAAAAAGAGTGTTTAAAGCACTCTAACAAGACCACTCCTAACAGGGTGAAGATCCTAACAGATCTGAGGTAAATCCCTTAACTAGGTCACACCTAACAATGTGTTTTGTAATCTTTAACCAAATTAGCTCTTAACCGAGTGTACTTTAGAAGAGTATATTTCTTAGTGGGTGACAATTCCCATAGTGGTTTTTCACATAACTGTGTTTCCATGTTAAATATTGGTGTTATACATTGTGAATGATTTGTGTGAATGATTTACTGGTTAATATAGTTTATTTACTGTTGTTAGTAAATAGAGAACTGTGTAGTTACCAAGCTACTATCGAGTGAATCAGAAAAAATATTTGAAGGTATTTTGTGATCAGGATTATTGATTCAGCCCCCTCTATGTAATCCAACAATTGGTATTAGAGCTAAGTACTCTAAAGAGACAAGTTTAAAGACTTGAGTAAAAGATTTGAAGATGTATAGGAGAGAGGTACCCAAGTTGAACAAGGAAAGTTTCTCAACATGGAAAAGAAGAATGAAATTATATCTATCTAAGATTGGTGAATATGCCTTGAATCTTCTATAAAATGAATATTCTCCACTGCCTACTGGACCCTTGACAATTGATCAGATGAAATAAAAGTAGGAACATAACTCGGTCAAGATAGAGATTCCTTCTTCCCTATCTGATACAAAGTTCAATGATATCAAAGATTGTACTAATTTAAAAGAGATGTGGGATAGACTTACAGTTATCTATGGAGGAGATCAACATGTTAAAAAAGATAAGGTTGACAACTTAAGAGGAAAATATATTGAGATGAGGATGAAAGATAAAGAAAACATCACACAATATAGCAACTGAATCAAAGAAGTTGTTAGTGCCATCAAAAGTGCTGGTGGATCATTGACTAATGAAGTGGTAAGTAAAATATTGAGAAATCTATATTCTAATTATGCTATTAGAGTATCTACAATTCAGAAATTGAGATCTATACTAAATAATACTATTACTCTTGAAGCCCTAATTGGAAAGTTGATTGCATTTGAGTTCAATAATTATGGTAACAGTCTACTGACTATTCAGATAGATTTTAAGTCATCTATGAGCATTGGAACATCTAGAAAAGAAAGAGAAAATCATAGTACTTCACATGGAAATGAGTATGACAATATCCTAACTGAAGAGAAAGAGAAAGAGGAATTTGAAGCACTACTGGCTAACCGATTGCCTAGAGGCAAAGGAAAGCACAAAGGTAAGTTACAATTGAAATGTTTCAATTATAATAAGATTGGACATATTGCATCTAGATGTCCTGAAAACTATAGAAATGATAAGAATGATAAAAGAGACAACCGAAACCTAAGATTTAGAGATTTTAAGGATAAAGGAAATAAGTATTTCTACCTAGCTAAGGAAGGTATAATTGTTGGAGATTTGCCAGCAATCTAGTGTTGACTGTATGTTTGTCATTGATGAAAACATATGGTAAGTAGCATGTGTGGAAGACTTATGCAGTAAGATTTAATTATATGCAACATGGACATGTTATTAGCATGATATCATGAACGTAGAGGTTAACTATTAGTACAGATAGTTATATAGAAGCTTGTGTCAACAGTGTTCCTGACAGAGTAACATGTAGTGTTCTGTGAGTGATTATCCATATAGTTATCATAGAGCCTTGCGCATTTAGATATGTGATGGAGACATGTTAGTGATGTTACATTCATGGGAGTAGAGTCTAATGATCAGTAGAAGTGAATTTATGTAGTCACTATTCACCAGTAGCAGTTTCTTGTGTTTATTTAGAAGAGCCGACATAGATTTTATTAGTACAAGAGCTGCGCCTATCATTTCAGTATGTGCCCTTGAATTAGTGCTTGGAGAAGAGTTAGTAATGTGCAATTAAGAGTGCATGATGTAATTCATCTTGAGGAGCAAGATTTAGTTACTTTGGTAGAGTTGACAGTGTGTAGCGTGTGTCTATAATTATTATTATTAGATACGTCCCAAATTGTGTTACGTGCTTAGTAGAGCTGACAAAATTATTATTGGAGTTTGTTATGGCTTCTCTAATATGATTTCAAGGTGGTTCTAATAGGCTGACTTGATTATATCATTTAGAAGAATGATATTTATAGGCTATCATTTGTGATTGCTAGAGTGTGGTTCAAAGTTGATTGTGAAGAGCAGAGAAGAGTGTGTGAAGTGTTGAGCCATCAGAAGAAGGTCTATGTGACCAAGTAAAGTATTTTTGCTATACATTGGAACTGATCTAGACAGCTAATCAAAGTGTAGTTCACCAAGATCTAGATATAGTGTGTATCTATTATTCAGAAGGTTGTAGCCTTCACCCATTTGAGTAGTGTGCTCTCAGACAATGCGTCCTCACCCCTAACAGGATTAATTGTAAAAGGATCCTAACAGGGTCTGACCCTTGACCAAGTCACTGTGCTAAATACATTGTACATCAAATCCTAATAGGGTTAATGATCTTCTAACAAGGATCATAATACACTAGTGAAAATTATTAGTGGGTGTCAATTACCACTCGGGTATTTACCTATTTGGGTTTCCCCATAACCAAAATATTGGTGTTGTGTTCAAGTGTTCTTTCATTGTGTTTATGCTTTATGTTTAAGTATACGTAATTGGATAAAGAATTGAATCTTGTAGATAACTGATTCACCCCCCCTCTCAGTTATCTCTTGGGACTATTACTAACAATTGGTATCAGAGCCAAGTGCCTCAGAGAGAAAGTTTAACAACTTGAGGTTGATCAGATGGAATTCTTTAGAAAAGATAGTCCTAAGTTTGATGGAGAGAATTATCTTGACTGGAAGAACAAGATGATGACACATTTACAGTGCATTTATTTTGAAGTTTTTGAAGTGGCTATCAAAGAAGTTCAGATCCCCTCTCTAGTAGATCTTGCAAAGGATGATGCTACTAGCAAGCAGAAGGATTTTTTCCATCAGAATGCAATAGCAAAAGAAGCCCTTATGAACACACTATTTGATAGTGAATTTTTTGAGATAAAGAAAGTAGACACAGCCTACAAGATATCGAAGCACCTAGAAGACATGTTTGAAGGAGATAAATAAGAAAATAATGCACATAGAAAGACATGGAAGAAAAAGTATAATACTTTGGAGATGCTACCTGAGGAGAACATAAGAGCCTACAATCAAAGGATTAATGAAGCAGTTGCTGGAATCAGAAATAATGGTGGAGAAATTTTAGAAGAAGACATCATGGATAAACTAATGACTACATTGACACCAAAATATGAGAACAAGATAAACATCCTTGATGAGACTATGCAATTTTCAGAAAACTTCAAAAGAGAAACCTTAATCAGCAAGATTGCTACATTTGACATATCAAGTTTGAAGATAGAGCCCAAAAGTGAGACAACCTTCAAAGCTTCGGTCCATGGTAAGAAATCTGTAAACACTTGTGGTAATTTTGATGATGATGATGAAGAGAAAACACTAGATGATTTTATTGCTATGATTGCTAAAAGATAAAAGAAAGGAAAATAAAAATATGAAGGTCAATTACCATTTAAATGCTTTTCATGTAACAAGATTGGTCACTTTGCATCTAATTGTCCTACAAGAGTTAAAAGGTACAAGAATAACTAGAAGCCTAAGTATACAAAGGAATGCTACTATGCTGGAGATGGAGTATTAGATGAAGAATCAACAAAAGAGGAAATTGGATTCATTTCTCTTGAAGATGAAAAGAATTCACAAGAGTTAGCACTGATTTCACAAGCTGACATCAGGACAAATTGGATCATTGATAGTGGTTTCTCACATCACATGATGGGAGAAAAAGATAGATTTTTTAATTTGGATAGATACAAAGGAGGCATGGTTAGATTTGGAGATAACACTCCTAAACCCATCATTGGTAGAGGAGCCATCACCTTGGATGGAAAGAATAGAACTGATGATGTTCTTTATTTTGATGGTTTGAAACATAACCTACTCAGTGTTGGGTAGTTACTTGACAAAGGTTATAGGTTGGAATTCAATGGAAACAAGTGCATCATTAACAACAAAGAAGGAGAAATAATTGCATCAGGATCAAAGACTAAAGGTACTATTTTTCAACTTAATCTAGAAGAAAGTTGTTTTGTTGCTAAAGTAGATGACAACTGGTTGTGGCACAAAAGACTATGTCATATCAATTTTGATAACATAGTAAAGATCAGTAATGTTAAGGCAGTAAGAGATCTACCTAGCATAGCAAAGCTAGTTGATACTATCTGCAGGGAATGTGTTATGGGAAAGCATGTGAGGAATTCATTCAGGAGAAGCATAATTCAGCGGAGAACAAGTTGGATCTGATTCATACAGACCTATGTGGACCAACTCAAACAAGATAATACTCTAGTAAAAGGTATTTTATTTTGTTTGTAGATGATTATTCTAGAATGATGTGGGTTGCATTCTTGAAAGATAAGTCAGAAGCATTTGAGAAGTTCAAAATATTCAAAGCTAAGGTAGAGAATGATTCTAGACTAAAGATAAAATTTCTAAGATTGGATAGAGGAGGAGAATTCACATCTGACATATTCTATGAGTATTGTGAAGAACATGGCATGAAGATACAATTGAGTGCACCTAGAACCCCTCAGTAGAATGGGATTACAGAAAGAAGGAATAGGATCATCCTTGATACAGTGCACACCATCATGATTGAAGGAAAAGTTGCACACACCTATTGGAGAGATGTAATCAATACAATAGTCTATACCATCAATAGAATACAATTGAGGCCTGGTGTAGACAAGACACCTTATGAGCTATGGTTTGGTAATGTTCCCATAGTAAAATACTTCAAAATCTTTGAAAGCAAGTGCTACATCAAGAGGGATGAAGCAATAGGAAAGTTTGATGCAAGAAGCGATGAAGGTATTTTTCTTGGTTACTCTACTAAAAGTAAAGCTTATAGATGTTTTAACTTGAGATTAAAGAAGATCACTGAAAGTGATCATGTTAAGATTGATGAAAAGTTCATGGTTCAAGAAAGATATCATGATTACTCACCTATGATTGAAGAAGAACCCAGACCTTCCACTAGTGAGATAGTTGTTGAAGAGATGTTTGACAGTATTGATGTATTGTTCAATGACCCTAAAACAAGTGAAGAAAAAACTTAGAAGGAAGATGAGTCAATATCACCTAAAGTTCCAAAGTATACATTTAGATATCACTCTAAGGATGACATCATTGGAGATCAGAGCAGAAAAGTCACAACAATATCAAAAGAAAAGAATTCAAAAGGTAATGAAGTGGTATGTTTACTATCTTAGATTGAACCTTTAAGTGTTGAAGATGCATGCAATGATTCAGATTGGCATGATGCTATAAAAGAAGAACTAGATCAGATTATCAAGAATGACACTAGGGAACTGGTCCCAAGACCTAGTGATAAGAATATGATTGGAACAAAGTGGATATTCAGAAATAAGATGAATGAAGATGGTGCAATAGTGAGGAATAAAGCAAGGTTAGTTTGTAAGGGATATGTACAAAGAGAAGGTATTGATTATTCAGACACCTTTGCACCAGTGAACATATTAGAAGCTATTAAGTTGTTCTTAGCTTTTGCAACATTCAAAAACTTCAAATTTTATCAGATGGATGTTAAGTCAGCATTGTTGAATGGAGAGCTAAAAGAAGAAGTTTACATTGAGCATCCAAAAGGATTCACCCTATCAGACAAACCTGATATGGTATGCAGATTGAAGAAATCCCTCTAAGGACTTAAGAAAGCCCCTCGAGCATGGTATGAGAGACTTGATGGTTATCTAACAAAGGTTGGATTCAAGAAAGGAGCAACAGACTGTAATCTATTCATAAGAGAAACATCAGAAGGACTACTACTTGTGGCCATATTTGTTGATGACATTATCTTTAGGGGTAATGACAAACTGAGTGCAAAATTTGCTAAAGAGATGTAGAGTTAGTTTGAAATGAGCATGATTGGTCCTATCAAATAATTTTTGGGACTAAATGTGTAGCAGACAGAAAAAGGTATTTTTATTAATCAGTCCAAGTATGTGAAAAATATACTAAAGAAATTCAATATGGATGATTGCAAGCTAGTAGGTACACCTATGATAACATGATGCAAACTTACAAAAGAAGATGATTCTCCAGTAGTAGATACTACATTGTACAAGTATATGATTGATAAACTCATATATCTTACTCAAACTAGACTTGATATTTCCAATGTAGTTGGCATAGTTGGAAGATTTGTAGCAGATCCTAAACAAAGTCACCTCATGGTAGTAAAGAAAATATTTAGATATCTGTAGGGTACTATAGATTATGGTCTATGATATCCTAATTCAGAAAATGTTGAGCTTCATATGTATACTAATGCTGATTGGGAAAGATGTGTTGATGATAGAAAGAGTACATCAGGTGGAGCAGTGTTTCTTGGTGATAGACTTGTCACTTGGACAAGCAAGAAGCAAAATTTTATCTCTTAGTCAACATTAGAAGTGGAGTATGTTGCAATAGCCTTGAATTGTTTTACAATTGTTTGGATTAAGAAAATGATAAAGCATTTTGGAATTCAGATTGATTATCCTATTGTTATTCATTGTGATAACACTAGTACTATCAATATGTCAAAGAACCCTATGATGCATGCAAAGACAAAGCACATTGAGATCAAGTATCACTTCCTAAGAGAGAAAATGGTAGAGAAAGCAGTCAAGTTGGACTATGTGAGTACTAAAGATCAGTTAGCAGACATATTCACAAAGCCCTTGCCAAAGGATACTTTTGAGTATCTCAGGGAGAATTTGGGAGTAATTCCCTTCCCTGATTCTGCTTAGAAGTAAGAAGAAAGAGCATCAGTCCTCAAGGACTGATGGATGGTTGACTACTCTACTTCAGGAGTACTACTAGTGCTTAAACTGATTGGTTCCCTTTTCCATTGATGTCAAAGGGGGAGTAGTATATAGTTATGAAAAATGAAAGTAAAGAAGTAATATACTAAGGGGGAGTAACATTCAGTCATGGAAGCGATTCAATTGTGGAAATTGAGAATATTGAAGAATATTTTTGAGGATGGAGGATTCATCCTTGGGGGAGTTTTTGATGAGAAAATGGAGAATGTTATAAAAGAATTGTTCATTTCGGTTGGTGGTGTTTTTCATTCCATATGTTGCCATCAATGCCAAAGGGGGAGATTGTTGGAGATTTGCCAGCAAGCCAGTGCTGACTATATGTTTTTCATTGATGACAACATATGGTAAGTAGCATGCATGGAAGAATTATGTAGTAAGATTTAATTATATGTAGAATGGACATGTTATCAACATGATATCATGGATGCATAGGTTAACTATTAGTACAAATAGTTATATAGCAGCTTGTGTCATCAGTATTCCTGACAAAGTAACAGGCAGTATTCTGTGAGTGATTGTCTGTATAGTTATCATGGAGCCTTGTGCATTTGGATATGTGATGGAGACATGTTAGTGATGTTACATTCATGGACATAGAGTCTGATGATCAGTAGAACTAAAGTTATGCAGTCGCTATTCACCAGTAGTAGTTTCCTATATTTATTCATAAGACTCGATAGAGATTTTATTAGTACAAGAGTTGCACCTATCCTTTCGGTATGAACCCTTGAATTAGTGCTTGGAGAAGAGTTAGTAATGTTCAATTAAGAGTACATGATGTAATTCAGCTTGAGGAGAAAGATTCAGTTACTTTGGTAGAGCCGATAGTGTGTAGTGTGCGTCTACAATTATTATTATTAGATAGGTCCCAGATTGTGTTGTGTGCTTAGTAGAGCCGACAGAATTATTATTGGAGTTTTTTATGGATTATCTAATATGATTTCAAGGTGGTTCTAATAGGCTGACTTGATTATATCATTTAGAGGAATTTTATTTATAGGCAGTCATTTGTGATTGCCAGAGTGTGGTTCAAAGTTGATTATGAAGAGCAGAGAAGAGTGTGCAAAGTGTTGAGCCATCAGAAGAAGGTCTATGTGACCAAGTAAAGTATTTTTGCTATACATTGGAATTGATCCAGACAACAGGTCAAAGCATAGTTTACCAAGATCTAGATATAGTATATATCTGTTATTCAGAAGGTTGTAGCCTTCACCCATTTGAGTAGTGTGCTCTCGGACAGTGCGTCCTCACCCCTTATAGGGTTAATTGTAAAAGACTCCTAATAGGGTTTGAACCTTGACCAGGTCACTATACTAAATACATTGTAAAGAAATTCCTAATGGGGTTAAGGATCTTCTAACAAGGATCATAATACACTAGTGCAGATTATTAGTGGGTGTCAATTCCCACTGGGGTTTTTACCTATTTGGGTTTCCCCATAACCAAAATATTAGTATTTTGTTCAAGTGTTCTTTCATTGTGTTTATGCTTTATGTTTAAGTATAGTTAATTGGATAAAGAATTAAATCTTGTAGATAACTGATTCACTCCCCCCCCCCCCCTCTTAATTATCTCTTGGGACTATTCCTAACAATAACTAATGATGAATTTGATGATACCGAGGAAGGTTATGAAGTAGTTTTTGTTGCAGTAAAGGAAGAACTGGATAAAGAAACAATTAAAGATGAAAAAGCACTTATTTCTCCTATAAGTAAATCAGACCCTTGGATTATTGATAGTGGTTGTTCACACCATATGACTGGTGATATTGACAAATTTTAGAATCTAGAAGAATATGATGGAGGATTTTTCAGATTTGGAAATGATGCTCCATGCCTTATGAAAGATAAATGATGTATTGTGTTGAATGAGAAGATGAAATGTAATGATGCATATTGGTTTAGAGGACTGAACTATAATATGTTGAGTTTTTCACAATTTAACAATATTGGCTAGCAATTGGAATTTCAGAATAGAAAAGTTAAGATCTATGGTAGTGGTAGAGATCTAATTGGAATTGGAGGACAATCAAGAGGTAATCCATTTTATCTTGATATTGATACAAAGAGTTGTTTATTTTCTAAAACCAAAGATGTGTGGTGATGGCATAAGAGACTGCGTCATGTAAATTTTGATAACATGATCAAAGTAAGTAGGAAGAATAGAGTAAGAGGTTTTTCAAGATCAACCAAACTAGATAAAGCTTTGTGTAAAGAATGTCAAGTTGGTAAGATGACCATATTGGAAATTACAATTGAAGAAATTGTCGTATTGTCATTGATGTCAAACCTTAACTGGTAAGACTATTGCTATCTAAGAAAGTACTATATCTATCGGTTGATGAGAAGGATTAGGGAAAGGTTGGTAACAATGGACATAAGAAAAGGTTGAGTTATCTTGATTCTTCAATGAGTACTTGATTATATGGCACAATGATAACATAATGTATTGCTTATCTAAGTAAGAAGCAAGACTAGACAAGTAGGCTTAACCGAGAAAAAGTGAAGAAATCTAGTTTAAGCCAAGTGATGTTAGTGTCGACCGAGACATTATATGTCAAGTAAATTTAGTGTTGACCTAACATCAGTTTATTATCGAGTGACAGTATTTGCCGAGAAAGAAAATTGAAGAGGTGACCAAGTTGCGCAGTGATGACCGAGGAGTTGAACATAGTATTGATTGAGCATCAGTAATTTACATTTGAGGAAGAATTCAGATTCCTAGCAGACATTGTTGAATTCTTGGGTTATGTAAAATGTGTTGACTTTATGTATAAAGTGTATGGAGCATTTAATGCATAGTGAATCATTTTATTATGATTTCAATAGGAGATTTAAGATGTTTCTAGAAGGATGGATGAAGAACTTAAATGCTGGAAGGATTCGATGGATCCGACCTAAACTTAAGATCTATAGAGGAGATTAAGTGGCAAAAGAGAGATCTATCTGTTGAAGAGATATAAGTTAACCTAAGTATGAGGTTGAGATGAGTGACAGATGCTGGAATTTATTTATGTTATTGACTGACAAAGTAGAAAGGCTGATGGTGAAGAGGTTGATCAGAGTTGTGATTTCTTGAAGGGTTTTCTGAGAAGATCAGTGATAGAGATGGAAATGGTACTCAGTCAGTAAGCCAACATATATGTGCGAATTGGATCTGTTATTTGCAAAGTGAGTTGTATGTTTTTCAAATCAATACTACTACTACTTTCTAACTATTGTATCAGTTATATCCTTTAATCAAGGTTGACCTAATAGTCATTGTATAAATCCTTTAATCAAGGTTGCATTCTAATGGAATGTAATTAAGTCCTCTAACAAGGTGCACTCTTAACAAGGTGGTTGAAATCCTTTAACAGGGTCACACCTAGTAGTGTGTTTGTAAACCTTTGATAGGGTTGGATTTTCACAAAGATCACTTCAGAAGAGTGAATATATCAGTAGCATGTTACAAAGTAGTTTTTCCCAAATTGGGTTTCTAATATAAATCCTGGTGTTAAATTTGTGTGAATGTTTTAGTGTTAAACATTTCTATGTTTTGCAGGTTGAATGCTATTGGATAGTGGACTGCATTGTTATTTATTTCTGGTATACATTCTGTAATGACCGAGTAGCTGCTGGTTATTATATCTAGATTTGTTGAAGTGTTTGAAAGTTTTTTTTATACATCTGGACCTAAGAACAACTGATTCATCCCCCCTCTCTGTTGTTCTAAATCATATTAACAATTGGTATCAAAGTAGTTGGTGCTTATTTAGGTCAATTTTGAAGGTACTTGAAGCAAATGATCAAGATGTTTAAAAAGGAGGTACCGAAGCTGAATAAGGAGAACTTCCCTGCATGGCCGAGTCTGATGAAACTGCACCTAGCTAGTATTGGTGACTCAACAAACTATTATGTTGAAAATGACTATGTTACATCTGCTGCACCTTTGACTACCAAGGAAATGAAAGCTAATTAGCAACACAACCAAGCAATGTTGGAGATTGCATCTGCCTTAAGCTATCCTAAATTTGAGGACATTAAAAACTGTACCAATACAAAGAAAATGTGGGACACTCTTGCAAATATCTATGGCGGTGATGCAAATGTACTAAGGGAAAAAGATGAAATTATGAGAGGTAAGTTTGATGAAATGAAAATGAAAGAAGGTGAGAATATTGCTCAATATTGTGGTAGAATCAAGGAGGTTTTAAATGCTATTAGAGGAGCTAATGGTAATATTGATGATGAAACTATTATTGGAAAGGTTCTGAGAACTTTTCTGCCTATATATGCCATCAGAATCTCAGCAATTCAAGAATCTAGATGTAACCCTAGTCATACTCTAACTTTGGAAAGTCTTGTTGGTAAGCTTACTGCTTTTAATCTTTCTAACTATGATAACTATACTATTGCAAATGTTGAATCTACATTCAAGTCACAAATGGTTTTGCAAAAGTCTAAGAAGGAAAAATAAAAATGTATAAGTGAGAGTGAAAGCGATACTAACACATCTAATGAAGAACTAGAGGATCTTGAAGCTCTTATGGCTAGAAGATTGAAGAGGGGAAAAGGCAAATATAAAGGTAAACTTCCTATCATATGTTTTTCATGTAACAAAGTTGGCCATATAGCTACAAGATGTCCTGACAGGGATGACAAAGATGAGGAAAAAGACAACAAATATAAGGATAAGAGAGAAAATAGAGGTTACTGAAGGTACAAGGACTACAAGGACAAAGGTAAGAAATCCTGCTATATTGCTGAAGAAGAAATTGACACTAATGATGATGATTTTAATATTGAAGTAGTTTATGTTGCTATGAAAGATGATTCTTATGAAGATGAGAAAACTGCACTTGTTTCTTATGTGAGAAAAGGTGATAAATGGATTATTGATAGTGGTTGCTCACATCACATGATTGGTGACAAAAGTAAATTTGATACCCTAGATCATTACAAAGGTAGAAATGTTAAGTTTGGTAATGTTTCACCATGTCCTATAAAGGGTAAAGGTTTGATTAAGATGACTGATAAAATTACTTGTGAAAATGCTTATTGGGTTTAAGGTCTTAACTATAATTTGCTAAGTGTTGCACAACTCAATAGAACTATTTACCAGGTGGAATTTCATCACAGAAAGGCCAAAATATTTGATGCCACTGGTGAACTGATTAGAAGTAGAGAGCAGACTAGAGGTAACTTGTTCTATCTAGATTTATCTGAAGAGACATACTTGATTGCACAGTTTGATGATGGTTGGTTATGGCATAAGAGGTTATTGCATGTTAAATTTGACAATCTGGAGAACATTAGTAAAAGAAATAAAGTGAGAGGTTTGCCGAGATTGAAGAAACCTGATAATGTGATGTACAAACAATGTCAGTTGGGTAAAATGACAAAGGCTAGTTTCAAGAGCAAGACCTTTACTTCTGAAAATGCTTTAGATCTGGTTCATACTGACCTTTGTGGACCTATGGGTGTACAAAGCTATTGTGATGCTAACTACTTTATTCTTTTTGTTGATGATTATATTAGGATGATGACTGTAATGTTTCTAAAAGAAAAATCTGATGCATTTTAGTTGTTTAACTGGTATTTGGCTAAGGTTGAAAAGGAGATAGGTAGGAACCTAAAATATCTAAGATCTGACCGAGGTGGAGAGTTTATATCAAATGAGTTCAATCTGTTCTACTATGATAGAGGAATCAAGAGGCAGATGTCTGTACCTAGAACACTATTAGGAATGGGAACACTGAGAGGGGGGGGGGGGTGAATCAGTATTCATTATATTTTAACTTTTCACTTTAATCTTTATACTGAACTTAAATACTTAAGTATTGAAATAAACATTCACATAAACATGAAACATGAAATCAACACATGACACCAATATGGTTATGGGGAAACCTAAATAGGTAAAAACCCCAGTGGGAATCGACACTTACTAATATTTTGCACTAGTGTTTTGTGATCCTTGTTAGAAGATCCTTAACCCTGTTAGGAGTTTCTATACAATGCTTTTAGTAAAGTAGACCTTGTCAAGGGTCAGACCCTGTTAGGAGTCTTTTACAATAGTCCCAATTAGGGGAGTGGACACACTGTCAGAGATCTCACTTCTCAAGTGGTGAGTCCTACAATGTTAGATACACACTATATCTACAGGATGAACTGTCATTGTGACACTGCTTGTCAGATCAGTTCCTTTGATGCGTTGATGCTTTGACCTCTAGTAAATCTCTAATACATCTTCTAGTGTCTTTTCACACTTTTTTTTACTTATTATAACTCACTATCCACTTCCATACTGAATACAATGGGTGCACCTTATAGTTATGCGCTCATACAAAATAAACAACTAGGTTGGCCCTTAGACCTATTACATAAAATGCTTCCAAATGAATTGCCTTAAGTGTGCTTACAAAAAAAAAAGTATATATGTTAGAAAAATAAATACAATAGGTGCATAGCCTTTACAACTTTACATTATATCCACAAACCAAAATAGTAACTGTCGGCTTCATGCATTGTTCTTCTCTGGCACACACTAGCTGTGCAACTTCAACTGACTGTAACTTTCTCATCCTTGCACATCTGATCATGCACTCATAGAATAAGCATGAATATATTCTAACCAACTTAAATTCCATGGTGCATACCTTAATTCTTTCGTACGCACATGCGGTGATGCTCTAAGCTGCAGGAACTCTGTACACTGTCCAGTCTTCAACACTTAACTGAATTCTGATCTTCTCTTCAAGTGCACTGACTCCAAACTACTATATGACTTTGTTTCCATAATGAAAACACTATATCAAGTCATATACATTAGTATAGACAACTTTCTCTGATACCAATTATTTGGAATAGTCCCAAGAGATAACTGAGGAGGGGGGGGGGGGTGAATCAGTTATCTACAAGTTTTAATTCTTTATCCAATTAAGTATACTTAAAAATAAAGCATAAAAAAAAAGAAAGAACACTTGAACACAACACCAATATTTTGGTTATGGGGAAACCCAAATAGGTAAAAACCCTAGTGGGAATTGACACCCACTAATATTCTGTACTAGTGTATTATGATCCTTGTTAGAAGATCCTTAACCCTGTTAGGAGTTGCTTTACAATATATTTAGTATAGTAGACCTGGTCAAGGGTCTAACCCTATTAGGAGTCTTTTAAAATTTTCCTTGTTAGGGGAGAGGACGCACTATCCGAGAGCACACTACTCAAAGGGGTGAAGGCTACAACCTTCTATTTAACAGATACACACTATATCTGGATCTTGGTGAACTGCACTTTGACCTACTATCTGGATCAGTTCCAATGAATAGTATAAGTACTTTACTTGGTCACATAGACCTTCTTTTGATGGCTCAACACTTCACACACTCTACTCTACTCTGCTTAATCAACTATGAACCACACTCAAGCAATCACAAATGATTGCCTATAAATATCTTTCCTCTAAATGATATAATCAAGTTGGCCTGTTAGAACCACCTTGAAATCATATTAGAGAAACCATAACAAACTTTGATAAACATTCTGTTGGCTCTACTATGCACACAACATAATTTGGGACCTGTCCAATAAGATAATTGTAGACGCACATTGCACACTGTTGGCTCTACCAAAACAACTGGATCTTTCTCCTCAAGCTGAATTAATTCATGCACTCTTAACCAAACATCAATAATTCTCCTCTAAGCTTAAATACAAGGGCACATACCCACAAGATAGGTGCAACTCCACAACCAATAAAATCTCTGTCAGCTCTCTTGAACAAACACAAGAAACTGCTACTGGCGAATAGTGACTACATAACTTCACTTCTACTAATTATCATACTATGCATCCATAACTAAAACATCATTAACATGTCTTCAAAATATATCCAAGCACACAAGGCTCCATGAAAACTATACAGATAACCATACATAGAACATTGCCTGTAACTTTGTCAGGAACACTACTGACACAAGCTGCTATATAACTGTCTATACTAACAGTTAACCTCTACGCCCATGATATCATGCTGATATCATGTCCATGATTCATATACTAAAGGCTTACTATATAAGACTTCCATGCATGCTAATTTCCATATGTTGTCATCAATGACAAACATACAGCCAGTATTGGCCTGCTGGTAAATCTCCAACAATCTCCCCCTTTGGCATTGATGGAAACATGTGGAATGAAAAACCACCAACCCAAATGAATGTTTCTTTTATAACATTCTCCATTTCCTCTTTAAAACTCCCCCAAAGATGAATCCTCCATTTGCTACAATATTTTCCAATATTATCCATTTCCTCAACTGAACTGCTATCATAACTGAATGTTGCTCCCCCTTAGTATATTACTCCTTCTTTTTACTTCTATTTTTCATAAATCTGTATATTACTCCCCCTTTGACATCAATGGAAAAGGGTGCCATTCATTTTAAGCACTGATACTACTCCTGAGGTAGAGTAGTCAACCTTCCATCAGTCCCTGAGGACTGATGCCTTTCCTTATTTCATCTAAGTAGAATCAGGGAAGGGAATTATTCCCAACTTCTCCCTGAGATAATCGAAAGTATCCTTAGGTAAGGGCTTTGTGAATATATCTACCAACTGATCTTTAGTACTCACATAGTCCAACTTGACTTCTTTCTCTGCTACTTTTTCTCTTAGGAAGTGATACTTGATCTCAATGTTCTTTGTCTTTGCATGCATCACAGGGTTCTTAGACATATTGATGGTGTTAGTGTTATCACAATGAATAACAATAGGATAATCAATCTTAATTCCAAAATCCTTTATCATCTGCTTGATCCAAACAATTGTAGAACAATTCAAGGCTGCTGCAACATACTCTGCTTTTGCTGTTGACTGAGAAATACAATTTTGTTTCTTGCTTGTCCAAGTAACAAGTCTATCACCAAGAAACACTGCTCCACCTGAAGTACTCTTTCTGTCATCAACACATCCTACCCAATCTACATCAGTGTACACATGAAGCTCAACATTTTATGAATTAGGATACCATAGACCATAATCTATAGTGCCCTACAAGTATCTTAATATTCTCTTTACTGCCATGAGGTGACTTTGTTTAGGTTATGCTGCAAATCTTCCAACTATGCCAATTGCATTGGAAATATTAGGTCTAGTCTGAGTAAGATATATGAGTTTACCAATCATAGACTTATACAATGTTATATCTACTGCTGGTGAGTCATCTTCTTTTGTAAGCTTGCATCCAGTCATCATAGGGGTTCCTACTAGCTTAGAATCATCCATCTTAAATTTCTTCAGTATCTCTTTCACATATTTTGACTGATTAATAAAAATTCCTTTTTCTGTTTGGTGCACATTTAGTCCTAAAAAGTATTTGATAGGACCAATCATACACATCTCAAACTCATTCTACATTTCTTTGGCAAATTTTGCACTTAGTTTGTCATTACCTCCAAAGATAATATCATCAAAAAATATAGCTACAAGTAGTAGACCTTCAAATGTCTCTCTAATGAATAGATTACAATCTGTTTCTCCTTTCTTGAATCGAATCTTTGTTAGATATCCATCTAGTTTCTCATACCATGCTCTAAGGGGTTGCTTAAGTCCATAGAGGGCCTTCTTCAATCTGCATACCATATCAGGTCTATCTGATAAGGTGAATCCTTTCAGCTACTCAATGTATACTTCTTTCAAATCTCCATTTAGAAATGTTGACTTGACATCCATCTGATATAATTTGAAGTTTTTGTTTGTAGCATAAGCTAGAAACAACTTACTAGCTTCTAATTTGCTCACAGGTGAAAATGTGTTTGAATAATCAATGCCTTCTCTTTGTGCATACCCTTTACATACTAACCTTTCTTTGTTTCTTACTACTGTACCATCTTCATTCATCTTGTTTCTGAATATCCACTTTGTTCCAATCACATTCTTATCACTAGGTCTTGGGATGAGTTCCCAAGTGTTATTCTTAACAATCTGATCAAGTTCTTCTTTCATAGCATCATGCCAATCTGAATCATTACATGCATCTTCAACACTTAAATGTTCAATTTGAGATAGTAGACATACCACTTCATTGCTAGTTGATTTCTTTGCACGTGACCTTGTTAAGACTTTGCCACTCCGATCTCCAATGATGTCTGTCTTGGAGTGATTTCTAGATGTAAACTTTGGAACTTTAGGTGATGCTAACTTATCAACCTTAGTATTTTCTTCTTCACTTGTCTCAGGGTCATTGAATAACACATCAATATTGTCAAACATTTCTTCAATAACTGTCTCACTAGTAGAGGGTCTGGGTTCTTCTTCAATCATGGGTGAGTAATCATGATATCTTTCTTGAACCATAAAATTTTCATCAATCTTTACATGAGCACTTTCAATGATCTTTTTAAATCTTAAATTGAAACATCTATAAGCTTTAATTTTAGTAGAGTAACCAAGAAAAATACCTTCATCACTTCTTGCATCAAACTTGCCTACTGCTTCATCCCTCTTGATGTAGCACTTGCTTCCAAAGATTCTGAAGTATTTTACTGTGGGAACATTAACAAACCATAGCTCATATTGTGTTTTTTTAGTGCCTAGCCTCAATTGAATTCTATTGATGGTGTAGACTGCTGTATTGACCATATCTCTCCAATAGGTGTGTGCAACTTTTCCTTCAATCATGATGGTGCACGCTATATCAATGATGATCCTATTCCTTCTCTCTGCAAGTCCATTCCACTGAGGGGTTCTAGGTGCACTTAATTGGTATTAGAGCCAAGTACCTTGGAGAGAAATTTTAACAGCTTGAGGTTGATCAGATGGCATACTTCATGAAACAAAGTCCTAAGTTTGATGGAGAGAATTATCTTGATTGGAAGAACAAGATGGTGATCCATTTGCAGTGCATTGGTTTTGAAGTTTTTGATGTAACTATCAAAGTAGCCAAGATACCTACCCTAGAAGACCTTGCATAGGATGATGCTATTGATAGGCAAAAGGAATTGTTTCATTAGAACGGTATTGCTAAAGAAGCCCTTATCAACGCCCTATCTGATGGTGAATTTTCAAAAATAAAAAAGGTAGATACAACCCACAAAATATGGAAGCACTTAGAAGACATATTTGAAGGAGACAAACAAGCAAAGGATGCACATAGAAAGACATGGAAGAAAAGATACAATGCATTGGAGATGCTTCTTGAAGAAAATATCAGAGCTTACAATCAAAGGATAAATGAAGTAGTTGTTGGAATCAGAAAAAATGGTGGAGAGATTTCAGAGGAGGACATTATGGACAAGTTAATGACTACTCTCACTCCTAAATATGAAAGAAAGATCAACATCCTTGATGAGACCATGTAGCTTACATATAATTTCAAGAGAGAGACTTTGATCAGCAAAATCTCAGCTTTTGAGATTTCAAGATTGAAGACAGAATCAAAGAGTGAAACAACTTTCAAAGCAACAGTTCATGGTAAGAAATCTGAAAACACTTCTAGTAATTTTAATGATGATGATGAAGAGAAAACACTAGATGATTTCATTGCTATGATTTCCAAAAGAGAAAAGAAAGGAAAAGGAAAATATGAAGGTCAATTTCCATTTAAGTTATTTTCATGTAATAAGATTGGTCACCTAATGGTAGTAAAGAGAATATTCAGATACTTGTAGGGCACTATAGATTATGGTCTATGGTATCCTAATTAAGAAATGTTGAGCTTCATGTGTACACTGATGCAGATTGGGTAGGATGTGTTGATGATAGAAAGAGTACTTTAGGTCGAGCAATGTTTCTTGGTGATAGACTTGTTACTTGGACAAGCAAGAAACAAAATTGTATTTCTCAATCAACAACAGAAGTGGACTATATTGGAGTAGCCTTGAATTGTTCTACAATTGTTTGGATCAAGAAGATGATAAAGGATTTTGGAATTAAGATTGATTATCCTATTGTTATTCATTGTGATAACACTAACACCATCAATATGTCTAAGAACCTTGTGATGCATGCAAAGACAAAACACATTGAGATCAAATATCACTTCCTAAGAGAAAATGGCAGAGAAAGAAGTCAAGTTGGACTAAGTGAGTACTAAAGATTAGTTGGTAGATATATTCACAAAGCCCTTGCCTAAGGATACTTTTGAGTATCTCAGGGAGAATTTGGGAGTAATTCCCTTCCCTAATTCTACTTAGATGAAAGAAGGAAAGGCATCAGTCCTCAGGGACTGATGGAAGGTTGACTACTCTATGTCAAGAGTAGTACCGGTACTTAAAATGAATGGCACCCTTTCCCATTGATGTCAAAGGGGGAGTAATATACAGAGTCATGAAAAATAGAAGTAAAAAGGAGTAATAGAATAAGGGGGAGCAACATTCAATTATGACAACATTTCAGTTGAGGAAATGGAAAATATTGGAAAATATTGTAGTAGATGGAGGATTCATCTTTGGGGGAGTTTTAAAGAGGAAATGGAGAATGTTATAAAAGAAATGTTCATTTGGGTTGGTGGTGGTTTTTCATTCCACATGTTTCCATCAATGCCAAAGGGGGAGATTGTTGGAGATTTTCCACTTGTCTATTCTTTTTGTTGATGATTATGCTAGGATGATGAATGTAATGTTTCTAAAAGAAAAATATGATGCATTTTAGTCATTTAAGTGGTATTTGGCTAAGGTTGAAAAGGAGACAGGTAGGAACCTAAAATGTCTAAGATCTGACTGAGGTGGAGAGTTTATGTCAAATGAGTTCAATCTATTCTACTATGATAGAGGAATCAAGAGACATGTGTCTGTACCTAGAACACCCCCATAAAATTGTATAGCTGAGAGGAGGAATAGATCTATCATGGACTATGCAAGGACATTAATGATTGAGAAGAGTTTTGCACATAAGTACTAGAGAGAAGCTATAAGTATAACTATTTATACCTTGAATAGAGTGCAAATAAAAAAGGTACAAATGTTACACCTTATGAGCTATGGCATGATTATGCACCTAATGTAAAATATTTTAGAATTTTTGGGAGCAAATGCTATATATTAAAGAATAATAGGAATGGAAAATTTGATGCAAAAAGTGATGAGGGCATATTCCTAGGTTATTCCACAAAAAGTAAAGCTTACAAGTGTTTGAACTCTAACACTATCAAAATTGTGGAAAGTGCAAATGTGAAAGTTGATGAATTTACAGAGAAGAATGAGCAAGGAAGAAAAATAGAACCTATAGATTATAGATCTTTTGTCTATATGGAAGAAGGAGAGGAGAGTAATATACCTGCACCTGATGTAGAATCTTGGGTAAGCAATACTGAGCATTAGGAAGAAAAAACTGAGCATTAGGAAGGTGCTGTTGAGCATTAGGAGGATGCTGCTGATTGTCAGGAAGAAGTTACCGAGCAATCAAAGGCTAAATCTGACAATCTTATTGATGAACCTGAAGAGGAAGGAGAAAATAAAACTGAAACTACTCTAGCATAGTATGTAAGAAGACATCACAAGCCTGAACAAATCATTGGAGATAAAGATACTGGAGTTTTGACCAGAAGAAAGTTGAGAGACCCTACATGTTTGTTGTGTGAATTTGAGCCTAAGAAAACAAGGGAGGCATTAGAAAATGAAGACTGGATTCAAGCCATGAATGAGGAAATAGACCAAATAGAAAAGAATGATACCTGGACTCTAGTGCCGAGACCAGAAAACAAAAATGTCATTGGAACAAAATGGGTATTTAGAAATAAGCTCAATGAACATGGACAAATCACAAGGAACAAAGAAATGCTGGTATGCAAGGGTTATGCTCAAGAATAAGGAATAGACTATGGGGAGACATTTTCCCTAGTAGCAAGATTAGAAGGAGTAAGGACTTTACTTGCATATACTGCTTACAGAGATTTTAAGGTATACCAAATGGATGTTAAATCTGCATTTTTGAATGGTATATTAGAAGAAGAATTATACATTGAGAAACCTAAAGGATTTGTTGACCCAAATAAGAGAAATATAGTTTTTAAGTTGAACAAGGCACTGTATGGTTTGAAACAAGCCCCTAGAGCATGGTATGAGAGGCTGCACAATTACCTGATACAAATTGGATTCTCAAGGAGAAATGACACCAACAATCTATACATGAAAGATGAAGAAGGTAAAGGCACTTTGTTAGCTAAAATTTTTGTAGATGATATCATATTTGATGGACAAGATGCCTTGTGTAAGAATTTTGTAAATGAGATGCAAACTAAGTTTGAAATGTCTATGTTTGGTGAGATAAAGTTCTTTGTTGGTTTGCAACTCTATCAGATGGAGAGAGGAATTTTTCTTACATAGTCTAAATATATTAAAGAGATATTGAAAACCTTTGGTATGGAGGACTCAAGGCCAGTAAGTACTCCCATGGCTACTGGACAAAAACTATCTAAGAATGATGATAATGCTAAAGTGAACCAAACTCTATATAGATCCATGATTTGAAAGTTGCAATATGTTGTTCACAGTAGACCAGATATTGCTCTAGCAGTTGGGATTGTGGCAAGATTCTTTGCCAATCCTAAGGAAAGTCATATGATGGCTATGAAAAGGATGATGAAATATCTAAAAGGGACAAAAGACTTTAGACTGTACTACAAGAATCATGAAAAATTTGAACTGAGAGTCTATACTGATGTAGATTGGGAAAGAAATGTAGATGATAGAAAAAGTACTAGTGGTGGAGCTTTCTTTCTTGGACAACGAATAGTTGCCTGGACAAGCAAGAAACAAACTTGTATTTCCCAATCTATAAATGACGCCGAGTATGTAGCAGCTGCAGTGAACTGTTCAAACCTAGTATGGATCAAGCAATTGTTGAAAGGCATGAAAGAAGAGATCACTGAACCAATTGTTATATATTGTGATAACACAAGTGCTATCAACATATCTAAGAACCCAGTGATGCACACAAAGACCAAACATATTTCCATCAAGTATCATTACTTGAGGGAACTGGTACAAGATAAAGAAGTGAGAATGGAGTATGTGAATACAAAGTGATGCAGTCAAGGAAGGAGAATCCAATTAAGGATGGTTCGACCTTGCAGCCAAACACCAACATAGCTGAAAAACACAACAAGAAACCAAATCTACAAGAAAACATGTCTTTATTCTTCAACTAACTAATTACATGCAATGTGCCAGGCTTTAAGGCCTTCCCGGTTATAGCCAATTAAAAAGAAATAAATAGTTCTCAAAGATCATGCAAGATCCAACACACTTCTCCTTAGCTAGCCCAAGTTTGCAACACAACAGTACATTGGTAGGCAATCCAAGAAAGATCTAAACCTGTACTTGAACTTCCAAGCAATCTTTTTTCTACCTAAGCTCACAAGCTACTAAATTTGCTAGATCTAATTTGAACTCTAGATTGATACCTAAACAACTACCCAAACATCTCCTTAAATAGTAAACCCCAGCCAAAAGTCAACTTTACAAACAATTAAATCCCAAAAGCCAGTTAGCTCCCAAATATACAAACATTAAATGCCAAACATCAGTCAGCTTACAAATAACTTCACAAATATTTAATTCACTGAGTCAACCTCCAGATCCACATAAGATAATGCAACACACCAAATCTAGTTCCCCACACATCCAACTGTCAATACATAACTTGAGGAATGCGACCCAGATTAAATGCACTAGTCGGCCAAGCTGAATCTCCAAGAACAACCATCAGTAAGCCAAACTACCAAGTTTCAGGAAATACATCGAGCATCCACACTGACTGAGCTCCCCAAGCATTACTAAGGACCAACAATGCCAAGTCTCCTTCAGTGACCAAGCTCCCTTCAGTGATTGAGTCCTCCAGTGACCGAGCCACTTCAACAACCGAGCAACAGACATAAACAATGAGACCCCGTTGGTAATCGAGCACCGAGCAACAAAACACCAAGTCATCAAGTGACCAACATCCATCAAAATCCAATAGAACTTCCAATTGAGAATCACCACCAAGACTAAGAAACACTAGTCTTCTATCGAGATCACCAGCCAAATAACCAAACTCCACCAGGTAGTTACTGAGACTGCTAGAATCTTTAGGCACTGAGCAATAAGCCAAGATGCCACTGCATCAGAATCCTGGGGTACAAAGAAAAGTGTGTCCCACACTTTCTCACCAAAGGGAACATTTGAAAAACACCAACTCCACTTCATGTTCACCAAAGGTTTCCACTCCATCATAGGAAAGAGAACCAATCTGCAACTCAACCAATCAACATGTCCAACATCCTGAACAAACCAAGCATTCAATCGATCACCAAGGATCAAGGAAGAATACCATCTTAGAATATCATCACTAGACTTATCACTATCAACTAGCAACTCAAGTCCACAACCAACAAACAATACCAGCATCACAACACCAAACAAAAACAACTCAGTAACACCAACATCACCGAGGTCTTCAACAATAGGTAACTCCATAACAACAATAATCTGAACAAGAACAACCAGATGCTCTGCAATTTCCATGTTAGGCACAACTAACTAAACATGAAAACTAATCTCCTCACTAGCCTCAACAAGGTCAGCAACATCATCAGTAATCATAGGTAACTCAGCAACAAGCACAAGTTGCTCTACATGTTTGATGTCAGACTCTGCCAACTGAACATCAAAACCAATTTCACATACCTCTTCAACCTCTAAACTATCATAAGAAACCTTGTCAAGATGTCTTCTCTCACGAACCAGTCTATGAACTGGTCAAACAACTTTCCTCTAGATCAGCATACTCCAACTCTAGTAAGCTCTACAAAGCTCGACAACACTTTCTCTTGCAAGGTTCTTAACTTAGTTCTCCACCCAGTCCAACAAATCCATTTCCAATCGAGAAAACCTCTCAAAAATCACATCACCAAGGTCAAATCCTCTCAGAGACATCTCCAAAGATCTTCAAAAACATTCTGCAATAATCCCCAACATCGACCACCTTGCGACAATCTCCAAGTTGTATGCAAGTTAGATCGCAACCTATAACCTTGCATGAACAACTAGGACATGATTTCACAAGTTCAATACCATAGATCTACAACTCAAATTGTGCACAATCTCTTTGCCAATAAGATCAACTTCACAAGATCAACCTTGCTAGGTCAACCCTCTGCTTCAACAAGATCAAACTCTTGCTCCAATAGGAAAAACTCTCACTTAAACATGAACCAACTTCACTCTAATAACACTTGATGCAGTCAAGGAAGGAGAATCCAATTAAGGATGGTCTGATCTTGCAGCCAAACACCCGCACAGTGGAAAAACACAACAAGAAACCAGATCTGCAAGAAAATAGATGTCTTTATTCATCAACTAACTGATTACATGTAATGTGTCGAGCTATAAGGCCTTCCCAATTACAACCAATTACAAAGAAAGAAAAAGATCTACAAGATCATGTAGGATCCAACAAACTTCTCCTTAGCTAGCCTAGGTCTGCAACACAACAGTACACTGGTAGGCACTCCAAGAAAGATCTAAACCTGTACTCAAACATCCAAACAATCTTTCTGCTACCTAAGCACGCAAGCTACTAACTTTTCTAGATCTAATCTAAACTCTAGATTGATGCCTAAACAACTACCCAAATATCTCCTTAAATACTAAACCCCAGCCACAAGTCGACTTTACAAACAATTAAATCCCAAAAGCTAGTCGGCTCCTAAATATACAAACATTAAATGCCAAACATCAGTCAGCTTACAAATAACTTCACAAATATTTAATTCACCAAGTTGGCCTCTAGATCCACATAGGATAATGCAACATGCAAAATCTAGGTCCCCACACATCCTACGGTCAATCCATAACTCAAGGAATGTGACCCAGATTAAATGCACTAGTCGGCCAAGCCGAATCTCCAAGAACAACCATCGGTAAGCCAAGCTACCGAGTGTAAGGAAATACACTAAGCATCCACACCAACTAAGATCCCCAAGCATTACCGAGCACCAACAATGCTGAGTCTCCTTCAATGGCTAAGCTCCCTTCAGTGATCAAGTCCTCCAGCAATCGAGCCACTTCAGCAACTGAGCAACAAGCATACACACTGAGGCCCTGTCAGTAATTGAGCACCGAGCAACAAAACACTGAGTCACTGAGTGACCAACATCCACTGAGATCCAATAGAACTTCCAACTAAGAATCACCATTAAGACCGAGAAACACTAGTCTTCTACCAAGATCACCAACCAAATGACCAAACTCCAACAGACAGTTACTGAGACTGCCAGAATCTTTAGGCACCGAGCAATAAGCCAGGATGCCACTGCATCACAAAGGAACAACTAGCAGACATATTCACAAAAGCTTTACCTAAGGATGCTCAAGAATATCTTAGAGGTAAATTAGGGGTGCTTCCCCTAACTGAGGCTTCCTAGTCAAGCTAGGAGCACTACATCAAATGTGCTTCACATAATATCTGATAGATTGATGTAGAAAAGGTCACACTTTAGGAATAGCCTAGAGTTGTGAAAAGAACAACAAAGCTATAGAAAATCATAAGAAAGATGATAGAGGGAGAAACATTGTTACTGAGCTGACAAGATGATACCTACATCTAAAAGATGCAAGTTCTAGTTTCTTCTTTGGCATTATTGTCAAAGAGGGAGATAAGTCAGATGAAAAAACATGGAAGATACACATGGAGAAGATCCAGTGGGAGTTACTATGTGGTTGGTCAAGCAAGTCAGGCTAAGTCATTCAGAATCAGAATGAAGCTAAGGATATTAAAAATATTTTTGATGACTTGACAAGTTTTGGATTGGTTGGTGAATCATGTGTTATTCATATGGTGTTTCCATCAATGCCAAAGAGGGAGATTGTTGGAAAATGCAATTGAAGCAATTTTTGTATTGTCATTGATGTCAAACCTTAACTGGTAAGACTGTTGCTATCTAAGGAAGTACTAATCTATCAGTTGATGAGAAGGATTAGGGAAAGGTTGGTAACAATAGCACCTAAGGAAAGGTTGAGTTATCTGTTGGAATTAGGAGAGATAGGTACTGAGAGGGGAGGGGTGAATCAGTGCCTTAAATTTTTTTTACTTGTAAACCTTTCTGATATGTAACTGTAAATAGTAATAACCAACCAAAACAACTTGAATCTAACTACATGTATCAATCATTCATTTAACTTATGAAAGTAAACAACATGACATCAATATGACAATCACATGACACAAGTATTTTGGTAAGTCAGAAACCCTTGTTAGAAGGTAAAAACTGCGATGTGAATGACACCCACAAATTCTTCACTACTACAGATAGAAAAGGTTTGCCTATTAGGGCTACAAGTTTTGATCACTTCTGGTGATCTCACCCTATTAGGAGTGACATGTTAGATAAGCTAGATCTACCTAGTTATAGGATTTTAACAACACTAATGAAGTGTGCACTTGGTAAAGAGATTTACATAAGACTATTAAGTCTACTCTATTAAGAGATTTTATCCAAAAACTCTATTACAATTGTCAGAAAGCAATAGGCAATTATCTTCTATTTGACAACTCACTTGTCTGATACAAATCTATAAGTCCTGATAAAATATCACCTTACTTGTGATGAATCTCTTCTCTGAACTACTCGGTAGCCTCTTCTGATTCTACTCAATCTGAATTCCTCTTTACTTGGTTCTACTCTGTTAACTGATAGACTTGAAGTTAGGAAATTGCTTCAAGTGCTCTGTGATTCATATATCAGCTCACACGAAAAATGATGCGAACACACAAATATATAGTGTTATGTTTTTGCTACTTTAACAAAATTAGGTTACACATCACAGTCATAACCCTAAGATCTACGGTGTACAATAATAACCTAGATCAACTATTATAAAAGATATATATTGCATTTAATGAATATCATTGCATTAAATGTTCCTCGATCTTGGTAAAACATTTTATGAACCGTTGTAATCGTATGCATAGAAGTATGTGCCATTTCAGATTACTATGCCATTTTTTGTGATCCTTGGTAGACACTATGTAAACTGCTCGATATATACTATGATGCTCGGTGTTTACTATTTGTCGGTGTCGGTGTCTGCTGGTGCTCAGTAAACTGTCTGTTGCTTGGTATATATGCTTTACCGACTAGTCTATTCTGCTTCATGTTACCGATTAGCTCAATGTAATTGACTGACCGATATCTTTACAAACCTTTGATACTAATGACAACCTTAAATGCTCAATAGAGATAACAATCTCCCCCTTTGGAATTAGTATCAAAACTTTGAATGTATATTGACAAAATTTTCTATATAACTTATATCTTCGCCATATACATATACACATCAATTTTTTTCTAAGTACTAAGTACTCCCCCTCGGTGCATGCTCCTAGTAAAATGTAGTATACATAGCATCTATGTACATATTTGGCATAACAACTTATACATTATTTTCCCCCTTTTTGATAGTAATGCCAAATACAAAAATTAAGTAGTATACTCACATCTTGTCAAAAATATGCTAGTGGGTTTTCTTCACTGACTCCAAGAGGTTGTCCCATTCCTCTTTCAAGTTGGTGAGAGCAATACGCTCAAGACCAACTTGTGCATGCATGTTAAAGATGTTATCTAACACCAAAATTTTTGGTGTTGCAACAAGGTGTTGGACTTTGACAATGTGTGCCTCAAATTTTTTTAGGTATGGTACGAGTTCTATCTATAACTCATTAACCTAATCTCCTATGTGCTCTTATTGTTTCTTGAAATCCGCTATTAACTACCCAAGTTCCTAAACTCAGTGAATGTGCTTTAAGAAAGCATGAGGTTCAGTTATAGCTGCATTTGTACTCAACTATATTTCTTCTTCCAATCCTTTGATCTTTTCACTGACTTCAACAGTGAAGGTGTTTGTAGTACAAAGCTTCAATAAATATTGACAAATTAGTTGGGTGATGGTTTTTATCTCGGTGATTACCTTAGATAATTTGACCTTCTTCAATGCCACTTCTAGGCTTATTTTCTGTGCTAGTTTGTGCTGTATCCTAGATTCTGCCCTTTCTTCAATCCGTTTATCTGCTTCAATATTTGGGTCATTGATCTTCTCGGCAAGTGTAGCAAGTTGATCTATGATAGGCATATCCTCATCAATGTTCACCTCAGGTACTACCTATTGGAGGATATCCTACACATCTGTTAAGATTTCTTTTCATTTGTGTTCTTGCTTCAATTTCTCTTGCACTGCCTTTCTTGAACATAATTCCCCATATTTACTTAATTCTTTGGGGCTTAGGGTCCTCTGGTCACACTAATGGATAATGATCACTTCATCTAGGGTGACTGACCCTTTTCCTTTCTTCTTGTTCTTCTTCCTCTTCTCCAGTGCTATAGGTGATTTCTTCTCAATGATGGCAATAGTTTTATCTCCAAATTTCAGAGTATCCTTCCTGGTTAACACACGTTCTTCCTTCTTTTGCTCCTCGGTAGCTATAGTCTCAGTTGATATAGTAGGAGTCTCAGATGTGGTGTCAAGTGGGATCACCTCTATTTCCTTTGTTTCTTCTATTTCCTTTTCCTTGGTGGAAGGTGCCTTTGTTTGTGTAGGTTCATCTATTTCTGTAGGTTTCTCTATGTCTTGATCCCCTGTGATGTCTTTGTTTTGCTTAGGGTTTGAGCCATCAGGTTGTACTTGGGAAAGAATTTTAGCTACTTTTGCAAGTACAGGAAGTTTACCCGGTAGTGATGTAAATAGACATTCAGTGTCTAGTGCTTCATCTTCATTTGGTGTAATATTTACATCTTCATCATCTTTGTCATTAGGATCACCATTTGTGATGTCCTCAATGAGTACATTGTCATCAGATTTCTTCTCCAGTTGAACTTCAACTTTATCTGATGCATCTTGTGAAATACTTATTTCTTCCTTGTCCTTAGTGATATCAATTGCCTCGGTAACTGATATACCGGTATTCTTTGATTTCTTTACTGTTCCCTCATCAATGCAAATACCTTTACCTTTGGAATTGTGTCTCTTCTTAGAAAAGTTTAAGAATGCTTCTTCCTCAGCTTTTTCTTCGGCCTTCAAAATTGATGTCCATATAGAATCAGTTGTGGTATCCATATCTGCTACATTTTCATCCATGATCATCAAGGCTCTATTCTTGATCATAAAGTTTTCTTGGTATTTGGTCAAGTATTCACTAACTTCTCCAAAGCTTAAATGTGAGGCTGCCTGAACTAGAGAACGTTCTCTCTTTCTTTTCTTGGTGTCTAGTGCAATAGCCCATTTTTTAGTAATTTTTTCATCCAAATTTTTCAGTAATGCATAGGTAAATTCCATTGGAACTTTCTTGAATTTTATCATCATTTGGATGACAGCCTCTTCTATCTTGGTTTGATCTTCTTTTGACATCTTGTCAAATCTATCTAGTAAGGGATCAGTGAGGTCTCCATGTTCAATTATGTCTTCAATAATTTCATCTATTGTTTTTGCCTTGTTACTGACCACTTTGAATTGATTGACATCATCTTCAGTCACAGTTTCCTCAAGATCTTCTTTATTTCTTATGAATTTTCTCCTTTTTTTTGGTGCCTCAGCTACAGTCTTGTTCTTTCTCTTAATTTATTTCTTTGTCAGTGTAGCTGCCCTCCTTTTTGTTACTTTCTTTGCTTCTTCCTTATCAGTTGGTGGTGCTGTAGTTGATGATCATGTCTTCATACCTTCATGTATAGGTGACTACTTCTTTATAGGAATTTCAGGTGGAGGAATTGGTGTGGGATCTTTTTCTTTGTCAGACTCGGTCTCCTCACTATCATATAGTTTTTCAGCCAACTGTAACTGACCTTCAGTTGCCTGTTCAACTAGTGTCTCTTCAGATGTCTCAGACACATCACCATATTTAGCAGTGAGATTTTTCTTCATCTTCTATACCTTTCTAGAAATTTTACTGATTTTTATATTTGTTGAAATTCTAGATTTGGCCTCTTTATATACTCCGAACCTAGTGGCAATGGGATCTTTTGGTAGTGCAAGCAGTGCATTAATAGATTTTAGTGTGAAATCATGGTTCATTTCATATCCCATTGGTGCCAACCATTTTATCCTAGGTTCAACTACTTTTATCAAAGTATAATCTGTGTTGACTACAAAACATATATCATGCTCAAATCTTTGAACTAATTCCCTCAGAATTCTACTTCTTTTATGCATTTTAGACTGAAACTCTTTGAAGTATGCATCAAATTCTATATTCAACATATCTCCTAACTTATTCATCATTTCATTAATCTATTTTGTTATCGGTATATCTAGTTTCCAATTTACCTTACAAGTGCCAGGTACATACTTTTGTAGATAAAATAATATGCAAGCAAGTAGTGATCCGAGCTTACATGTGTTAGACTTCTTTTTCCTTATGGTCTTCATATTCTCCTGAAGTTGATGAAATAGTACCTCAGCAAGTTCAACCTGGTGACCTTTTACCATAATTTTGTGCACCATGTCTACTACACTGTAGGGTACACTGTTGAGTCTGCTCGATTGAAATAACTTGTACTTGATCAAATGTGCTACAAATTTGACTGCTGGGTCTTTGATTGTCAAAATCTTCAATGCCTGACCATCCCATTGTGCTCCAGTATAGTTCTCAACATTCAATCATGATGAACTATGGAAAGCCTTAGCCTTGTCAGTCGTAGGGAGCCCAATAACCCTACTGATCATTTTCTTGTTGACCTCAATCGGTTTATCTAGCCATAATTTGTGATCATGATACCTGCTCAAAATGATTCTGATCCAATCTATTTTAAATGATTGCAGAAAGTGTATAAATCATGATAACCCTGATTCCTCAATATTCTTGTGATCTATTTTCAATTTACCATCGGGGCCATAGAGTTGTTGATATGCTGCTATAGTCTCAAAATCTCCAACTTCTCCGATTTTGGAATGAATATATGATCTTACGTCTTCTGTCAATAAAACCCTTTCTAGTATGCTCGAAAAAGCACCCATTGTATCTATTTGTGCTGTGACCTTGGGATGTGGCTTAAAATTAGGTTTGTCAAAATTTTCCCTAACGATTAGATTAACTTCCTCCTCAACACTTTGTGATTTTCTTACAGATGATGTAGATGCCATAAATAGATTCTAGGGTTTTGGCAAGCAGCAGGATAAAAAGTGTTTGATAGCAAATGAACTAACTCGGTATTATGAAGAGTGATGTCGGTTTGATCTAAAGTAGCCTTGAATCCTTCTAAAAATCTTTTAGCTCAAACTTTGTTCTTTGAATTCTCCGCTCTTCGAAATTGCAATGTAAAAATGAACTCTGTTCCCGTGTATTTATAGACTTTTCAATATTCCCACTTGAACTTTTGTGCAATAAATGCTTGACCTAACTTTTGGTATGAAACAGGTGTCATCTCGGTGACAACTAAATTTTCATCTGCTCGATTAACATAGAATTTCTTCATTGGTTGATACATGTGCTTGGTTAACCTTAGATAGTGATTACCAATGGGTAACCAACTCTCAGTCTCTCTTTTACTGACTGTATAACATTGTTAGCTCATGACATCTAAACCATAGTGCATCTTTATCCATGCTGATTTGGTATAAGTACATCATGCATAAGGAACTGTATGTAAAATATGATCATTTGAAATGTCAGTCCCATACATACCTATTTCACCTTAAGTGGAGGTACCGATGTCACCCAATCTAGTGGATGAGGTTTCACCGACAACATTACTTGACTCAACATTCTCATTAGATGCCTTCTTCCACATAGTGTTCCTCAACTTCATGATATTTGTGATAGTATATTCCCTTTCAAATATATGGTTTTCATCTGGTGCTTAGTCTCTACAATTCTTGCTTAAATGACTGACCCTATGATAGTGCATACAAGCCATTCCAGTGCTTGTCCATCTTCTTGATTGTCCAATCCGACTCTTTCTGTAAAAATTTGCTACAATGTGTCCATATCTACCACAAGCAGTGCAGTTAGCCCATGTATTATAATCCCAAACATAAGAGTTACCTTGTCTCTTCGGTTGATAGGGCTTTCGCTGTGTTTGCTGCTTAGGAGTCCATACTTGCTTCATCTTAGCCTTACACTTGCGTGCAGTGTGTCCATGTTTATTACAAGTATAGCATATTTTCTCCATAGTGGTATTATTAGAAAGCTGATTTTTCTTAGCTCTACACTCATAAGTAGGATGTCCAAACTTAGCACAATAGTAACAATATCCATTAAACTTAGGAGTGACATGAGGTTTACCTTTTGCTTTGCTTCTACACACATTAGATGTATGTCCCAGTTTTCCATAGTGATAACATGTCAGCACTTTAGGTTTTTGATTTTGATTAATGTTGACTTGTTCAGATTGTTGTGATGATTCTCCTTTGCCAATGTAGCCTATTCCATCTCTACCCCCAAATATTCTTTGATTAGACAAGAAATCATCAATCTTCTTAGAACTATCTTCAACAAGTTTCTTCATTTCATTTTGTTGCTATTGATTTTTCACTTCATTTCTTAACTTCTCATTCTCTTCTCTGAGTCTTGCAACATCTTCTAGTCTTCTTGACAATTCTCCATTTACTCGGTTTATCTCTTGATTTATAGTCATCATTTGATTAGTTACTTGGAAATGATGATCTGTGAGTCTATGTATCTCACTCTCTTTAGCTTGAAGTTGTTCAGTCATCTGTCTTTGATCATCAATAGCTAGATTCCTTTCTTGCTTGACTTGTTTTTCTTTGGTCATTATTTCTACCATTCTCACCATCTGAGATTCTTGACCGATTTGTAGTGCTTTTACTTGATCAGTTAAATGTTGATTTTTTTCAGATAAATCAATGATTATGCTATCAGATTCATCAGAGATGCTTCCAGAGCTAGATCCAATATGCTCAAACATTTCATCAATAGGTTCTTCATGGTAATCAATCTCATTTTGTAGAATAGCTAGGTTCTTCCTTTCAACTAGTAATTTCTTTAGTCCTTCCTTGGCTTGCTTATACTATTCCACATTCATTTGCATTTGTATCTTCTGATTCTCAATAGTCTTTTCAAGCTTGTATCTCTCCATGACTTAGATCTTTACCCTTTAGTGGTTAAACTATTCAATAAGAGAACTGTGCTCTGATACAAATTGTTGGAATTAGGAGAGATAGGTACTAAGAGGGGAGGGGTGAATCAGTGCCTTCAAAAACTTTTACTTGTAAACCTTTCTAATATGTAACTGTAAACAGTAATAACTAACCAAAACAACTTGAATCTAACTGCATGTATCAATCATTCATTTAACTTATGAAAGTAAACAACATGACATCAATATGACAATCACATGACACAAGTATTTTGGTAATGCAAAAATCCTTGTTAGAAGGTAAAAATTGTGGTGGGGATGACACCCACAAATTCTTCACTACTGTAGATAGAAAAGGTTTTCCTGTTAGGGCTACAAGTTTTGATCACTTCTAGTGATCTCACCCTATTAGGAGTGACATGTTAGATCAGCTAGATCTACCTAGTTATAGGATTTTAACAACACTAATGAAGCCTGCACTTGGTAAAAAGATTTACATAAGACTATTTTAGTCTACTCTGTTAAGAGATTTTATCCAAAAACTCTACTACAATTGTCAGAAAGCAATAGGAAATTATCTTTTATTTGAAAAATCACTTGTCTGATACAGATCTATAAGTTCTGATAAAATATCATCTTACTTATGATGAATCTCTACTCTGAACTGCTCGGTAGCCTCTACCGATTCTACTCAATCTAAATTCCTCTTTACTTGGTTCTGCTTTGTTAACTGATAGACTTGGAGATAGGAAATTGCTTCAAGTGCTCCGTGATTCATATATTAGCTCACACCAAAAATGATGCAAACACACAAATATATAGTGTTATGTTTTTGCCGCTTTAACAAAATTAGGTTACACACCACAGTCATAACCCTAAGATCTACGGTGTGCAATAATAACCTAGATCAACTATTACAAAAGATATATATTTCATTTAATGAATATCATCGCATTAAATGTTCCTTGATCTTGGTAAAACATTTTATGAACTGTTGTAACCGTATGCATAGAAGTATGTGCCATTTCATATTAATATGCCATTTTTTGTGATCCTCGGTAAACACTGTGTAAACTGCTTGGTGTATACTATGATGCTCGGTGTTTACTGTCTGTTGGTGTCGATGTCTGCTGGTGCTTGGTAAACTATCTACTACTTGGTATATATGCTTTACTGACTAGTCTGTTCTGATTCATGTTACCAATTAGCTCAATGTAAGTGACCAACCGATATCTTTACAAACATTTGATACTAATGACAACCTTAAATGCTTAATAGAGATAACATTATCTTGATACTTCAATGAGTACTTGATTATATGGCACAATGATAACATAATTTATTTCTTATCTAAGTAAGAAGCAAGACTGAACAAGTAGGCTTAACTGAGCAAAAGTGAAGAAATCTATTTTAAGCCGAGTGATGTTAGTGTCGACCGAGAGACAGTATATGCCAAGTAAATTCAGTTTTGATTGAACATCAATTTATTACTGAGTGATAGTATTTTCTGAGAAAGAAAATTGAAGAGGTGACCGAGTTTTACAGTGATGACCGAGGAGTTAAACATAGTATTGACTGAGCATTAGTAATTTACATTTGAGGAAGAATTCAGATTCCTAGCCGACATTGTTGAATTCTTGGGTTATGTAAAATGTGTTGACTTTATATATAAAGTGTATGGAGCGTTTAATGCATAGTAAATCATTTTATTGTGATTTTAATAGGAGATTTAAGATGTTTCTAGAAGGATGGATGAAGCACTTAAATCTTGGAAGGATTCGATGGATCTGACCTAAACCTAAGATCGACAGAGGAGATTAAGTGAAAAAAGAGAGATCTATCTATTGAAGAGATATAAGTTAACCTAAGTATGAGGTTGAGATGAGTGATAGATGTTGGAAGTTGTTGATGTTATTGACTAACAAAGCAGAAAGGATGAAGGTGAAGAGGTTGATCAGACTTGTGATTGCTTGAAGGTTTTTCTGAGTAGATCAGTGATGGAGATGGAAATGGTACTCAATCAGTAAGCCAACATATATGGGTGAACTGGATCTATTGTTTGCAAAGTGAGTTGTATATTTTTCAGATCAATACTACTGCTACTTTCTAACCATTATATCAATTAAATCTTTTAATCAAGATTGACCTAATAGTCATTGTATAAATCCTTTAATCAAGGTTGCATTCTAATGGAATGTACTTAAGTCCTCTAACAAGGCACACTCTTCACAGGGTGGTTGAAATCCTTTAACAGGGTCACACATAGTAGTGTGTTTGTAAACCTTTGACAGGGTTGGCTTTTCACAGAGCTCACTTCAGAAGAGTGGATATATCAATAGCATGTTACAAAGTGGTTTTTCCCAAATTGGGTTTCCACTATAAATCCTAGTGTTAAACTTGTGTGAATGTTTTAGTGTTAAACATTTTTGTGTTTTTCAAGTTGAATGCTATTGGATAGTGGACTACATTGTTATCTGTTCTTGGTATACATTCTGTAATGACTGAGTAGCTACTAGTTATTATATCTAGATTTGTTGAAGTGTTTGAAATTTTGTTTTATACATTTCGACCTAAGAACAACTGATTCACCCCCCCTCTCTATTATTCTAAATCATATTAACTGACCAAGTCAAGTTTTCTAAGCAAGTCTTATTCTACTAGTGGTATTTTGGAATTGGTTTACATTGACCTTTGCGGTCCTATGAAAGTTCAAAGCTATTATGGAGATCGATACTTTATTTTGTTTGTTGATGATTATTCAAAAATGATGTCAGTAATGTTTCTTAAAGAAAAATTTGATGCATTTCAAATGTTTAAGTGGTGTAAGGCTAGAGTTGAAAAAGAAATAGGTAAATAGCTGAAGTGTCTAAGATTTGATAGAGAAGGTAAATTTATCTCTAATGAATTTATTGTCTTCTATAATGATCATGGAATTAAAAGACAAGTGTTTGCACCAAGGAAACCACAATAGAATGGGATAGCTAAGAGAAGAAATAGATCTATTGTTGACTATGCTAGAACTTTTTTGATTAATAAGAAAATTGCACAAATATTTTGGAGAGAAGCTATAAGAACTATAGTTTACAGACTTAGCCGAATACAGTTGAAGAAAGGTAAAAAATATGACACCTTATGAATTATGGTTTGGAAGAACACTGAATGTAAGTCATTTCAAAATATTTGAAAGTAAGTGTCATGTATTGAAATATTCTAGAAATGGAAAGTTTGATTCTAAAGGTGATGAAGGAATATTTCTTGGTTATTCTTCAAAGAGTAAGAGTTTATGAATTTTGTGAAAAGAATGAAGAGGATAGAAAAAATGAACTTAAGGATTATAACAGAGTTTTTTATGTACCAGATGGAAATTTGGTTGACACAACTAAGTAGCATCCATGAGAAATTGATGAACAAAATGAGCCTGCACTAAGATATGAGAATAATGATGATCAAGCTACCAAACCTATATTAGAAAAGTATGTGAGAAGACACCACTCACCGAGAAAAATTATCGGAGACAAGAATGCAAGAGTGTTGACAAGAAGTAAGTTAGGAGATAACTCTTGCTTGATTTTTGAATTTGAGCCTAGATTGGTAAAATATGCACTAGAGAATGAAGATTGGATGAATGATATGAAAGAGAAAATAGATAAAATTCAAAAGAATAACACATGGTCACTGGTACTGAGACCTAAAGATAAGAACGTGATTGGAACAAAATGGATTTTTATAAATAAACTCAATGAAAAAGGAGATGTGATGAGAAACAAAGTTAGACTAGTCTACAAAGGGTATGCACAAGAAGAAGGAATGGACTGTGGTGAGACTTCTGCACCTGTTGCTAGATTAAAAGGAGTAAGAATACTACTTGCATATACAAATTATAAAGGATTTACAATTTATTAGATGGATGTTAAATATGCAATTATGAATAATACTTGAAGAAGTCTACATAGAATAGCCTGAAGGATTTGTTGAAAAGAACAATAAGAACATGGTCTGCAAATTGCATAAAGCTTTATATGGATTGAAGCAGGCTCCCCAAGCATGGTATGAAAGACTGTACTCTTATTTAGTTAAGATTGGATTTGAAAGGACTAGTGCTAACAACAATTTATACTTAAAATGTAATAAATTTGATGAAATTCTGGTTGTTGGGATATTTGTTGATGACATTATATTTGGAGGTAATGAGATAATGACCAATTTATTTTCCAAGGAAATGAGAACATAATTTGAAATATCTATGATAGCAGAGATCAAATTATTCATTGGACTTCAAATACAACAAGTTAAAGATGGGATCTACATCACTCAATCTAAATATATTAAGGTTTCTTGAAAACATTCAATATAGAAGACTCTAAACTGATTGATGTTGGCAAGTAGTCAGCACATGCACATATATGGAATGTTGTCATTTATGGAAAAAATTATCAGTTTTATCATCACACATATTAGATATGATGAATATGTTTGAATGTAATTGATGAATGGAAAAATATATAAGTCCATAGACTGTTCCAGTAACCCAGTCTGATAAAAAATCTTAGCAAGCATCACATAAGTTGTATTAAGGCTTGCAATATTAATGAAATGCTTGTAGAACACCAATGAACACATGTGTGAGGTCACATGTGTTCATATTGATGGATCATAGAGATATGCTCAATTGATTGGATGTGAAGACAATAAATAGAGCATAACATGTTAGTGATCATTGAGGCCGACCTTGTGAATGTTTAGTAAGTTATTTTTGTATGTTATCTTGTATTTATGGCTGATTGAGGATACTAATGAAGCATACAAGTGCACTTGAATTAATATGATGTTTAGATAGAGTAATATTGAATAGCTTTTGTAATTATACCTCTAACATGGTATACGTATACAAATACTTTTATAAAAGAGTCTGATGATCACATGAGGACATTGGATGGATGTTAGATGTGAATTGTGAAGACATCCAAAAGGAAGAGAATAGATCAAGAGGAAGGAGAAAAAGATGAGTTCTTCTAAGAATACTTTGTTAACTCTTTGTATTCAGGATAACAATTTTTTTGTAAGTGTTGTTGCACCTATTGTACACCCCTAACAGGTTTTTTTTTGCCTTTAATAGGACTAGGACTTTTAATAGGGTCAATTCATAAATATGGATCTCATTGTATATATACCCTAACAGGGATCTGCCTATATTATAATTATTAGCTCCTAAGAGGGCTATAACTTCTAATAGGGTTTCAAGATTTATAGTACAGAATTTAGAGGGTACCATCTCCACTGGGGTTTTCCCTTAACAAGGTTTCCTCAAAAATAAATATGGTGTTATCAGTTCTTCTATGTTTATATTTTTTTCATGCTTGTTAATTTTATATTATATCTTTATCTATTTCTTAAGGAAAATAAAGAAATTGAAGAATACAATAAAGTACTGTAACACTGATTCACACCCCTCTTAGTGTTACCAAATCCTAACAATTGGTATCAGAACATCATGTCCTTGAAATAAAATCTTAACAGCTTTGGGGAGATAAAGATGGATTTGGAAAACTTGAAGAAGAATTATGAAATGGCTTTGTAAGATGTGGACATCGCTAATGCAAATAGAGTGGATCTAAAGTACAAGCTAAGGAAGGGAGATGCCATTATTAAGAAGTTGAAGCAACAAATTGATCATGAGAGAAAATTGAGAGATGGTATTATGGAAGCACAAAATGAAGAGTTATCAGACCAAGATCAAATTGAGGAGCTGAAGCATGAAAAGGATTCATTGAAGGATGAATTAGAGATCACAAAATTGAACTTAATGAAATAACTTAATGTTGAAAAAGAAGTAAATGAAAAGTTGAAAAATGAACTGTTAAGTACAAAGGACAAGATGGAAACTTTAGAAAGCAATTTGACTACATTAAAGACAAAAGTATGATAAGGTAGAGAAATAATGCATCACCATTACCGGTGAACTTGATCAAACTAAAGGTCACATAGAAAAACTTCATGAGAGCAGAAAGAAATTGGATGAGAAAATTGACATGCAGAAGCCTGTTGGAGAGAAGACATGAGTAGGATTTAATGACAATCTGGATCAGAGGAAAGATAGAGTTGTGGTGAATCTTGGTTCACCTAAGAAGTTAGAATCTAGGGTTGTGATAGCAGAACCCGAGATACCTCCTTGCAAGGACAATGACAAGGATTGCAATCATGAAGATCAATAAAAGAAATTAACTAAAAAAGGTAATCCTAAGCCCATGTTTACTAGTTTTTTCTTTAATTATTACTTGTATGGACACAAGATAAGAGAATGTAGAAAACCAGATATGAGATCTTAGTAGACCTACATATGATCACTTGAATGATTTTATTAAGAATAAAAAAGAGAAAATCTTGAATGAGCCAAATATGGAGAAAGGTGAATTTAGTAAAAATGTTGAACTTAGGCAATCTGAGGATAAGGAAACAAGAAAAGATAATGATAATATGCAAGATAATATTTCTAATCCCAGCAATAATGAAACTAACAAGATAGTTGAAGAGGTTAAGAAACCTATTTCCATACCTAGAAAGATTGTGTTTTACAAATGTAACAACTTTGGTCATATTGATAAATACTGCAAGTTGCAAATTGACTATAGTCAATTGAAACCCAAAAAGAAGGTAAAATGTTTTAAGTCTAACAATGATAGACATGTAGTGAAATATTGTATATTTAAGAGACCAGTGAAGAAGTCCTTCAGACCATTCGTAAAGGAAAAAGAATTGAATGAAGAAGATACAAAGCTAGTAGAACTGAAAGAAAAATATAGGGAGAAATGGGTCAAACAAAATGAAACTATGGAATTAGAGGTTAAGAAAGATGAAGAACAAAATGTGAACATTCAGAAGAGTCCTAAGAGTCTCATTGAATCATTGCTAGGGTGCATTGCTTCACCATCTTTATGATGGGTGATGTATGCCTTAGGGGAGCATGAAAGATTAATACTGGAGTTAGATAAAAAGCCCCTATATGGATGATTTAAGTTGTGTGAACTTGAAGGAAACTTAGTTACTATGTTGTGTGATCTTGGCCAAGATCACATTAGATTTGGAGATGTCTGTGAGAAGGTCTACCAATTTGAGCCTGCACTGGTTTCTTATAGCTTTATGAGTAGTTTTTGGGACTTGTGCCAAATTATCTATAAGGTTAATATTGTGGTTGAATTATCTACCATTTACACTGAGATTAGAGAGCATTGAAGAGTCTAGAGAAATAGTTGGAGCTTGAAGTGTTTGCAGCTATGTTTGCAAAATACTCACACGACCGCACGAGCTAGATATTTGTGATTATTCCAAGAAATCTTTGTCAATTGTAGCAACAAAGTAATTAGTATAGATACACCTAAGGTTTTCAATTTACTTGAGAGAAATAGATACAAATTTAAGATTTAACCCTTCAAATCTACCGAATAGGATCAAGAGGGAGCATTTTCACACACTCTAGTTGGTGTTCTTCATGTCAAAGACATCAAGGCATACATTCACAATAATATTGAATTAGCAGGCACATCAGAGATTTATGATGAAATGCTAGGGTTATTTAATGCAAAAAAACCCTAAGAGAAGAATGTAGGAAAGTTAACGGGTTGCCAATAGTCAAATACATGGAGAGATTTGAATTTGATGAATTAGATTGGATTAAGATTGTATTAATTAGAATACATGATGAATTCATATGGATTTTTGGATCCCCAACTAAGATCACCAAGGAACTATTACATGAGATTACTGGATTACCTATGACATGTAAGATACCTACTGTTGAGAAGAACATAAGGTTTGAAGTAGAAAAACTAACAAAAAGAAAATGGAAAAAAAGAGCCATGCCTATAAATGACATCACACAAGAATATGTCAAGCTAGTAGAAAAGATATTGGGATACAAATGTTGGAAATACAAATGGGAAAGTAGTACTAAGAGGGGGGGGGGGGGGGTGAATCAGAACTTACTAACTTCTATCCCTTTAAACCGTTAAAACTTTATGCATCATGTAAACAAAACTTGAACAATCTAAGTAATATATCATGTTAAGCAACATACATGAAATCATACATAACACAATAGATTTGGTAACCTAGAAACCCTTGAAAGGTAAAATTGGGGTGGGGATGACACCCACAAATCTTCACTACTGCAGATAATAAAGTTTTCCTATTAGGGCTTACAAAATTTGATCATATCATTATCTACCCTATGAAAGGTCTACTCTATTAAAGGCTAAGAGACTTATTCAGTCTACCTTGTTAAAGGATTTACAAACTTACAATAAAGTAAGCACTTGGTAAAGAGATTTACAAAAGTCTGCTAAGACTACTCAGTTAAGAGATTTACCCTAATACATTGGTTAAAATGTCTCAGTATATGATCCTTCAGTTTGCACTGATATGTTGATAATAGATCTTCTCTTTACTGTATGATTGTGATCTCTTCTATCTGATCTTTCTTGATTATGTCCTTTCACTACTTTTCTTGGTCACTGAACTTTATCTGAATAATTTTCCTGATTATTTCCTCATACTCACATACTCACAGTATTCATCTGATCTCAATGTCTATGACTTTTCCTAGTTTGATTCTCTATGACTTTTCCCAGTTTGTAAGCTTCCATCTTAAGATCTTTTCCTCAAGTGGTTAGACTTCCCTATGAGAAACCCTTTTCTCTGATACCAATTGTTGGAAATACAAATGGGAAAGTAGTACTGAGAGGGGGGGTGAATCATAACTTACTAACTTCTATCCCTTTAAACTGTTAGAACTTTATGCATCATGTAAACAAAACTTGAACAATCTAAGTAATATATCATGTCAAGCAACATACATGAAATCATACATAACACAATAGATTTGGTAACCCAGAAACCCTTGAAAGGTAAAACTAGGGTAGGGATGACACCCACAAATCTTCACTACTATAGATAATGAAGTTTGCCTATTAGGGCTTACAAAATTTAATCATATCATGATCTACCCTATGAAAGGTCTACTCTGTTAAAAGCTAAGAGACTTATTTAGTCTACCTTGTTAAAGGATTTACAAACTTACAATAAAGTAAGCACTCGGTAAAGAGATTTACAAAAGTCTACTAAGACTACTCGGTTAAGAGATTTACCCTAATCCACTTGTTAAAATGTCTCAGTATATGATCCTTCGATTTGCACTGATATGCTGATAATAGATCTTCTCTTTACTGTATGATTGTGATCTCTTCTATCTAATCTTTCTTGATTCTGTCCTTTCACTACTTTGTTTGGTCACTGAACTTTGTTTGAATACTTTTCCTGATTATTTCCTCATACTCACATACTCTTAGTATTCATCTGATCTCAATGTCTCTATTACTCTCTCTGATTCACACACATATCTCTATTCTAGATCTTTCCTTTATATAGTAACAAAAATGTTTTACCGTTACAAAATCTACGGTCCAGATATATTCCTATTGTTGCCTATACTATACAAATTTTTGATTGGCTAAAGGTTATACATAGGGATCAATGATAGCAATATGGATGCGTAACCACCTTTGTGATTACCTAAATAGACAACATAGAAAATATAATTATCACCAAAAATGGTTTACCTCAATCATTGTGCCATTTGAGACTTGTATGTCAATTCTGGCTAACTCGGCAAAAGTTATCCTGGCACTTGGCATCAACTATCCTCGATATCTACTATACTCGACATCTGTTGAACTTCTCTGTCACTCAGTAGTCATTGATATATGTAACTCAGCAATAACTATACTCGGCATATTGCAAACATATTGTGATCGTGACTTTACTCGATAGTACTACTGCTCGGTAAGTATACAATACAAAACTCAGCCTTTATAGAATGACTTGATCACAATGATGATCAACCATCCTTGCCTAGATTTATGACTAAGTGTAAGACACTAATAGTCAACAAAATTATAGAGATCTACAATCTCCCCCTTTGACATTAGTGGCAAAAACACTTTGTCATGACATTCGTATATACAATTACAAAAAATATGTTTGTATAGCCTAAAACTCCCCCTGAGATATATATACATATTCAAAATTGTGATACCTGTCCCTGTTTACACTTGTGTCATGATAATTCCCCCTTGTTTTTGACACGACTAATTTCCTCATCAGTAGGTAAGTTACAGATTTTATCTAGAAAAGGTTTGTGCAGCACCATGATCATGTATAATACATCGGTCCATGCAGTTGAAGCAAGATTTAACACTTTAGTTTGTACTTCTAAATCAGCGGTGAGACTGATGAGACCTTCAGCTATAGACAAATGTGAATCAGTCTGGATCAATGTTGTAGCCTTGGCTAATTTTCTTTGTATAGCCTCCAAATGTGGTGTCAGAATAGTTTGAATAGAAAGTAGTCAAGAGAGAATCTTGCCATCATTTTCCATCAGCTCGACTAACTTACCCTATGTCTGCATTACCTTAACATAATGTTCGGCACTGGTGCTAGCATCCAAAGTCAGGGACTAACTTGAAACTTTGATCTTTTGCTTGAGAGTTTCAAGCAAGCGTTGGTTCTCATCTATGAATAATTCAACATTGCATATCTTGGCTAGTAGAGACTATCTGTCCACAACTAATCTCTTGGTCTCCTTAACCAAAGTTGACAACTTAACTAGTTTGATTGCTATCTTGGCAGATATCTTATCCCGCATTTTTGTCTCAAATCTACATTCTAACCATTCAAATAGCTTATCACTTGCACAACTCGTGTCATTATTTACTTTCTGAACAATATGTACAAGTTGTTCCAATATGGGAATGAAACTATTTACATCAGATAAGTCATAAACTTCATTAAATATGTCTTTTATTTCATGAAGAACTTGTTTTTGCTGATCCTCCCTTCGGAGTTCTACTTGTCCACTTTTCCTTGTTAGAAAATCTTTCATTATCTGTAGCTACTCAAAAGTAAGGTTATCAGTATCCCATTTAGGAATAACAATTTCTCTTCTTTTTCTCAAGGATTTCTTTAATTCCCCTCTGGCTGCTTCCAGCTGATGTAATGCTAGTTGTACTTCAATCTTTTGATTCTCTGTGACTTTTCCCAGTTTGTAAGCTTCCATCTTAAGATCTTTTCCTCAAGTGGTTAGACTTCCCTATGAGAAACCCTTTGCTCTGATACCAATTGTTGGAAATACAAATGGGAAAGTAGTATTGAGAGGGGGGTTGAATCAGAACTTACTAACTTCTATCCCTTTAAACTGTTAGAACTTTATGCATCATGTAAACAAAACTTGAACAATCTAAGTAATATATCATGTCAAGCAGCATACATGAAATCATACATAACACAATAGATTTGGTAACCCAGAAACCCTTGAAAGGTAAAACTAGGGTAGGGATGACACCCACAAATCTTCACTACTGGAGATAATAAACTTTTCCTATTAGGGCTTACAAAATTTGATCATATCATGATCTACCTTGTGAAAGGTCTACTCTGTTAAAAGCTAAGAGACTTATTCAGTCTACCTTGTTAAAGGATTTACAAACTTACAATAAAGTAAGCAAGCGGTAAAGAGATTTACAAAAGTCTACTAAGACTACTCGGTTAAGAGATTTACCTTGATACACTGGTTAAAATGTCTTATTATATGATCCTTCGATTTGCACTAATATGCTGATAATATATCTTCTCTTTACTATATGATTATGATCTCTTCTATCTGATCTTTCTTGATTCTGTGCTTTCACTACTTTGTTTGGTCACTAAACTTTGTCTGAATACTTTTCCTGATTATTTCCTCATACTCACATACTCTCAGTATTCATTTGATCTCAATGTCTCTATTTCTCTCTCTGATTCACACACATATCTTTGTTCTAGATCTTTCCTTTATATAGTAACAAAAATGTTTTACCATTACAAATTCTACGGTCCAGATATATTCCTATTGCTACCTATGCTATACAAATTTCTGATTGGCTAAAGGTTATACATAGGGATCAAAGATAGCAATATGGATGCGTAACCACCTCCATGATTACCTCAATAGACAACATACAAAATATAATTATCACCAAAAATGATTTACCTCGATCATTATGCCATTTGAGACTTGTATGTCAATTTTGGCTAACTCGGCAAAAGTTATCCTGGCACTTGGCATCAATTGTCCTTGACATCTACTATACTTGACATCTGTTGAACTTCTCTATGACTCAGTAGTCATTGATATATGTAACTCAAAAATAACTATACTCGGCATATTGAAAACATATTGTGACCATGACTTTACTCGGTAGTACTACTGCTCGGTAAGTATACAATACAAAACTCAGCCTTTACAGAATGACTCGGTCATAGTGATGACCGACCATCCTTGCCTAGATTTATGAATAAGTGTAAGACACTAATAGTCAACAAAATTATAGAGATCTACAACAAATTCCAATATAGCAGTAGAATAAATAGTGTGTCGACTAGTTTTGTTCACATGGCATACAAGATGGTAATTGAGGATGAAGAGTATGACCTATGCAAGGTCCTTAGGTAGTAGCTAATGGAAAATCTTACACAAATAGAGAGGAACAAAACAACACATTTTAGATTTGGATAACTAATTATGTACATATTCTTTTATGTTATGAGAAGATTTCCTAACATGTACCTATGGAGATCTGATAGATGCCCCATGCAGATGATTAGTGATTGTTACAAGAGAAGTGATAAGAAAAATAAGCATGCTAAGATTGCAGGAATGATGAAACTCTTTCAAAAAAAAATGCATGAAAGGGAAAGACTCCCTTGGAGACAAGTTGATAAATATAAGAATGACATTTGTTTCAAGGTGAAAATTGACAACACATATTTTGAAGCAGTAGAACCTAGAACTTCATGGGATACCCCTATGTGCTATGATGTTGACTACACCATTCTAGAGCTTCACATTCAACATGTTTTACAGTCCCCTAAAGAACCCAATGTTCCTAGATGGGGCACATATGAAGAAAAATACACAACAATAAAGGAAGATCTGGTAAAGGGGAGAAGGGCAAAGAAAGTTCAATCCCTTGTTGACAAATTAGTAGGGAAAATTGGAACAACAAAAGAAGAGATGAAGTCTGTCAGGGAAAAAGTGGTAGAACTTAGGGAGAAATACAATATTCCCCCTCCTTGACCTAAGATTGAAGCACCTCAAGTAGTAGAGGTTGAAGAAGAAGGAGAAAAGAAAAAAGATGACACTCCTACACCCACTAGGAGAACATCATAGAGACAAGCTGCACGAGAAGCTACACAAGGTCAAAAACCTCCTAAAGCTAAGACAAAGGCCATGGATAGTGGATCAAGAGGGAAGAGGAACACACTTGATACTCCTCCATCTTCCCATGGGAAGGATAAATAGAAAAAGATTGCAGAACAAGAACAAGAAGATGAAAAGGATAGAAAAATTCAAAAGGAAAACCTAAGGGAACTTGAAGAAAACAAGAAGATAGCAACATAGGAAGAATATAAGAAACACCAAAAAGCACAAAGGTATTTGTTTAAGCCCTTCATAAAATTTCTAGAAAAGAGAGTAGTGAATGATGGCAAGCTTTCCTCTATTGAAAAACATTTTGATAGATATGACGAAGAAGAGAAAAATAAGATAGAGTATATAGTTTTGGAGCATATGCTCTCCTTTAAAAAGAATATGATTGAAATAGAAGGTCAAATTAGTAAGGACCTATTTGAGAGACTAGATGAAAGAAAGAAGAGAGCCTTGGATGAAGACACCAAGATGAGATAGGTTACTCTTATACATAATATTCCTACCATGATAGGGAGTGAGATGGTAGAGTGGATTGAGAAACTGAGGACCAAAACTAAAATCATCAAGTTTATGGCCCAAAAATATGAAGAGGTTGAGAAAGAAACACATGAAAAGGTTGGAAAACTACTCCTTAAGGAGGGACCCAATCTTGGAAAGTCTACAAGGACCCCAACCCCATTGATCATCTCCAATGAGTCTGAAAATGCCAAACTTGCAGAAGAGGCTGCAGTTCCTAAAGAGCCAAAGGTAGTAGATACTACCTTACCTAATTTCTACATAGACAATGTTGGAATTTCACTATACATAGAGTAGGATACATCTAATCCATTTCAGATAATTGAAACTTTGGCCAACATTGATGTAATAGTAAAGAATCTTGAGCCTCTCAAGATCTCTCAAGAAGAATCAACTAAGGAGTAAGAAAGGGAGAAAAACCCTAAAAAAGATCAAGTAAGAGAAGAAAAAGATGAAGAAAAAGAAAAGGAAAAGGAGAAGGCATAGTAAAAGGTAGAGGAATAGGAAAAAGGACTGCTACCTATCACCACTTTTTCTACACCTAGTTTTTTGGCAAGTGGATCCTATTCACTTACAACCAACTTAGAGGATATGGATGACATAGATCTAATGCAGTGGTTAATACTTGCTTTTGTTAAATCAAAAGAAAACTTGGAGAAGAATTCTGATAAGACTGCAAAGACAATCTAGCAAGCAACACAAATGATAAGTAAGTTTTTGATTATGCCTCCTATAGATATTGAAGATCCTATAAATAATTTAGATAATGTTCTAAGTATAGTAGAATAAAGTTTTGATATACTAAAAGAAGCAACAAGAATAAAAGTGGTAGATGACTTTAAGAGGTTAAGGATGAAAGATACTCTTGATGGGATCAAGAGTGATCATAACACATTGATTTCTACTGAAAAGGAAATTAAATCTTGTCTGAAAGATGGAAAATACCTATATAGACTATGCATGACTTCCCATAAGCATGTAAATAGTATATCGGATATTATAGCTCAAGATGAGGAGGCTTTGGAAAACCTCTCTAAGGATTTTGAAAACAAGAAAATTCTAGATGTAAATAAGGAAGCAAACATGATCATGGATAAAATCCATACCTTGAAGGTGGAAAAGGATAGAGTTTAGAGAAGATTCACAAAATTAAGGAACTTTTTGAGTTCAAAGGTCAATAACTTGGAGACTACTCATGAGGACCTTTAGCTTAGCCTCAAAACATTTCAAGGATTAGTACCTACTGATGTAGAGGAAGTAGAAAAGGCCACATTTGGTCTTAATGGAATGATTCAGGTAGCAGAGGCAATCAAAGTAGCTTGGGATGCTGACATGTAGATTTTGAAGACAAACTAGAGAGATGTATTGCAGACAGTGAACAACCCCATAATAGGTAATAATAATCATGTCAAAGCTTTTCCTATGAATAGTGTATTCAAACTATGTATTATTTTCCTATCACAGAGTGCATTTAAATTTTCAACCTAGGGATCTATACTTGAAATGGGATAGTACATTTTGTGTACTAAGCCTCTCATAAAGTCATATTACTTAAGTTGCAGGAAAGGAAAATACATAGAAAGAACTAGGCTATTGCTGCAGGAAAGTAAAACACATAGCTGAATAAATAAAAATGATGTAAACAACCATAAATTTAACTTCAACCTATTTTATCATTCCAAAGCATGTACTATGACTATATCTGCATATGCTGTAGGAAAAAATATAGGTATAATGCTGTAGGAGAAAGCAGTGAACACTACTTCAAATACTGAAAATAGTTAAACTACTTATTCTACTCTAATCTATTCCACCTCCCAAGTGGGCCCCCTTGGTTGGTTTTGATTAACTATGAACATAAAAGATAATTCAAAATTACTCTTTCATTCCATATATTTAGAAAATTGACTACATCAAAATGGTACACAGAACCAAAGAGTAACTCGCTTATCAATATAATAGTAATACAATTATTTGTCTAACTAGATTTCCAACAATTATATCCCTATATATAGAGGATTGACATTTGAACATTCAAATAAGTTTTGACTGATTCATCCATGAATAAAGGAGAACACGTTAGTCCACAATAGAAGATCATAAAGACTAAACAACCATTTCAACAGAATATTGATTGTAGAGGAGATTTAGCATAGTCGTGTCCCTATATTCCCTAAGACATTCATTCCTTAAATTCTGCAGACATGTCCCGTGGTTGTCTTAATGATTCTTCTTATCATGGTTGAAACATCATCACTCCTCATTAATGTAACCAATTTACGCTCTAGTTGTTCCTTCTATCTTGGCAGATTAGTTTGTGGATATGTCTGTACTTTTAGTATGTATACAAATTCAAGCACTTAGAAAGTCACACAAATATTTTGGGAATGTCTAGGAACAGAGCATAAAAATAACATAAAACAAAGACAAATTCTAGTCGCATTATTTCCCCCCCAACAAGTATAATGATTTTCCTCAAGTATTACACTTCTTGTAAACTTATCTGAATTCTCCAACCTCAGTTTTTCCTCTCCACTTGCTCTTGAAAGTATAGTATAACCCTTTGGTTCTTTCCCAATATTTCATTTGGTAATCTTCTTGCAGCTGATCCAACTTTGTAGTGTTAATTTCATACAACAGCCACAGGAGTATCAGTGGCTGAAAGGTTAGAGGACACCATATCTCTCTCCTGATTTGTCTCCCTAATTTCATGTATTTTGGTGCTTTGTTTACTACTGCCTCTAAATTAATAGGAATATGTGGTTCAGAAGTTTTGAAAACCTCAGGCAATCTATTCCATCTACTCTTAACTCTAGCTAGGGATCTTTGGAATGTGAAATAAGGCAATCCATGGTATTCTCTGTACACTTTATCTCTGATAGAAAAAATCTTGTCTCTGGTATCTGGTTTTGTCTTTCCATGGGTAAGTGTTAACCAATCTCTCAATAGAACATATGGCTTACTAGATTTAGCTCTTAAAGGTAAATGCTCTGACTTTTGCCGATCCCTATAATTGTCCAGTTGTCTATCATAATTGGCTTCATTATGAAATGCTTTTAAATGTACATACCCTATGTAAAGTAAGGGATTCTAATCAGTTGCATTTGGAATGACAAAATTATGAAGATACAACTCACAAAGAAAGTTATGTTGCCAAATAGGAAGTGTCTGATAGAAACCATAAAAATCTTCATTTATTCTAAACTCAGAGTCTTTATCTTGGATAGTCATCATTAATTGGAATAGAAGGAAGTGCTCTTTTAAGAAAATGACATAAACCCTTGGGGGAGGTCTACAAGCTATGATTTGATCAGCCAGTTTTAGGGCGTGATCGATCTTTTGTTTTTGTTTCTCTATTTATTCTTTTATGTCCTTAATTTGTTCTTTTTGATCATCAATCTCCTTTTTCATCTTTTTCCTTTCCTCTCCCCACATAGTGTTCTTGAAGATAAATTGGGTGTATATACTAAAGAGAATAGATTGCAAGGTAGGCAGACCAAGCTCCTCTGGTTGATTTTTCTATGTTTTATCTACAATATAGGCTTTCTCTAGATAATCTGTATACCAAGTTCTCCTGAAAAAGTACTATGGCATTCTGAGTATAAGAATAGACTGGTGATTGAGGTAGCTGGAGCTCCTCATGATAGTCCTCTTGAACTGTTTGAGTTATTTCTTCAGGTCTACTTTGTTGTGATGGAGGCTCATTAGGAGATGAATCACCTACATTCTAAGGAGGATCTGAAATATTTGGTTGAGTTGGAGAATCATCTGAGACATAATCAATATGAGGCTCTATAGTAGGATTTTTCGATGGAACATCTTGACTATCTAGGGAAACCTGATGAATTTGTCCCCTTATCCTAGAACTTCTTCTCAAAGGAGTTTCTGTTAGTTCCACAATTTTATTTTTGCCAATTTTCTTCCGTCTCTCTGCTCCAGGAGTAGTTTCTACGGGAGCCGATTTCCTTTTCTTACTTTTTGAAATTATAGGTTTTTGGGGTTTTATTTTAGGAACTAGAGTTCCTTCACCAATCTTTCATTTCCCTTTTCTTTGGGATTAGGTAGGTATATTATCTTCTGGGATAGAAGAAGGTTCCTTTTCTTTAGGATTCTCATATTCTCTTTCTTGGGGTATATCAACTAGCTTAGAGGTTATTTCACTCTCGGGAACTGGATGCTCAACATGTTCATCTTTAGGTCGTAAGGTTTTGACTCTAACAAATTATTTCTATGCTAGAGGAGAGACATATCTAAGAGATATTTCAACTAGTAGTTTGACTAGGGCATGATGTAAAATAGAATTTGTTTTACCCTTCTGAGTTTCCTTAGAACTTATGCTTAGCATGTTATACAAAAAATTTGAAATATTTACTTGAAGATTATTTCTAATGCAACTAAGAAATTTAAAATGATACACATGTAAATGGGAAAATCTTCCTTCGCATGTGAAATACCTTATAATGTATATAGCCAGATCATTGTATGGAACAGGTAGTGACATGAGCTTGCAACCTTGTTTGTTTATTTCCAGAGGAGGGTCACAAGGATGGGTGAACTGAGCTCACACCGACCTCACACCATGCTCATTGTGGTAATGCTCCCCAATTGATGGAAATCCTGTCACCTCTACAATATGTTCCTCTATTTCCAAAATAGTCACACCCCAAACATTTGCTTCCCCTTCCTCAAATGTGTTAATGAGCTCAGTAGTCACATCCTCATCAAATTATGTTAATTTCAAGAAATATCCAAGCCATCCACAGGCATGAAATCTATAGATGGCTTCTACATCAATTAACAAAATAGTATGAACCACTGTTTCATGCTGCATCAGCTCGAATCCCATTATTCATAATTCTTTCTCCAAATTTCTTTGTTAGTTTGCCAATTTACAACTTCCTTTTTTCTTTGAAACCCCAAATTTCCTAAATCCTTATGAAATACCATTTAATTAGGCTCCTAACTGCACTTCAACTTCAACTTCAACTCGCTTCAATCTCTATTGTGCATTATTTTTGAAAATATGGAAATATGAATGATAATGACACTTTACGACAAGGAATTATGTTTTTAAGTGCAATTAACTCTCATACAAGTTGATTATGTCATCTAGGGTTATGTCAATCAAGAATCAAGAATAATCTAGGAATTTAGGTACAATACTTTGTGCAAACAATGCAAGGACTTAATGACACAACACTTAAGTACAAATTTGGGCTGACATGCAATCTAATTTGGGATGTGTTGGTACTCAAAATGCAGTTTTGAGGTACCATGTAAAACGCTTGCTAAAGTGCTCCTTTTGGTCCAAAATGCACATGTGAGAAGGATGTTTCTGGGTCTTGTCTTGAGTGGAGAATGATTTGACACCTTGTTTATGTCCCATTGAGTCAATTTGAGCCTTCAATTCGGGTATTGAAATGGGTTTGCATTAGTTCGTTTCTAGGAGGTCTCTGAGTCAGAATTTGTGTGAAATTCACCCGGGAGGGTCACTTTGAGCCTGAATATAATAAGTCCTGTTGAGTGTCATGAAAAGGTGGATTAAGGGGACTTGTCATATGCATTACATGCAGCTCATGTTTCAATTTTTAGGTCATAGTGATGAGTTTTGATGGGTTTTGCATCCACTTGTTCGGGGGTGTTTTCTTAAATTTGCTTGGTGCACCTTTTCATAGTTTTGTCGGAGGCCCTATTCATGATCTTATAAGTTACATTTTGTGATTGGTCATGAGAAATGAGTCATTTAACTACATTTTAAACAAGTTTTACTTTGTCCTTATCAGTTTGCAGCTCATGACAAATCCATTGGATGAGTTTCCCAATGCGATTCCATTTGCAGTTTCTGTTGTTTGCAAAGATTGTGAAGTGCACCAGTTTGTCGGAGGTCAACTTTACCAGAAAATGAATTTTACCCGGTGATTGGTCAAGAAGAATTATTGATGGATCTGTATTGCAGGCATGTTCCTCTTCTGGCCTGTCCGTTTTTAGCCCTTGGTGAATCCGTTTCAGTACTTTTCAAAGCCAGATCCATTTCCAGTTTTCACTGTTTTGCTGAAACCCAGAAGTTCAGAAGTGGAAGGGCTATATTTGACAGTGTGCAAAAGATACCTATGTGATCCGATGAGCAAGCTAATGATTGGGTCATGTTGCAATCATGTTTTACTCCCACCGTGCCAAATCCAGAACCATAACCAATCTGTTTGACCAAGTTCTAGGCTCATTCCATTTGCAATTTTCGCAAAATGTGTTCAGTTCTGCAGAGTGTGTTTTCCCAGAAATCCAAATGCCCTACTTTGCCAGTGAATAACTTTTGACCAGTTGACTCTTTTGATGAAATTCTTTTTGCATTGTCTTGCAAAGTTGGAGTACTAACCCCAGTCCCAATTTGAGCCCCTTGCCAATCCATTTGTCTGCCTTTAAAAATCAATTATGGTGATTAAAATCATTTTTTGACAAGTTTTTTGCAGGAACAATTTGAACTGGGAAAGTTTACACATTAATATCTTTTGATCCAGTTGCAGTCATGAAGTGCTATTTTGCAGAGTATTAGAATGTGGGTCAAAGTTCATGCATGTTCAGTGGCGGGGCCGTGTCAGGTGATTATGTCATTTTTTAAAGCCGCTTTCAGGAGCCAGTTGGTGTAATTAATCAATTTTGCAGAGATGTGAAAATGGGTGATGTGGCTATATTTTCCAATACACTAATGCTTGTTCTTATCATGGGGTTGCATTTTGAATTAGCCAAGGTATTAGAGCACGCATTCATGTATCTTAGTATGTTGAAGCATGCCAAGAGGAGAAATGATTATGATTTTGATTCAGTCCAATGGGAATTGGAATTGGTTTTAAATGCCTGTAGTCATGTCTGATACAAAACAATTGCAAAAGGACAGTTTAAAGAGAGTTATGAGGCTGAATCCAAGAAACTGATATTACTGTTCCTCTTCGCAAAGGATTTTGCTACTACTATGAAAAAACACTGGAGGAAAAGCAATATACACATCGGTGGAGGAGGTTCTACTTGATAAAATGTGAAGGTTGAAAATCATGAATTTTATAATGTGGGAGCATTCAAGATGAGCCCCAATCATAAGTTGATTGCATATTCAGAGGATATCAAGGGGGATGAAATATATACTGTATATGTCATTGATGCAGAAACCAAAGAATTCATTGGCAAACATTTAACAGGAATTTCTGACTACCTGGAATGGGCTGATAATGGGACACTTGTGTGTGTTACCATGGATGATATACATTGTAATGATAAGGTATGGAGGCATGTTTTGGGTTCAGATTAGTTTAATGATTCTTGGCTGTATCATGAAAAGGATGATGAGTTCTCTTTAGAACTTATTGCATCAAAAAGCAAGCAATACCTTTTTGTTCTGTCAGGAAGTAAAGCTACACAGTTTGTATTATCCCTAAATGTCTCAGATGTATAGAAGGAACTAAAGTACCTAATACAATGTGTTGAGGGAGTTGATATAGATCCAACTCATTGAGGAAATCATTGTTTTCCTTAAAAGGGGAAGTGATGAGGTTTTCAGCTTTGAGTTACTTGTTTGCCTTGTAGATGATGTAACCGCTACAACAGTGCTCATCCCTCATAGGCCAAGAATAAAGATGAAAGGAGATGAAGGCACATATAAAATTGCTAGCATATGTTTGACTTTAAAAGTTGACTCAAAACCAAAGGATGCATTGAAACAATGATGCCTCACAACTGGTATGTTGTTGCAAGAGGCTGCCAATGAATCAAGAGGCTGCTAATGAATTAAGGGAATGCCAACATGAGGGTTGACTGATAGATTGATTGCAAAGCCCACCAAATACCAGTGAAAGATTTGGCCGAGGGAATCAAGAAAAGTTCACATAATGGCGAAACAGTTTCATGATTTCGTCTAAGACAGGATAAGGTAAAGCTACTTGTGGGGCATGACTTAGACAATGATTTGCAATGCTCAATGTTTGAATACCTGAGCCACTCTCTCAAGTACTTGGAAAAATTTTTATTAGGATATTGGCATGCTAAGGGAACAAATGGAGCTAGTCAACACATCATTATCGACACACCATCATGGGAGGGAAATGTGCTAAGTAATGTCAGTTTGCATTATATTGATACTACATTTGCAATATGTGTGGCAGCTAAATAAACCAGTTGGAGGCATTCTATTGCTAAATTGATGACCCGGACATAAATAAGAGGGAGTCCATGTGGTATCTAGAAGGGGTGCATGCCAATGGCGTGAACCATGTATGCAACCAACAAACAACATTGTGTTGGTAGCGTGAATGAAAGATGACACCAGGCATTGGGTGAACAAGATATGTGAAGGGAATTGTAGCAGCCCACACATTGCGCAAATGGTGAGGAAGGGGCCACACATCAGATTATGGACAAGGCCAGTTGAGCAAGTGGAGGGGCTGGATAGACCACAAAATGGAGGCCGTGGTTCATCAAATGGCTAGTGTAAAGATAGTGTAGCAGTAACCAGTGAATGCAAAAACTCCACTCATGATGAATCCCGAATACTTTCTCCTCAGCTAGATCAAATTTCACCAGAACCCTTAGGTTGTGATGGTTCATCCTCAGAAAGCCCAAGGGCTGGGCAACATTTATGTAAAAAATTGAGGATTGATAATTTGTTCGCATCATCAAATCAATAAATAGGTAAGCATTTTGAACAGACACATATGGAAAGCCTTAATTTTGAACAGCTTGAAAATTTCAGATATGATTCTGTAAATTATGGTAACACCGATGTACCTTCAAGTGACATGTGTGAGCAAACACCTTCTGGATCAAGTATTCAACAAAGTGACTTTCCACTTTCAATGCAGCATGCACATCAATCTCAAATTTCCCATGCTTTTCCTCATCAAGATCCACTTTCTCAAGCCCCCCTTAGAGCCAAACATTTTTCCTCCAATTCACTTACACAGTCTCATGCAAAATTTCTACAGCCTGTTCAGACACTGCAGGCTCCTAGTAGCTGTAGCTGTATGAAAGGGGGTTGCTAAAACTTAGAAGTCAACAGTGGAGGATGCCGCGAGGAGCCAAGCAAATGGATGGCCTCATACAGTGTAAAAGAGGAGTGTTTGCCGACAAATAATTAGATAAACCATCACGAATTGAAAGAGGGTTTTGTTTGCATTTCTGCACAATAAGCATTGTCCCACATGTAGTAGGCAATGGGTGTTCATAGTGTTTATATACATAGGCACTCCACTGTTATGTAAAGAAAGAGCCACGGAGGCTCTTGGTGGGCCCACTTGAGTTGAAGCTCTTTGTGCACGGTAGTGGGCTCCTCTAGATTTTGGTGTTGGAAATGAGAAGGTTTTAAAACCCTTGAGGGATTTAGTCCCACATCGATGCCAACACTAGTATATCAAATGCATATAACCAAGAACACACATACTATGAGATAGAAAGAAGTAGCAGAGGTTCTGCTCACGTGACCACATGCGCCCACCTCAGTTTCCATGCCCATGCCCAGGAAGAAACAAATTTTGTAGGAGAATGGACACGTGTCAAGTGGTCACATGTGTAATACCCCAAAAATGGGCTATATGTTCATTAACCTCCTACATCCTCAAATCGAACGAAATCGACATAGAAGTCCCAACCTAAGGCACATCTGCACATCATCGAATCTAATTGATTATCTTAAATTCTACATCGGGGAATATTCCTAGCAATATTCTTAATTATCTTAATTACCTTTAATTTAATGATTATTTGGTGATAAATCACATTTATTCTAAAGTTTGATTAATTGAATATTTTCATATTTAATTAATTAGATTTAATATTTGCCACTTAATTGTTTAATTAAATTTAATTCTATCTATTATGAATTGTATTATTTAATTTTGACAATAAATCCAATATCCTATGAATAATTGATTAAATTCTTATTTAATTAATTAAAGCATGTTGTCATTATTTAATAATATAGTTTTTAATAAAAGTTTGATTAAATGATTGATTAACCCATAAATTAATTATTTATTTTCAAAAATCAGTTAAGTTGAGAGTAAATCATTTAATTATTTATTTAATTCTTAATTATTATGCACATTCAAAAGAAACAGTTAAACTCCAAATCAAAAAATCAATGCAAGTTATTGACTTTTTGGAACTCAACATCATTTTTGAGTTTTAAAATTGATCTAAACTTCTAATTTGAGTTAAAAAGCTATTTTTACATGATTTGCATGTTTTTGTGAATTAAATTATCTTTATTTAAAAATAACTCAAAAATCAAGTTGAGTTTATTTGAGTGATTTATGGCTTTTTCCATGCACCTCCAAAGCCTTGGATTTCTATAAAATTAAGGCTTTAGCTCTTCACAAATCATCTCTCAAATCCACAAGAATTGCATAATCACGCTGGAGAATTGAAATTGGAAGAATCAAAGCTTCTTGCGAATCAACATTGTTGTGAGATCAATCTTGTTTTTACATTCATTTTAGCTTCATATTGCATATTATTGTTAGATCATTTAGCATATCATAGCATATCAGTTTTTACATATCATAGATTCATATCAAGTTTTTATCATTCTTATTGCATCTAAAATAAAAAAAAATATATAGATTAATTGCATTCATATTCCATATCCATCTTTTGCATTCAAATCCTTCATTTAGGTGTCGTCAAGGTCACTAATCTCGATACAATTTGAGAACATCATACTCGCACCTATTAGAAGGCAGTAAATCACCTGGTTAGTTTAGCTTTCAATTCATTGCACGATTTCATTTTTGCTAACCTCTAATGTTTTACTGAAGTGTTGTGTCTACAGATCAGGTACAATTTTCACACACACATTTTTGGCGCCCCACGATGGGTGCCAAAAATGTATGTGTGAAAATTGTACCTGATCTATAGACACAACACTTCAGTAAAACATTAGAGGTTAGCAAAAATGAAATCGTGCAATGAACTGAAAGCTAAACTAACCAGGTGATTTACTGCCTTCTAATAGGTGCGAGTATGATGTTCTCAGATTGTATCAAGATCAGTGACCTTGATGACACCTAAATGAAGGATTTGAATGCAAAACTGATATGAAATATGAATGCAATTAATCTATATTTTTGATATTTTCTATGCAATGATATGAAAACTTGATATGGAATCTATGCTAATATGGAAATTGATATGCTAAAATGATCTAACAATAATATGAAAACAAAAGTGATCTCACAAAATGTGGTTGATTCATAAGAAGCTTTGATTCTTCCAATTTCAATTCTCCAGCGTGATTATGCAATTCTGAGATGAGATGAGATGAGCTGAAACCTTAATTTATAGAAATCTAGGGCTTTGGGGATGCATGAATAAAAGCCATAAATCACTCAAATAACTCAGATTGATTTTTGAGTTATTTTTAAATAAAGGATAATTAACTCACAAAAACATGCAAAAGCAGAGTTTAACTCAAAATAGAGTTTAGCTTTAATTGATAATTGATAGTTGTCTGCTTTTCTTGATTGTGCATGATTTATTTATGAATTGATTTAATAATAAAGTGATTTATTTCCAACTTAACTGATTTTGAAAAATAAAACAATTGATTTATGGGTTAATCAATCATTTAATCAAACTTTTATTCAAAATTACAATATTAAAAATTGACAAAAATGATTTAATTAATTAAATAAAATATTTAATCAATTATTTGTAAGATTGTGGATTTATTGTCAAAATTAAATATCATAATTAGGAATAATGGAATTAAATTCAATTAAATAATTAAGTGGCCAAATTAAATCTAATTAATTAAATATTGAGAATATTCAATTAATCAAACTTTAGGATAAATATGATTTATTGCCAAATAATTATAAAATTAAAGATAATTAAGATAATTAGGAATATTACTAGGAATTTTCCCCGATGCAGAATTTAGGATAATCAATTAGGATTTGATGATGTGCAGATGTGCCTTAGGTTAGGACTTCTATGTCGATTTCATTCGATTTGGGGATGTAGGAGGTTAATGAACCTATAGCCCATTTTTGGGGTATTACATTTTGCCCCTCTTTGAATTATTGTGTGAAGCGCAGTGGTTCAAAGATAGTCTGTGTATGATAAAGATATGAAACTGATTCGAAAGATATGATGATTGAAAGATTTGAAGATATTAGGTCCTGAATGACCAAAGATAATGTTCACTATAGCAGTGATGAACCGATGATTGCGAAGAGTGTCAAAACACCTTATTCTCAATCTTAGGATTGCAAAGAAGTGAGTGACCGATTCTAGACTCGATTGTCTTAGCAGAACCACAATGTAGGTATCACATCTAACCCCTTTAGTTACCGAAGAACCAAGGAAATAACATTGATGAACCAATGATTGCAAAAAGCCGATACATATTACAAGATTAGGAGGATATCAGATTGATATGGATCAATGAATCTAATATGCCCCAAGTGATGATAGATTTGCCCCGAACGATGAGAACTTTTGATGATTCAGCAACTAGACATGGTTGTTGTCTTGATTACTGAGGAAAGATTGATAAAATTTTTACAGACTTGAATGATGTGCAATACCATGCCCCCTTCAGGATTAAAATCAAAATCTGATAATAAAAGTCAACGTTAAATGGCTTAGAAGCATGTTAATTGATTTGAAAAGTGGTTATACACATCCGGGAATGCATTCTACATCGTTTGGAGGTCTTGGAGACCAAGTAGACTAGGTTTGACCATGAGTTGACCATAGTTAAAAGTTTGAAATTTTGATAGTTTGATGTTAGATAATCAGTTAAGTTGAATACTAGATTTCTGTGATGATTGAAGGTTGATTATGCAAGTAGTTAATAATATGAATGATTTTAGATTTTGATTTTGATCCGGAAAAAGGATTCTACTTGCTATTTTGTTGGAGGAACCTTCATGTGGGATTTAGCTCTTGTTAGATTGGAAGAGGTGATTGAAGAATCTTTTAAGTGTTCAAGCAATTTGTGAGATCATGCAAAGTGTAAAAATGCAAAGAAACATGCAGGATGATAATGCAACCCTAAGACCTAGGACCTACTCACTGATCATGTGTCGATTTGTTATCATCATGGAACTTTTAGGTAACCAGATAAATCAATAGAATGCCCACTAGCCATGAAACCATAGACATATGAATATTGATTTGTAATGCTCAAGAACCAATACAACACCCACTGGTCAAACAACCATGGACATATGAATATTGGTTTTATTTTTAGAATGTCGGATTAGATACAAGCACCAAGGCACAAGCACCAAGATGACCTGAGTATCATGTCCATTTTGATATAGCAATTTGTATAAGCATCAAAACATGAATGTTAGATGAGGACATTGCAAGGAAGAGTTCAATCTATCAGAAGATTCATATCACAGCTAGTGGACATATCACAGCTATTTACAAAATCATTACATAAAGGTGTGACCTTTGCATGGAACAAAGAATGTGAACAGAACTTTAACCATATCAAGAAGTATCTATCAAATCCTCCTATCTTGATGCCTCCTATTCATGGGAAGCCATTGATCTTATATGTCTCCGCAACAGATACATCACTGGGGGCATTGCTAGCACATCACGATGAGAACAAAAAGGAAAGAGCTATATACTATATCAGTAGAACATTGGTTGCATATGAGAAGAACTATTCAATGATTGAGAAAGCTTGTCTAGCTATGATCTTTGCATCATAGAAACTAAGACACTACATGTTAGCTCACACCACACAATTGGTAGCTAAAATTGATCCCCTCAAGTACCTACTAAGCAAAGCTGCCCTCACAGGTAGTTTAGCTAAATGGGTTATGCTCTTAAGTGAATTTGACATTGAATATGTGGAAAGAAAAGCTATCAAAGGGAAAGTCATTGCTGATCAATTAGCAGAAGCACCACTATTTGATAACACAGCACTAGAAATGGAATTTCTAGATTCCTCTATCATGCATCTTTCTTTTAGAGGATGGCAGTTATTCTTTGATGGCTCCTATACACAGAATGGATCTGGAGCAGGCATGCTATTCATAACTCCTCAAGGATACACAATCCCAAAAGTATTCAGATTAAAGTTTCCTTGCACAAACAATATTGTAGAATATGAAGCCCTTTTGAATGGTATGAAACTAGCAATTGAGTGGAGAGTGACAAAGCTACACATTCATGGAGACTCTCAACTTGTTATTCATCAAGTCAATGATGTGTACCAAACTAAAGATGAAAAGCTCATTCCTTACAAGAGAATGGTAGATGATCTTAAGAAATATTTCATATCTATCACATTTGAGCAAATTCCTAGAACGGAGAACAAGGCTGCCGATGCAATGGCAACACTATCTACTTTATTACAACAGCCTAAACATGAGCTACGCTACGAGTTCTAGGTGGAAGCACTATCTTATCCTGCATATGACTCCCCTGAAACCCGCATGATTTGCACTGTTGTAGGTCATGATTCATCCAGATACAAAAACCTATTTTCTTATCTCCAAGACCAAATCATTCCCAATACCTTCAACCACCATGAAAAGAGATACCTTATCCGTAATGCCTCCCGATATGTCATCATTGGTAATGATCTATACAAACAAGGTCTAGATGGTACGCTACTTAGATGTTTAGAATGGGAAGAGTCTCAAAGTGCATTAGAGGAAGTCCATGAGGGTATTTTTGGGTCACACTCAAATGGTTTAACACTAGCTTGAAAACTTATTAGGGCAGGGTACTATTGGCCTGAAATGGAGAAAGATTCAATCAAGTTTGCTAAAAGTTGTCAAAAGTGCCAAGTGCATGGTAACTTGATTCATGCTCCAGGGAGAGATCTAATTCCCTTCACAACACAATGGCCTTTTCAACAATGGGCTTTTGATCTTATAGGTGCTATCTATCCACACTCTTCTAATGGAAATACCCATATAATCACAGCTACAGATTATTTTACAAAATGGGTAGAAGCAGTCCCTTTGACATAGGCAATTGGAAAGAAAATATCTATGTTCATATTGAACTATATCATATGTAGATATGGGACACCTCATTCCATAATCATAGATAACAGTGGACAATTCAAGAACAAAGACCTTGATGATCTATGTGCCAAATTCAAGATCACACAACATTGGTCTTCTATCTACTATCCTCAAGGGAATGGACAAGCTGAGGCCTCTAACAAAAATCTATTAAATATCTTGCATAGAATATTTAATAAAATAGGAAGAGACTGACATCTCATGATCAATCCAGCTCTCTGGGCCTACAGAACAAGTATAAAAACACCTACTAGGGCTACACCTTTCACTTTAGTTTATGGGTCTGAAGCGGTATTGCCTATTGAGGTTGAAATCCCATCACTCAGAATTAGAATGCATGGTCTAGTAACTGATGATGACTACAGCGTGTCTAGGTTGCAAGAACTTGAATTACTAGATGAGCGCAAACAAGCAACATATGATCATCTCAGAGTATATCAGAAAAGAATGTCTAGAGGTTACAACAAGAAAGTCAGACACAGAGAATTTTAGGTTGGAGATCTAGTCTTGAGAGAAAATCATAAAAATCAATCCCATCGAGAATGTAAGGGGAAGTTTGAACCCAATTGGTTGGGTCCCTTTGTAATCACTACTACTTTTGGCTCTGGTGCCTATCAACTCTCAACGACTAAAGGAGAACAGCTCCGAGAACCAATCAACGTTCTCCATCTGAAGAAATTCTACGCCTAAGGCATTCAGTTTATGGTAAAATGTCCTGAATTTTTTTTTATAAAAATAAAAAAAAAGTCCTGAAAAAATGAACATCTTGGTGAAAACCTAGCAATAGGCGCCTTGATGATTCACAAAAAAATAAAAAAATATCAAAAGTATAAAAAAAAAATTGAAAAAATGAAAAATACAAAAAAATGAGAAAAAAAAAGTGCCTTGGTGAAAACCTGGAAATAGGCGCCTTGGTAGAAAAAATAGAATCTTTGCCAAGATGGTGAAAACCCAACAAATGGGTGCCACTTGTTTCAAAATGCTCCATCTATCAGCATAATCTTGGTCTTTCCCAGCTTTCAGTTTTGCTTTAGTTTGTACATATCTCCCGATTTGTTTTTGCATTTCCAGTTTTCAATAAGTCAGTCTGTACACCACTCAGCTCAAGCGTCTGTATCCTATCAATGCTTAACACTTGGGGGCAATCAATGTTATATCCTATGGTCTCCAGTATATCTTAGACGTATCATATCTAGTCAGAGTCTTTTGAAGCTTCATTTGAGTCAGTCAAGTCTGTCTCATCTCTAGAAAGGATTTTGCATCTACAACAACAATCAAACACAAATTGAAAACAATCTGTGCTTTTCATGCTTTTATCTCCTTGTATGCTTACTGATTCGTATTGAGATTTTTGCATATTGTGTCCCTTCGAGCTCTTCGATGATGTCCTTTATAGGATTTAGAGAGTGATGACTAGGGGTATAATCTTTTCTTTGTCTTCTGCTTGTATGTGAATATCTAACATCTTTGGAAATTCTGGATTGAAATGGTGTCCGATTGTAAGAGCCTCTATCTCGAATTGGATGGCCATGAGTACCTCAACCATTGATACCTAGAAAATTCAAGGAAGTTTGATCTAACTATTGTCTTTTTGAGTAAGTTCTTTCTCCTATTGTGAAACATGATCTTACCTAAGGATGTGAATGATAAAGGGTCACTATGGGTAATTCACACTGGATTTAGAATGATCTCTTGACTGTTTGATGTGTTTGAACTGCAAGGCGTATTCAGGTCATCATGACATTTATGTTTTGATGCTTATACAAATTGCTATATCAAAATGGACATGATATTTAGGTCATCCTGGCGCTTATGCTTTGATGCTTATATCTAATCTGACATTCTGAAAACAAAATCAATATTCATATATCCATGGTTGTTGACCAGTGGGTGTTGTATTGATTCTTGCGCATACAAATCTATATTCATATGTCTATGGTTTCATAGCTAGTGGGAATTGTATTGATTTATCCACTTACCTAAAAGTTCAATGATGATAACAAATCAACACATGATCAATGAGTAGGTCCTAGGTCCTAGGTTGCATTTCATTTTGCATGTTTCTTTGCATTTTGCACTTTGCACGATCTCACAAATTGCTTGAAAACTTAAACGATTCTTCAATCTACTTTTCAAATCTAACAAGAAGGTTCCTCCAATGAAACAAGTACAATCCTTTTTCGAGATCAAAATTAAAATTTGAGACTGTTTATATTATTAACTACTTGCATAATCAACCTTCAATCATCACAGAAATCCAGTATTCAACTTAACTGATTATCTTACATCAAACTATCAAAATTTCAAAATTTTAACTATGGTCAACTCATGGTCAAACCTAGTCTACTTGGTCTCCAGGACCTCCAAACGATGCAAAATGTGTTCCCGAATATGTATAACCACTTTTCAAATCAATTAACATGCTTCTAAACTATTTAACGTTGAGTTTTATTGTCAGATTTTGATTTTAATCCCGAAGGGGGCATGGTATTGCACATCATTCAAGTCTGTAAAAATTCTATCAATCTTTCCTCAGTAATCAAGACAACAAGCATGTCTAGTTGCTGATTCATCAAAAGTCCTCATCGCTTGGGGCAAATCAATCATCGCTCAAGGCATATCAGATTCATTGAGATCCATATCAATCTGGTATTCTCTTAATCTTGTAAATTGTATCAATTTTTGCAACTATAGATTCAATTGTGTTATTTCCTTGATTCTTCGGTAACTGAAGGGTTCAGATGTGATTCCTACGTGATTCTTCTAAAGACAATCAAGTCTGGAATCGGTCACTCACTTCTTTGCAATCATAAGGTTCAGAATCAGGCGTTTTGACACTTTTTCGTAATCATCGGTTCATTTGTTGTTATAGTTAACATTATCTTTGGTCATTCAAGACCTATTATCTTCATATCAATTTCAAACATCAGTTTCAATATCATACACAGACTATCTTTGAACCACTGCACTTCTCACAGTAATTCAAAGAGGGGCAAAATGTAATACCCCAAAAATGGGCTACATGTTCATTAACCTCCTACATCCTCAAATCAAACGAAATCGACATAGAAGTCCTAACCTAAGGCACATCTCCACATCATCGAATCTAATTGATTATCTTAAATTTTGCATCACGGAATATTCCTAGCAATATTCTTAATTATCTTAATTACCTTTAATTTAATGATTATTTGGCGATAAATAACATTTATTCTAAAGTTTGATTAATTGAATATTTTCATATTTAATTAATTAGATTTAATATTTTCCACTTAATTGTTTAATTAAATTTAATTCTATCTATTATTAATTGTATTATTTAATTTTGACAATAAATCCAATATCCTATGAATAATTGATTAAATTCTTATTTAATTAATTAAAGCATGTTGTCATTATTTAATAATATAGTTTTTAATAAAAGTTTGATTAAATGATTGATTAACCCATAAATCAATTATTTATTTTCAAAAATCAGTTAAGTTGAGAGTAAATCATTTAATTATTTATTTAATTCTTAATTATTATGCACATTCAAAAGAAATAGTTAAACTCCAAATCAGAAAATCAATGCAAGTTATTGACTTTTTGGAACTCAACATCATTTTTGAGTTTTAAAATTGATCTAAACTTCTAATTTGAGTTAAAAAGCTGTTTTTACATGATTTGCATGTTTTTGTGAATTAAATTATCTTTATTTAAAAATAACTCAAAAATCAAGTTGAGTTTATTTGAGTGATTTATGGCTTTTTCCATGCACCTCCAAAGCCTTGGATTTCTATAAAATTAAGGCTTTAGCTCTTCACAAATCATCTCTCAAATCCACAAGAATTGCATAATCACGCTGGAGACATGAAATTGGAAGAATCAAAGCTTCTTGCGAATCAACATTGTTGTGAGATCAATCTTGTTTTTACATTCATTTTAGCTTCATATTGCATATTATTGTTAGATCATTTAGCATATCAAAGCATATCAGTTTTTACATATCATAGATTCATATCAAGTTTTTATCATTCTTATTGCATCTAAAAAAATAAAAATATATAGATTAATTGCATTCATATTCCATATCCATCTTTTGCATTCAAATCCTTCATTTAGGTGTCGTCAAGGTCACTGATCTCAATACAATTTGAGAACATCATACTCGCACCTATTAGAAGGCAGTAAATCACCTGGTTAGTTTAGCTTTCAATTCATTGCACGATATCATTTTTGCTAACCTCTAATGTTTTGCTGAAGTGTTGTGTCTACAAATTAGGTACAATTTTCACACACACAACATGATCACAAGGGCCAACTTCAGCCCTTGTGAACATGCGACAGGCTGACATGTGGCAGCCCGATGAGGTGGCGAGGAGGTTGTAGGTGGATGCCCGGTGGCAGGCCAGCCAATCCGAGCCTGCCACGTGTCAGATGGGTCCCGTTGCAGACAATAAAAATAATATTTTATTCTTTTCATTCCTGTGCATCCAAGCAAAAATCAAAGTTAAAATGATAAATTTATATAGTTTTAACTATATTAAAATTTCAAATATCAAAGTTTCAGAGCTGGGAGATTGTTTTAATAGTTGGTGGCTTTATTTTTCACCTAAATATCAAGTATTATATATCGCCAGAAAGGTCTCGACGCGAGGATTCCGATTTTGGAATCAAATTTTTCATAGGTAGCCATCTGCTCGCATTATTTGTAGTTGAACAAAATAGGGGCTGAAGAGATATTTTGGAAATATCTGAGTTTTTGAATCCGGTGACTCATGGGTTAGTTTGAGGAGATGAAGATAGGTGTTCTCAAGAGAAAAGAGCAGATTGTTTATTCAGTTCAGAGGGATGATTCATCAGATGAAGATCTGACAAGTGTCCTCTCTTGATTCCTTTTGGAATGTTCCTCTTCTCCTTCTTATTCTGATTGTCTTTCTTTGTAGAAGGTTCTAAATTTTGGTTCTCTCAGGGAGAAATCCAATGCAAGTTCCATTAATGCAAGCTTGGTTCTGAAATTGATGTTTTAGTCTAGATGTAGTGTCAATTTGAGTGTATTGAAACAGGTTTTATCAATGAAATATAGCTGAAATCTCATTGCAAGTATTTTGATGTCTCTGTGTGTTTTGGAAGTTCTTATGAATTGGATTTGTAAGGCAATGTCCAATTTGTCATACTATCACATTGGCCATTTTCCTAGTTCTTAGTAGATCATACAGGTGGGATCCTATATAAGACAGGTTGAGTTGAACTCCCATGTTTTATAAGTCTCAGAACTATCCACTATTTTCATATCTACATAAGGGGTTCTAGCTAGTGAGTTATATGTATGCAGATTTTAGTTTGTTGTAGGTGCACCTTCCTGAGTGTGTGGAACTCGAAGCAGAAGGAGGCTCAGATCCTCATCAATTACTCTTTTAATGCCCCTCAATTTGCATGAACAAGAAGATTTATGTTACTAGACGAAGATCCCCAGGTCTGGTTTTCATGTCTCTTTTAGAGTTGAGGGATACATGAAAAATAGCTAACATGATGATAGTTACATAAAATAGTGACTTAAAAATTAATACACTTCTCTCCCCCGTATGAAATTATGACAAGTGTCCACACTTGTCGTACTTCACATGGGGTAGAAAATTGGCATAATGCCATATGATATAAATATATGTAGTATTAGATATAATTGTCAAAATGTGTGTGTTAAAAGTGGAAATAAATTGAAAAGTTGTACCTGTTGTGTTGCTATCAAATGCACTGGAAGGATGACAATAGAAATTGTCATGGAATGTATGGTCATTGAATGTATTTATGTGTTGATGTGGAATTTATTGAAATCTTAAAAAATGGATAAATTGGGTAACGTGGAGTTTGTGTGGGTAGAAGATAAAGAAATGAGGCGTGTTAATGGAAAGAGAAATTAAGAAAGTGAATAGAGAATGAGACTTCATTTGAGGTGAAGTTTTTATTATGGGCGCACCTGAAAGTATCTTAGGGTAAAGATGCAAGGAGAAGGTTCACACCTTCTGCTATAGGAGTTATTACCTTTGTCCCTGCTGGGTCAGCTTCTTGAAATTGCTACAAGAATTATTCCTTAGTTTGTGGTTGATGTTATAGATGGAGTCTATGGCCATTGACCAAGAATTTGAAATGTACTAGATCAATTATTGTCAGTTGAACTATGCCATTTTTAAAGACACAAGTTATTGTTGGCAAAATGGTCAGTGCTCCCCTCAGGATTTGTGACATGGCTTAACCGCATCTTGTGTCTTCTATAAGTCTAGTGGTTGTATCAGGCATTAATAGATCAATCTTTTGGTGCAATGACAACCACTACTTATAACAAGTGGTATCAGAGCTTGGTCACAGGTTTGAATCCCCTCAGGTAACACTAAGGGGGAGATTGTTGGAAAAATGGTCAATGCTCCCCTTGGGATTCATGACATGGATTAACCACCTCCCGTGTCTTCTATAAGTCTAGTGGTTGTATTAGGAATTAAAAGGTTGATCTTTTGGTGCAACGACAACCACTACTTGTAACAGTTATCTCATATGGTCCTAGCCATCTTGTTTGTAGTTTGCCTTGTGTTTGCTAATATCTTGAATCAAACAATAGTTCCAAATCACCTACTTTGAACTGTTTGTTCTTGATGTGAGAGTCATTCCATTTCATTCTTTATTTTTGGACTATCTCTGTGTGCTCCAATGCAAATTTCCTCAGCTTATCCAAAGAGTTGAGATGCAATAAGCGTTCATGCTATGCTGTAGGAGGGCTAATGTTTAGCTTCAAAGAAGTCCGTAATGTTTTATGTTCAAATTAAATTGGGAGAATGGATGCTTTTCCATATAGTAGTTCAAATGGTGGAAGTCTATTTGTTGTTTTCCATGTGGTTCGATATGCCCAAACTACTTCTGATAGACAACTACTTCAGTCTCAGTGACTAAGTTGAACTATTTTTGTAAGGATTGTTTCAATTTCTCTATTGGTGACCTCTGCCTGACCATTGGCTTGTGGATGGTAGGGACTGGATTTCCTATGTCTGATGATGTATTCATTCATGAGGTTTGTTATGAGATTTGATGTGAATTTTTCTCCCTAATCAATCACTAGCTCTCTTGGTACACCATAGCGAGTAAATATTTCTTCATACAAGAATTCTGCTACTTTGCTATCATGAGCGTATTTTATTTCCTTCACTTCTACCCATTTTGTTACATAGTCTATGCATACCAAGATGTATGATTTTCCATTAGATGGAGGGTCTATTGGACCAATAAAATCCATGCCCCATTTTTCAAATGGTGTAACAACCACTTGTGGATGTAGAGGCATTTCATCTGATTTTGTAGGACGGCCCATCCTTTGGCATTTATCAAATTTTATGGTATAATTGGCTACATCTTTGTGAAGTGTTGGCCAATAGTAGCCTATTGTCAATACTTTCATTATTATCCTATTTACTGCAAAGTGTCCTCCATAGGGTTCATTATGGCAAGCGTGCAAGATGTCATAGGTTTTATCTTCACGTACACATCTTCTCATGACTTGTTCTGGGCCTGTGTAAAGTAATGTGTTGTCAATCCATGAATACTGAAAGCTCTTTTCGACTAGCAATTTCCTATCCTTAGTAGGCATCTTGTTAGCTACAAGGTAATTGACTATATCAGCATACCATGGACTCTTGATAACAATGTGGAAAAGATGCTCATCTAGAAATGTGTCATCTATCAATGAGTTATCTATAGTGTCATGTTGTAGTTTGGAAATATAGTCTGCTACTACATTTTCTTTTCCTAGCTTGTTTACTATTGTTAGATCAAATTCCTATAACAGAAGAAGCCATCTTTCTAACCTGCTTGAAATAGAAGGTTTATTCATAAGATATTTTATTGTAGCATGGTCAGTTTGAAAAAATATTGGATACCCTATTACATAGTGGTAGAACTTTTTTAGAGCATAAATAACTACCATTAGTTGTTTTTTTGTGACTGTACAATTTAACTCTGGACCATGTAGACTTTTACTGATATAATAAATGACATTTTCAAGTTTATCAGACTTCTAGCCTAGAACGAATCCTATTACATAGTCAGAGGCATTGGTATGTATATGAAATGGTAAAGTCCAATCAGGGCCTTTTATCACTGGTGCTTTTGTAAGAAGGTTTTTAAGCTGCAGGAATGACTCTTCACAAGCTGGAGTCCATGTGAATTCAGCCTCTTTTGTAAGCAAAGTATATAGTGGATTGGCTATTTGATTGAAGTTTTGAATGAAATGCCTATAATATCCAACATATCCTAAAAATGATCTAACATATTTTTTCTTAGTAGGTGTAGGTAATGTTAAGATCACCTCTATTTTTATAGGATTCACTTGTATTCCAGCTTCTGAGATGAAATTCCCTAGTACAAGTCCTTCTTTCATCATCATGAAACATTTCTCACTATTGAGAGATAGATTGTGTTCTTTGCATCTGATCATAACTTTCTCCAAATTCTCCAAAGCTTCTTTAAATGTGACTCCAGAGGTGGTGAAGTCATCCATATAAATCTCCATGCAATCATGCGAGATGTCAGCAAAAATGTTGATCATAGCCCTCTGAAATATTACAAGTGCATTACATAGACCAAATGGTATAACATAATATGCACATGTTCCCCAAGGACATGTGAATATTTTCTTTTCTTGATGCTCATGTGCAATGGTAATTTGATTGTATCCACTATATCCATCAAGAAATGAGAAGTACTTTTTACCTGCTAATGTATCTAGAACTTGATCAATAAATGACAATGGAAAATGGTCTTTCTTTGTTGCATTATTGAGCTCTTTATAATCTATGCATATTCTCCATTTAACCCCTTTCTTAGGTACTATTAAAAGAGGTGAAACCCATTTACTATCTGAGATTAGATATATGAAACTGCCATTTAGTAGTTTTTGTAGCTCAGTTTTTACAATTTCTCTAAGAGCTGGGTTGATTCTTCTCTAAGGCCGACAGAGTGATAGAATGTCTTCATTGATATAAATCATATGGGTATAGAGTTTTGGGCTTAATCTTTTCATATCTCTATAGTCCCAAGAAAAAGCCTTTTCATGTTTACATAGGAGTTGTGTTAACATAGGAGTTGTGTTAATAATTTTAATTGTTGCTGTGTTAGTTTATTGTTAACATGAAGGTTGTGGCTAGGTGAGAGTTCTACAATATTTGTTAGCTCTAGCATTGATTCTTCTGATATAAGGATGGTTGATATCTCACAAGGTAATAATTGATGGATGATTTTAGGTTCTATTGGTAAGACATAATTTTCATAAGTAGTCAATTGCAGAATTGAACTTTGAGAAATATCTTTGGCTGTAACACAATCATTTGTAGTGATACTCTGAAGGAAATCATCATCTTCTTACAATTTTAGAAAATATTTTCTATGTAACATCATAAATTGAGGAACAAAGTTTATTTATTCTTCCTCATCTCCCAAGTTTGGCCAAATAGGATTGCTCAAATCTGCTTGTGGTTGGCCTGGAGGATATAAGGCTAACTTCTTGATGATTTGGTTATTAGAGATGGTCATATTTCTTGATCTACAACTAATATTAGCATCTTCTATTGCTAACCATGGTCTTCCAAGGATTACTAGATAACCAACAAGGGTTACTTTGGGTGACAGTATCATAAAGTCAACAGGGTATTCCCAGGTATCCAATGTGACTAGTATATCTTCAATTATGCCATTTGGGGTGACAATAGAACTATATACAAGTTGTAAAACTATTGGAGTTATCCTTAGTCCCTCTGTACTCAACCTATGCATAGTATCCTTGGTCATGACATTAATAGCAACACCTAAGTCTATCAAAGAATTCTTCATTGACTGACCATTAATTATTACATTAACAACTGGGATTCCTAGATTAGAGTACTTTGGAATCACTATCTTTCCCAACATTATATCAACCAATTGACCTATAACATGCACTTTTTGGGGATACTTTTGCTTTCTTCCAGACTTCTTAAGACATGCTTATTTAATGGATTTTCCATAGAGTGGAACATATTTAATAGATCAAAATAGTGGGATTTGGATATGCATATTCTTCGATTGGTCAAGGATATCAAATGATGCTTCTTCTTGGAGCATAGATTTGTCCATCCTAAGCCTTTGAGGAAAAGGAGGAGTACCTAGGATTTGAGCATCATTTTGGTTTGGCATCTTAGTTGGTAAGGATAGATGTGGCAAAGTAGCTTCTGGTTGTGGTGTTGATGCAACAGGATTGTCTGGTACTTCTATTATAATAGGAGGTTCTGGTGCTGAATGAGTAGTACCAGATCTCAAGTGAATATCAATTATGTCCAATGCATAAGTAGGGTACTATTGAGCTTCAGTAGTGTAGATTGGTTTTTGTTGCTTATTATGAGGATTTGGATGTGGCTGAGCAGGTAATTATATTGGCCGTGGAGGATAACTTGTGGCTATAGGAGGTGGCATAAATGTTGGTTGAGAAACCATAGGTGGTAATGATTGATAGACAATATTTTGATTAGGCCATTATTGAGGTCCCCTCCATTGATTATATGGTTGCCAATTTCCCTATAGTGGCTGCTATTGATTTTGAAATTGTGGTTGTGGCCATTGGGGTTGCTAGGAGTTTTACAACTAGCTTGACTAAGTATTTGGCTAGGCATTATTCCATATAGGTTGGAAGGACTATGAATAATATTGGGAATTTTGGCTTTTCCATTGGCTACTATAATTATTGAAAGATTGCAAATGGTCTTGAGACATACCTTGTCTTGGAGCCCATGGGCAGTGTTGAGAAATGAAGAATACTTGCTCATCCTCTCCCTCTATTTGCCTAAACTTAGTAGGAATATGTTGTGTTTCCAAATTTGCTACCATCTTGCATGTACAATCCCTCTTTTATTGTCTATAGTGGGGGTAGTACTCAGCTAACTTTACCTCAGCTTCTTCATGCTTCTTTTTAACTTACATTGTATCCACGTGGGTGGAAACATCGTTGATAATGTCTTGTTTAAAATCTCACAACAAATTTGAGTTTTCCATCTTTGATATACCAGAGCTATTTCCTTTTGCAAGTGTGGGATGAAATCCTCTACCCTTCTTTACTGCTGATCTTGAATAGTTCAAGAAGATTGAGATATATCTCCTCTACCCATAAGCTCTAGTGCTTCGAGATAGTTATCATTTACTCCTATCAAAAATATGAGTTTTTGTGAATCCTCCTGTAATGCATGTTGAGGATTCTTCTGCATATTGTATAAGAAGCATGAAATGTAGTCTTCCAGAGTCTCATCTTCTTTTTGTAACATTTGAAAGATGTCACCCCCTCTCAAATCACCCCCCTTACAATATTCTTTCTATTTTTGCAAAAACATGGTCTGCATCTCATTCCAATCAGTAGTTGTATTAGCCCCTAATCCCATAAACCATCTTAGGGATGACTCATTTAATGTTGCTAGAAGCAACTTGAGTTTATGACTATTAGTGTTGTCAAAAATTTGGTAGAGAATGTCAAACTCAAATAAAAAGGTGTCAGGGTCCTCAATTATTAGGCCATAAAACTTTGGTAACATGACAGTGGGTATGTTTTTAAGATTAGCATTATTGATAAGACTAGGAAGTGGAAATGGAAATGTAGGATGGGCCATTACTGCAGGTAATTTGGAATGAAGTTGCTTTTGGGAAGTGTTTATGCTCAGAAGATTATTATTAGCAACTAGTGTACTTGAGGTGGAGTTTGTAAGAAAATTGGCCAAAATATCAGTAAAAGGATGAATGTCAGATGGATCAAATGGGTCATCTACTGATGAAGTTGATGGAGGAAACTCCAGACTCACATAAAAAAAAGGTAATTAAAATTATGCACTCTTCATTTAAATTAAGAGATTCTCTTGGGAGGAATCTACCATGGACATCTCTTCTTCTTCCCCTTTGATGCATGCAAGTAATTAAGTGAAATTGTGAAGAAAGTCCAGACCTACAAACTATTTATAGAAAATAGGGAACAATATAAAATAACTCAATAGGATTCTCAACTTGACACCATCCCGATAATGACGCCAAAAAATAAACAACCCCGTAATAGGTAATAATAATCATGCCAAAGCTTTTCCTAGGCATAGTGTATTCAGACTAGGTATTATTTCCCTATCATGAAGTGCATTTAAATTGTCAACCCAGGGATGTATACTTGAAATGGGACAGCACAGTTTGTGCACCAAGCCAATCATAAAGTCATCTTACTTAAGCTATAGGTAAATAAGGTGAAATTGTATCCACCTTAGGATGTATGGGGGAAATATGAGATCCACTTCTAAATCCAAATTCCCAAAGGAGAGATCCAAATTGATCAACGAAAAGGTTAATGCACAATCAAATCAATCTATGGAGAATGTGAAAGAGGAAGAAAACCTTATATTTCCCTATAATGGAATTGTACTTGAAATTTGAAATAATTGAAAGGCAAATACTAACCTCAAAATAGGGAAAATCTGGAAAATGCCAATTTCTGATGTCTGTGTGTAGTTTCAGGCAATTCTGCAACCTATTTTGGACTGGAAATGCCAAGATGAAGAAAACCTAGAAAAATTTTATCTTTTTGACAGCAGGTAGTCTTTGACCCTCATAAAAGGTCAAAGGCTACATTCTTATTTTGAAGGTCGACTTTGAATTTATTCATAGATCTCGAAAGTTCACTGAAAAGGGTATCCGAATCCAAGCTCAGATTCGAAGTTCCACACCTGTACCTGCAAGAAAAAGAGGGTTTTTGTTATTTTTTTGAGGGGTTTGCCTTGGTCAAACCCTGGTTTGGAATCAACCTTAATATTGAAATTGAAATGAGAATGCTAGCAAGTAGTAGAAGTAGATCTAACAATGAAGCTATGCAATTCGATAGATATGCAATTGTATTTTGAATGTAAACAAGTATATTGATATGAAAGCTTGAACACAACAATGGTAAATGTAAATCAAAACCATGAAATTAAATATGAAACCTCCATGATTGTATGCTTGGAATCCACCTTGATAGAAGAATGAATGGATCTAGAAGATGAACAAAGGATCTTGAAGGAGGATCACATCATCATGGTGGCTAGATCTAGGGTTTGAATGATGAATCTTGGATGCTTGAACCAAATCCCTTCAAAGGCTTGAATGCTTGAATCCTTGATCTTCAATGGAGAAATTTAATGGAGAAGAGGACTTGAATAATTCCTTGAAAATGCCTGATGAAATGCTTGCTTGACCTTTGCTTGAGATGAAATATGCTCTCACAAAACTTGATGATCAAAATGAGAGAGGAAGGCCTCCTTTTAAAGTCATCTAGGGCACAAACCTCTAGAGAAGGCCGACATTGGGGGATTAAATCCCAATTAACCTTAAAATCTAGAAATGGACCCATATTAAATGTAATTTAAGGATTTACCATTCTGAAACCTGAAATGGCTGACCTGGAGGTGGGAAAAAGAATCTTTCCGAAACCCGATACCCAGAAATAAAAAAAACTTGAAATTTGAACTGTGGATCAAGGAGGAGGTCAACTTGCCCTAGGTTAGAGTTGAGGTCAACCTTAACCTAGGTTAGAGTTGAGGTCAAATTTGAACCTCAAGGTCAACTTTGACCTTGAGGTCAAAAACCTCAGGACCCCAGCCTAGAATGCCAGGAAATGTAGAAATATACTGAAAATAGGGACATATAGAAGTAGAATGAGGAGAACAAGTCAGATCTGAGAAAAGGGTTGATTCAAGGTGCTTGAAATGACCTAGACCACTCAATCGGAGGGCTAAATGCTCTTATCATGGAAGTGCTTCCATTTTAAGATGATGCATTAAGCTCCCACTTTAGCAAGAGTATGGATTTGATGCAAACTCTTGGTAAAGGAGAAGGAAGAAGAGATCCAAGTGGATTCAAAATGAGATAGAATAACACTTAGTTAGGGACACATGCCCCTAGGCTAAGGATTATAACTCAAAATACATGCATGAGGGTGTGAAAAAAAACTCAAATCAACTAGCACAAGAAACCTTACTAAGAAACACTTCTCATACTAATATCATATTTGGAAAGCTATCATAAAAGAATAAATGATTACATACGAAAGAAAAGAGCAACATTATAAATAACATAGCTTCATGATCCAGTCCTACTAGCATGAAAATGAAAAGAGAGAAAGGGAAAAGAGTGATTACCTCGCCTAGTAAGATGCCCACCTTACCATGAATCACCTTGGAGGGAGAGCCCTATAGGCTCACCCATAAACTATGCTTACAACTGTAATGCATCTTCTGACGGCTTCTAGAATACTCATAGATCCACCTTCTTGTATCACTATGAATATGAAAAGCATGTCTCCTCAGGATTTAACAACTTATGTGCATTACCTTTGGAAGATTTAGCATATAGATGTGTGTCTTTTCAAGGTTTAGCAACTTATGTGCGTTACCTTCCAAGATTTAGCATACTTGAAATTGGAAATACGTGTCCCTTCAGGATTTAGCAACTTATGTGCATTACCTTTAGAGGATTTAGCATATTGAAAAATTTGAAAAATGCTTGTCTCCTTAGGATTTAGCAACTTATGTGTGTTACCTTTAGAAGGGTTAGCATATAAATGCATGTCTTTTTAGGATTTAGCAACTTATGTGCATTACCTTCCAAGATTTAGCATGTAAAAATAAAAAATATAGTACAAGGGAGACCCTATATATGCCCCCCTCCTTAATATGGCAAAAACATACTATTTTGACATGTTAAGGAAAGTAAAGAACAAGGATAAAGCCTTCTTAAACGTCAAGACAATATCCATAAACAACACCCAGTCCAAGCCAAGAAGGTCATAGCTCCTATGAGGCCATGGAAGGGATGAATGCAAAGAGATATCATGCAAGAAGTGCAAAAGTAACCCTTGTGAGGGATAGCACACTGTTCAGTTTCCAGAGTGAGAGATATATCAACCATGGAAATCCAATGTCAAACAATAAAAGAGGTTATTATCAAGGACATAGATCCTCAATGCAAAGAAAAATTTTCATGTATGATTGGATATCACATAATAGATAGATACTACTTAACCAAGAAAAGAGGTGAATCTCGGAAAGACAGAAAAGAAGGAGATGGCATCCTTTCCCCCCAAGTGTAGGAAAAAAGATGAAAGAGGATACCTACTTCACAATGCAAGGAGATATCCTATTTACAACAATGTACACCATATTCTTAGTGAGGGATATTAACACCTACATCCAAGAGTATACATAATTGTGAAAAGAATATCTCACACATGGAAAAAGGATCCTCAAAGAAAGAGATCTTATCAACAAGACCCCCACCAAAGAGGAGTGCTTTAGATAAAATATCATCATTCAACAATGGGAACAAAGATTCAATCGTCAAGCCCCCTACAAAGAAAAGGAAGAGGAATTGTTGGAATGAGGGAAACAACTCTAACACCAAAGAAAGGGTGAGAGTTTATGAAGAACATAATTTGTAACATAGAGAAGAAGTGCCGACTTAGGACAACAACTTCTCATATAAGAAGGTTATCCATAGTCAAAATATCTATCAATATGTTGAAATAATTTTTCAATATAAACAAATACCACTAAACTAAGGAAAGAAATTCCCTAGACAAAGAGAAAGAAGGAGGTACCTTTCCCCCCAGGGATAGAGACAAGGAATACCTTCACAAAATGAATTTTTTAGAAAAGATATCTTGAAAGATTCTATGGATGATTAAAAACATAATGCAAAACCATAGAAAAATATGAGAGAAAGAATACCAATTAAGCTCAAGAAATAATATATACTAAAAGCCTAATGGATCCTAGGAGACTGGATGAATATACACCTCTTTCCCCATAGTCATGATACAAGAGGGGAAGAGCAGCTACATTATATCAGAAGGAGGGGAATCCCCTATATCAAAATTATGAAGGAATTGTAAAACTGCACGAGAGTGAGATATAATTCCTAAAGAAGCTCTTTCTCTAACATATAACTTGAAATGTTTACAATCAACAAGTAAATGTGTGTTGCTATAATGAAAAGGACATTTTTATTTATATAAAGCATCTATCAGCATAGGTCTAAAGATTTCTTTCTTGGAATTCATTAGTTCAACATATACCTTCTTAGCCACTTCTTGACGAGTATTAGGGTTATCTAAGATAGGTGTGGGGAGAAGAATGTGACGAGGAGGACAATGATTAACATCAACTACCTTGACTTGAGATTTTGAGCATCCAACACCATACATATCCAATTTAGGGGGTATATGAACTGGAAACCTAATACCATGCTCGTTAACTCCAAGCCCTAAACCTTTATAACCTTGTTTAGTCACCATATTATATCTGATAGTGTACATATTATGTAAAGCTTCTACAGGAGGTGATTGTTTATCATGTTCATGAGTAAAGGTTGTATAAGGTGGGATAATAGGTTTTGAAGAAGTTTATTTACCCTTTCCTTTAATATAATCATGAATCAAAGGAGAAGGTAAATCAAAGAAATCTTGCACATCCGCATCTTGAACTATAGCTTGAATTCCATCATAAGTATGAGAAGAACTAGGGATATCATATGGAGAATTATGTATCGGATTAAGATTGGGAAGATTAGGATTAGGATTAGGATTAATAGGATTAGGATTAATAGGATTAGGATTAGGATTGATAAGATTAGGATTAGGATTGTGATGTAGGGGCATCCAAGGTTAAGGCAGGGGCATTTTGCGTCCTTGGTAAACTGCATGGAGTGTTTGTGTTTTGGCTAGTTTTTACTCAGTTGCAACCTTGACCAATGGTCTCAGTCATTGAAGGAACTCGGTAGTCTCTGGTGCTTGATGAAATGGTTTCTTGGTCATGCCTATGGTGCTTGGTCGATACTGGTGCTCGGTGATGCCTAGCATGCTCGGTAATTTTTACTATTGCTCAGTGGTTTAGGTTTACCGACTGGAGTTCTATGTGATTTGTGAGCCAACTTGGTGAATTAATTGTTGGTAGTCATTATCTTGGGCCGACAAGTAGAATTAAATGTTTATTTACATTTGTAAGCTGACTTGTATGGCATTTAATTATTTGTTTTGGGGAGTTAAGGGTTTCATCCAGCTGACTTGTGGCTGATGATTAGTATTTAAGGAGGGCATGGGTAGATGTCTAGGGGGATTGGAGGGTAGAATTAGAGAACTAAGGGTGAAAGGTTCAAGACTTGGAAGCTTAGTGAGTCATATCTGAGGTTCTGAAAGCTAGAGTTGGTGAAGTTGTGGAAATGTTCTTGATGTTCTTGTAGATTAGATTATAATCTGATAGTACTTTGTAGCAGAGGTAGGAGTTTGCATGCTTGGAGACAAGGAGATTGCTTGGAGGCTTGCGAGCTCAAGTTTAGATCTTCCTTAGGGTTTCCATTAGCTTCTAATTGTCTTCAAAGTTGAACTAGCTAAGATTGTATTAGATCTGATTGTGGATCTTGTAGAATTGTTTCATTTTGTAAATTGGCCCTAACTCGGAAGTCCTTACAATCGGGCATGTTAATACAAGTTGATTGAAACATTTGTGGTGTTGTCTATTTTATTGAGTATTCTACTATGTAATTCTTTTGGATGCAAGGTTTGGACTATCCTTCATTGGATCCACCATCCTTGACTGCATAAGGTGGTATCAGAGTGAAGTTTTGTCCCTACTGGGGTGAAAGTGTGATCTTGTTGAAGTAGAAGTTTGACCTAGCAAGGCTAATCTTGCATTGGAGTAGAGATTGTGCATAATCTAGATTGCAGATCTAAAGCACTGAACTTGTGAAATTGTGCCCTAGTTGTTTACAAGATTACAGGTTAAGATCTGACTTGTTGCAACTTGGAAATTATCACAAGGTGGTCAGTGAGGGTTGTTGCAGAGGATTTATTGGCATATCTTTAAGGATTCCTCTAAGAAGATTGGACCCTAGAGTTATTTTAAATCTTTGTGATATTGTTGAGTAGTAGATCACAAAGAAGGTGAAATCAGATTTTAGATCTGAGTTGGAATTGATGAAGAATGATATGGTTGCTGAGATCATGAGAACTGTTGCTAGCATACCTTAGAATGTTTGTAGTAAGGATAGCTATGAAGAAGCTATTGAATAATTTGAGACTACTGGATCTAGTGGTGATGACCAAAGGAATAGATCTGGTGAAGACATAAATGTTCGATTGCCTAGACCCACTGCTTGGTTTAGTAATTACCAAATGGAAGTTGCTACTTTTTCTGGTACTTTGAAGCCCAACAATTTGATTGATTGGATTGGTGAACTTGAAGATTTCTTTGAGCTGGAAGAAATTGAAGATCCTCTTCGGGTGAGATTAGCACAGACAAAGTTGAAAGGACATGCTACTCTTTGGTGGAAAGAACTACAGAGAGACCGAGAAGATGAAGGTGAAACAACGATCAATCAGTGGAGGTTGATGGTGACTAAGTTGAAAGCTAAGTTCATACCGGATGACTATGTGCTTGACTTGTTTAAGAAGTTGCAGAATCTGAAGCAGAAGGAATTGTCTATTGAAGATTATACCAAGGAGTTCTACAAACTTACTATTTGGTCTAGAAACTAAGAGCTTGGTAAGGAAAAGGTAGCTCGGTATGTGAATGGTCTGAGATTCAATATTTAGGCTAAGCTTGGTATGTTGAAGATTGATTCTATTGAAGATGCTTATTAGTATGCTCTAAAGGCAGGAAGATAAGCTAAAGAGGAAACAACCTAGTAACTCTCGAGGGAAAGAAAAGATTGATCATTCGGTGAAGGAGAAACTGACTGATGCAGAAGATGAATAGAAACTTGTGGAACCAAAGAAGAAGATAGGTAGAGTTATCTTTAAGGGTACTTGCTATAACTATGGAGAGGAAGGACACCATTTTTTTTGAGTGTACACAGAAGAAGGTTGACTGAAGAACTATTGTGATGAATGAGAACACTCAGAATGAACCTGAATTAGAGAACTTGCTGCTTTGGTGAACATTTCTTGGTACAAAGGATGAACCTTGTCAAAGGAGTAATTTTTTTAGGACCCGATGCAAGACTAAAGGTAAAATTTGTAATGTTATTGTCGATAGTGGTAGCAGTAATAACCTTGTTGCTGAGGACCTAGTTTGGAAACTTGGTTTGAGTAGAATGAAACATCCTTGTCCTTATAGGCTTGGCTGGTTGCAAGATGTTCATGCTTTGGAAGTTAGAGAACAATGCTTCATTGATGTTCAGATTGGCTAGTACAAGGATCTTGTGCTTTGTGACATTGTGAAGATGAATAGTTGTGATATATTGCTTGGTAGACCTTAGCAATGTGATTGCAGAGCTATTTATGATTATGTAAGAAATGTGTTTACTATTGAGAAGAATGACAGGGAGTTTTCATTGATGCCTTTGATGGATGAAATGCTCAGTAGGAGAAGCCTAAGTATTGGTAGCTGAGTTGAGGTTGTAGATCCTAAGAAAATGAATGATTAGTATCAAGAACCGACCTGTAAAATTATCCATAAAAGACTTGAAGAGACAGAGGAAATTGAAGTGGAAGACTTTGCAAGAAAAAAAGGTGGAGGACTTGTATGTGAAAAACCAGTTCAGGATTTATGTGTTGAATCTTGAAAGATGTTCTTCTCACATATGAACATCTTTTGGAACCTAGGGTGTCTGATGCAGGGGCATCCAAGGTTAAGGCAAGGGCATTCTGCATCCTCGGTAAACTGCATGGAGTGTTTATGTTTTGGATGGGTTTTACTTAGTTGCAGCCTTGACCAATGGTCTTATTCATTGAATAAAGCTTAGTCACTGAAGGAACTTGGTAGTCTCTCATGCTTGGTGAAATGGTTGCTCAGTCATGCCTGCGGTGCTCGGTCAATACTGGTGCTTAGCAATGCCTAGCGTGCTCGGTAATTTTTACTATTTCTCAGTAGTTCAAGTTTACCGACTGGAGTTCTGTGTGATTTGTAAGCTGACTTGGTGAATTAATTGTTGGTAGCCATTATCCTAGGCTGACATGCAGAATTAAATGTTTGTATACATTTGTAAGCCGACTTGTATGACATTTAATTATTTGTTTTAGGGAGTTAAGGGTTTCATCCAACTGACTTATGGCTGATGATTAGTATTTAAGGAGGGCTTGGGTAGATGTCTAGGGGGATTGAAGGGAAGACTTAGAGAACTAAGGGTGAAAGGTTCAGGACTTGGAAACTTAGTGAGTTAGATCTGAGGTTCTGAAAGCTAGAGTTGGCGAAATTGTGGAAAAGTTCTTGATGTTCTTGTAGATCAGATTGTAATCTGATAGTCCTTTGTAGCAGAGCTAGGAGTTTGCATGCTTGGAGACAAGGAGATTTCTTGGAGGCTTGCAAGCTCAAGTTTAGATCTACCTTAGGGTTTCCATCAGCTTTTGATTGTCTTCAGTGCTGAACTAACTAAGATTGTATTGGATCTGATTGTGGATCTTGTAGAATTATTTCATTTTGTAAATTGGCCCTAACCCAGAAGGCCTTACAGCCAGGCATGTTAATGCAAGTTGATTGAAACATTTGTTGTGTTGTCTATTTTGTTGAGTATTCCACTATGTAATTCTTTTGGCTGCAAGGTTTGGACTGTCCTTCATTGGATCCACCATCCTTGACTGCATAAGATTGATAGGTTTAGGATTAGGAAGATTAGGAGATGGTGTATCATCTACCAAATTCTTCACATAATCCAAAAGATTAATAAGGCTACCACATAAATATTTAATGAAGGTTTTGAATGTAGGAAGACTAGTGTCAGTCAACTTCACAAGAGCATAGGCAAGAGCAAAGTGAAGGATCATCAACATAATGAAGTGAATGATACTTTTTATAAACATCACAGGTATTGTAAAGAGATGCTAAAAGAAGGGTAATAAAGAACATGACCACACACCAAAGCATCTTAACAATCTCCATAATAAATGAAATGCAAGAAATGTTTTTTGATTATATAGATTTTTTTGTATTTTTGAATTTTAAAATGCAAGAGCATAAACTAGATCTAATCTAAAAGGCAATCTAACACCAAAAAGAAAGAGAGTAAGCCCAAAATGAATAAGGTGAAATGGTATCCACCTTAGGATGTATGCGGGAAATATGAGATCCACTTCTAAATCCAAATTCCCAAAGGAGAGATCCAAATTGATCAACCAAATGGTTAATGCACAATCAAATCAATCTATGGAGAATGTGAAAGAGGAAGAAAACCTTATATTTCCCTATATTGGAATTGTACTTGAAATCTAAAATAATTGAAAGGTAAATGCTAACCTCAAAATAGGGAAACTCTAGAAAATGCCAATTTCTGATGTCTGTGTGTAGTTTTAGGTAATTCTACAACTTGTTTTAGACTGGAAATGTTGAGATGAAGAAAACCCAAATTTTTTTTATCTTTCTGACAAAAGGTAGTATTTGACCCTCATAAAAGGTCAAAGGCTACATTCTTATTCTAAAGGTTGACTTTGAATTTGTTCACAGATCTTAGAAGTTCGCTAAAAAGGGTATCCGAATCCAAGCTTAGATCCAAAGTTCCACACTTGTACCTACAAGAAAAAGAGGGGTTTTTTTTTTTGAGGGGTTTGCCTTGGTGAAACCCTAGTTTGGAATCAACATTGATATTGAAATTGAAATGAGAATGCTAGCAAGTAGTAGAAGTAGATCTAATAATGAAGCTATGCAATTCAATAGATATGCAATTGTATTTCGAATGTAAACAAGTATATTGATATGAAAGCTTGAACACAACAATGGTAAATGTAAATCAAAACCATGAAAGTAAATATGAAACCTCCATGCTTGTATGCTTGGAATCCACCTTGATAAAAGAATGAATGGATCTAGAAGATGAACAAAGGATCTTGAAGGAAGATCACACCATCATGATGGCTAGATCTAGGGTTTGAATGATGAATCTTGGATGCTTGAACCAAATCCCTTCAAAGGCTTGAATGATTGAATCCTTGATCTTCAATGGAGAACTTGAATGGAGAAGAGGAATTGAATGCTTCCTTGAAAATTCTTGATGAAATGCTTGCTTGACCTTTGCTTGAGATGAAATATGCTCTCACAAAACTTGATGATCAAAATGAGAGAGGAAGGCCTCCTTTTATAGTGATCTAGGGCACAAACCTCTAGAAAAGACCGACATTAGGGGATTAAATACCAATTAACCTTAAACCCTATAAATGGACCTATATTAAATGTAATTTAAGGATTTACCATTCCAAAACCCGAAATGGCCAACCCGGAGGTGGGAAAAAGAATCTTTCTGAAACCCGATACCTGGAAATCAGAAAAACTTGAAATTTGAACTGTGGGTCAAGGATGAGGTTGAATCTACCCTAGGTCAGCATCAAGGTCAACCCTGACCTAGGTCAAAGTCAAGGTTTAATTTTACCATCAATGTCAACTTTGACCTTGAGGTCAAAAACCTCAAGACCCCAGCCCAAAATGCCAGGAAATGCAAAAATATACTGAAAATAGGGATAGATAGAAGTAGAATGAGGAGAACAAGTCAGATCTGAGAAAAGGGCTTATTAAAGGTGCTTGACATGACCCAAACCACTCACTCAGAGGGCTAAATGCTCTTATCATGGAAGTGCTTCCATTTTAAGATGATACAACAGGAAAGGAAAATGCATGGAAAGAACTACACTATTGCTGTAGGAAAGTAAAAAATATAGTTGTATAAATAAAACTGATGTAAAAAACCATAAATTTGACTTCAACCTATCCTATCATTCCAAAGTATGTACTATGACTATCTCTGCATATGCTGCAAGAACAAACAAGGTATAATGCTACAAAAGAAAGCAGTGAACGCTACTTCAAATATTGAAAATAGTTAAACTACTTATTCTACTCTAATATATTCCACCTCCAAAGTGGGACCCCTTGGTTAGTTTTGATTAACTACAAACACATACGATAATTCAAAATTACTCTTTCATTTGATATATTCAGAAAACTGACTACATCAAAATGGTGCACAAAACCAAAGACCAATTTTCTTCTAAATATAACAGTAATACAATTATTTGTCTAACTAGATTTCCAACAATCATATCCCTATATGTAGAGGATTGACATTTGAACATTCAAATAAGTTTTGAGTAATTCATCCATGAAGAAAGGAGAACACGTCAGTCCACAATGGAAGATCATAAAGACTAAACAACCATTTCAACATAATATAATATTGATTGTAGAAGAGATTTAGCATAGTCATGCCCCTCTATTCCCTAAGACATTCATTCCTTCAATTTTTCAAGCATGTCCCATGGTTGTATTAATGAATCTTCTTATCGTGGCCAAAACATTATCACTTCCTCGTCAATGCAACCAATTCCAATTTAATCTCCAACCGTTCCTTCTATCCTGGCAGATTAGTAGTGTATGCATGTATATTCAAGTATTCAACTTAGTCAATTTCATCCAAATATTAAGAAGTACATTAATATAATTATATGAAATACTATAGTATATATATATATATATATATATATATATATATATATTAGCAAGGTGTGTCTAAAAGTCACTCAAATGTTTTGGGAATGTCTAGGAATATAGCATAAAAACAACATAAAACAAAGACAAATTCTAGTCTCATCAGATAGTTAAGTTGTAATTTTTTGTACTCCAATTTTGTTGTTTTGGTAACTAATTTTGACATTTTGGTACCCTTTTCCATTGATGTCAAAGGGGGAGAGATAGAAGAAAAAATGTAATTTGAGAAAGAGAGAAAGTATGTGTAAAATGAAAATATAGGAAACATAAATAAAGGAAAGTTTCTTTTGAAGGCTATGTGTTGAAATTTCTTGTTGCATTTCTATTAGTATATTTCCTTTTACATTTTTTCTTTGATGATGCACTTAGTCATTTTTTTAATAAGTGTTTCCATCAATGCCAAATGGGGGGATTGTTGGCAAGTGGTCAAAACATGTACACATATGCACATATATGAAATGTTGTCATTTTATGGAAACACTTATCAGTTTTATGGCTGCACATATTAGATATGATGAATATGTTTGAATGCAGTTGATGAATGGAAAAATGCCTAAGTCCAAAGACTTTTCTAGTAACTCGGTATAAAAGAAAAGATTAGTGAGAATTACAAAAATTGTATTAAGGCTTGCAATCTTAATGGAATGCTTGCAAGACACCAATGAACACATGTTTTAGGTCGCACATGTTCATATTGAAGGATCAAAGAGATATGCTTAGTTGATTGCATGCAAAGATAATAAAAAGAGCATAACATGTTAGCGATCATTGCGACCAACCTTGTGAACATTTCAAAAGTTATTTTTGGATGTTATCTTGTATTTAAAGCTGACTGAAGATGCTAATGAAGTGTGCAAGTGTGCCTGAATTAATATGATGTTTAGCTAGAGTAATGCCAACTAGCTTTTTTAATTATACCTCTAACATGGTATAAGTATACAAAAACCTTTTTAAAAGAGTGTGATGATCACATGAGGACATTGGATGGGTGTTAGATGCGAATTGTGAAGACATCCAAAAGGAAGAGAAGAGATCAAGAGGAAGGAGAAAAATATGATTTCTTCTAGGAATAATTTGTTAACTCTTTGTATTCAGGACAATAGTTTTGTTGTAAGTGTTGTTGCACCTATTGTACACCCCTAATAGGGTTTGCTTTCCTTTAATAGGGATAGGACCTTTAATAGGGCCAATTTCTAAATAGGGATCTTATTGTATACATCCCCCAATAGGGATCTTCCTAAATTGTAATAATTAGCTCCTAATAGGGTTTCAAGATTCATAGTGCAGAATTTAGTGGGTACCATCTCCACAAGCGGTTTTCCCTTAATAGGGTTTCCTTAAAAGAAAATATGGTGTTATGAGTTATATGTTTATCTTTGTTGCATGGTTGTTAATTTTCTATTATATCTCTATCTATTGCTTAAGGAAAATAAAGAAATTGAAGAATACAATAAAGTACTATAACACGGATTCACCCCCCTCAGTGTTACCAAATCCTAACAGTTGGAACACTAGTGGCTAATAGTTGTAAATTGTCAAAAGAAAATGATACTAAGGAGGTGAATGAAACACTTTACTGATCCATGATTGGTAAGCTACAATATGTTGTACACAATAGACCTGACATTGCACATTCAGTTGGTATTATTGCAAGGTTTTTAGCAAACCCCAAAGAAGCACATTTATCTAAAGTTAAGAGGATATTTAGATATTTAAAAGGGACTAAAGATTTTGGTCTATTATACACACAAGGAGGGAATTTTGATCTTAAATTTTATATTGATGCTGATCGGGCAGGAAATATTGATGACACGAAAATAACTAGTGGCATAGCTTTCTTTTTAGAAGAAAGACTAGTGACATGGTTAAGCAAGAAACAAAGCTGTATTTCACAATCTATTATTGAAGCTGAGTATGTGGCAACAACTATGAATTGTTCTAATTTTTTTTGGATCAAATAGGAACTGGAAGGTAATCATGAAGAGATTACTCATCTTATTACAATCTAATGTGATAATACTAGTGCTATTAATATATAAAAGATTTTGGTGATGCACTCTAAGACAAAACATATATCTATTAAGTATCATTACTTGAGAGAGAAAGTAAAAGATAAGCATGTGACACTGGAGTATGTGAATTCTAAAGAGATGATAGCTGATATCTTTATTAAACCATTACTTAAAGATTCTTTTGAGTATCTCTTAGGTAAGTTAGGGGTTCTTTCCCTATCTAATGTACATTAAGGAAAGATGCATGTTGCATCAATTCAAGGAATCAATAGAATATCTATCTTGTGAGTTGATGCTAGTATTTCACTCTTTAGGTGAAGCGTGAAGTTGTGAAAATAATTTTATAACTGTAATGAAAAATCTATATAATTGAGGTATATCTGAGATGTTTATGTTTCTTTGGCATTGTTGTCAAAGAGGGTGAATATTGAGGGAGAATAAATAAATTGATGTAAGTAGAGGGATATGATTACAAAAATTTTGAAGACTGAAATTGAATCAGTGTATGTCAAAGAGGGAGAATATTGGTAAGTAGATCAGGAAGAATACGTTTAGATGTTAGAGGAAAAATATCATGAGGAAGATGAATACAATAAGAGGGAGACAAATCTGAAAAGAGAAGTTATTAATCAGAGGGAGTATAGAATATGAATGACACTGAAGTGTACCATAATCAATTGAACATTTAATTTTTTAGTACTATTTCCATCATTTCCAAAGAGGGAGATTGTTATCATAACTGATAATAATGTTGATAATTGTTTATTTAATGGAGCTGATGATGAAGACTGACCAAGATCAGAAGTATGCATGATGTTATTAGAATTATTAGATCAGATATAGTCTTTTCATTGATGTTAAGAAATTGGTTTTTGGTTTATATTATGTTTCCATATCATTCGGTAATGATATAAGATGAACGAGTTAAGGAAATGAGAAGTTGAGAAGTTGTAGAACTTAAATGGGAAACTGATATAGATTGGACAATGATTTGATTATGTTGGTATGATTGTTTTCTATCTAACATATGATTATGTTAAGTTGATAAAGTATGGTAATAAAGATTTGACAACTCGGTAAGATAAGTTGTTATGGCTAACGAGATGGAAAAGTCACTCTATAAGTTAAAGGTAAAAAAGTTGGTCACTCGATAAAGAGGAAAATATTTAGGCATCGAGCGATGTAACTGAATCATAAGTGAAGAACACCGAGCAAGGAAAATATATTAAATATTGATGAAATCTATATTTAATGATTATCTATGATGAGTTGGATGATCATGATTATGAGAAAAGTTAATTAAATATATCCACGGTTATGAAAATTAAATATGAACATCTATGGCAAGATATAAGCGAAAAAAAGAAGTGGAACAAGTTTCAACAAAAGTTCAAGTTCCTAGGTAAAAAGGAAACGTGTTACTAAGATCCAAATCTGATGAATAATGAAATGAATGGTCAATATTGATTAAAGGAAAACTTAATAGATGAAATTAAGAGGAAAAACTTGTCTATATAAAGGATGATCTTGTATAAACAATGAGATGACAAACTGAATAGTTGAAGGGTTACCGACTATTGCAGAGAAGAGGGAACAAAGAGATTATAAGTAGGAAAACAATGATTTGATGAAGTGTTGATGCTAGTGGAAGATGAATAATTAAAGTGAAGATTAAAGAGAACATAAGGATATGATTGAACAAAGATAGTTGCACATCTACATGTCATTTTTATTACTGTTGCTTACTAGCATTTGTAACAGAGAAATTTCTTAATAGACTGTACTTAACAGTCTCATTGTAAATCCTTGAGAAAGGTGACATTCCAAAAAGAGTGTTTAAAGCCCTCTAAAAAGACCACTCCTAATAGGGTGGAGATCCTAATAGATCTGAGGTAAATACCTTAACTGGGTCACACCTAACAATGTATTTTGTAATCTTTAACTAGATTGGCTCTTAACTGGGTGTACTTTAGAAGAGTATATTTCTTAGTGGGTGACAATTCCCATAGTGGTTTTTCCCATAACTGGGTTTCCACATTAAATATTGGTGTTGTAGACACCTAAAAATCCTTTAGAAAATAAAGTATTTTTATTTCTGAAAAATCCCTAATGACATCATTATTTATTAATTAATTAATTATTTAATTAATTAATTTATTTTTATGTCATTAAATCCCTTTATCTTAATTAAAAATATTTAATTAAGAAATCCCTCCCAAAAATGTTTAAATCTTATTTAAACATTATTCCCCTATTTATTAATTATTTAATTAATAAATTGACCAAAAATCCCAAAATAAATAATTAATTTATTTTTTGCCCAAAACTTGGCCAATTTCCTTAAGACCACTAACCTCTTATAGAATCTTCTAATCCTTCTTTAATTTCGATTAAAGGCTAATCCCTTCATTTCCTAACCCTAATCCCAACTCAAAATATTTAATTAAGATTAAATATTTATTCCTCATATTTATTAAATTTATTTTTAATAAATATTCTCAAACCTAAACCATGGAAATAAATAAATCTTTATCTATTTCCTAAAATCCATGTTTATCCTAAGGAAATTCTAGACTCTTCTAGAAAGTCCTAATCCTAATCCTAATCCTAATCCCCCCCCCTAATCCTGTCACATTCCCTAACCAAGGTTAGCCAACTCCTAAGCTTAACCCAAAGTCAACAAACTTCTAGAAACTTCTCTTACATGCATTAAGTGCATTTAAGGCCTCCTTATCCCTCTTACATGCATTTATCATGCATTTAAGAAGCCCCTCACCTCTTTCTTACACCCTTTGACCTTAGGCACATTTTCCAAATTGTGCACATTCCTCCCATCTTTCAACCCAATGCCCTTGTGACACTTGTCACAAGGAGGTGGCCCTGAACTAGCACAATCCATGTACTCCCCTTTGAATGAATCTTGGCCTCTCTTAAGGATTTTGATCCTAGCCACTCATTCCTCCTTCCCAAATCCTATAAATGCTCCTCATTTCCAAGAGCAAAACATCCATTCACCTTTCATTTTAAGCATTGCTATCATGCCCTTTTACTTCTAGCCTTAGCATAATCATCTTAATTTAGCTTACTTTCAAGCATTTTAGATCATCCTAATTTAGTAATAATGGATTAACATAGTTTATTTCATTGTTTTGCATAAGCATAGCATCATATCACATATCTATTTGGTTAAAATCAATCTTAGCATAAGCATTATTGTAGCTTAATCTTCATTTCAACACTATTTGGATCCTTGAGGCCTTAGGGGCAAATCAGGTGTTCTATACCTATTTTGTGCCATTTTTGAGGTTTTCATGGATCTCAAACCATCTTAAAATGCATAAGGAACATGCTCCAAGTGCTTAGAGAGCACACCCACATACCCTTAAGCAAGAGAAAATCAAACAGTGCTTGGGTGCACCTGTTTTAGCTCAATCTGAGATGGCTTAGTTTAGAGTTTTATTTGTTTTTGATTGATTTCATGCTAGACTAAAATCTAATCTTTGTTTGGCTTGAGTCTTTCAAAACAGGTATCCTCAACAGCCTTGTCCACATTCTGGCACGCCCGGTGGGACCCAAACCCACAATCACTTGATTATATCATGCTTTGTATTCTCGTATTTGCAGGAAACAAATGAAATGTCATCTACACAAAGTTCAGTCACATCTAAGCATAGTTTAGTCATGCCTACAAAGAGTTTGATCATGCCTATGAGCCCTGAATCGACGCCTACTTTTTGAAGATTTCCGTGCTCGATAACTTCTATTCTGTCTAAACTTCTTTTCTGTCGCCTGTAACAGAAATAATCACACCTACGAGATAAACATTCATGCGTCTGCATATATCTTTCTCTCCTACAATCATTTTATTGTCGCCTGTATCCATTCCATTATCGCCTGTCAGCATTTCATTATCGCTTGTAAAAATTTGAATGTCGCCTACGCCTGTTTAAGTGTCGCCTAGGCATTTTTTTTAACTGTCGCCTGTGCGCATTTTTTTTACAATTATGTGTCGCTTGTGAATTTTTAAATGTCGCCTAGGCATATTTAAGTGTTTCCTGGGCTTGTTTAAGTGTCGCCTAAGATCATTTCAATGTCGCTTAGCCTGAGTTTTTACTGTCGCCTGTGCACAAACTTGTTGTCACCTAGGCTCATTTCATTATCACCTTTGTATATTTAAGTGTCACCTCTACTTGATTAAGTGTCACCTAGGCATGTTTGAGTGTCACCTATGCATATCTTGCTGTCGCCTATGATACTTTTTGTTGTTGCCTGCACAGATTTCTCTGTCACTTGTGATCATTTTGCTATCGCTTGAGAATTTTTTGGTGTCGCATGTGCATTTTCCAGTGTTGCGTATTTGTTGAACAATGTCATTGTCGACTGTGTTTTTGCCTTTAATTTTTCTCAAATTTATAAAAAGAAAAGGTCAAACAAATCTTGAATGAAACTAAAGAAAAGAACTTAGGTCCTAAGAGTCATTATCATTTTGAAAATCAAACACAATCTTGAATGATCTAAATTAGAAAGAACAAGCATCTCTATTCCCTCCTTTTCAATTCAAGAAAAGCACAAACTCAATCTTGAATGATCTAAAGGATAAAACAAAGCTCTTTTCAAAGTTCTAAATCAACACGCACATCTCAATCTTGAATGCTCAAAGAAAAGAACTTGCAATCGCTCAAATCGTTTACCTTTTGGAGAAAGAACAAATCAAACCTTAAGCACTTGTGTCTTCAATTTCAAAGTTTAATCAAACTTAATCAATTTGGGAAAAAGAACAACTTGCTTGATGTGCATTTAGGAGTTTTTCAAATTCTTGCAAAATCCTGTTAAAGTAAGCAACGTAGAACATTTGGACTCGGACAAGTTCACTTGTTCTACTTTTAGCGAGGCCTATCCAGGGAGAAAAGCATTTCCTGCTCAGAGAATGACCTCAAACCGGTATCCCCCCTGGTCGGTATATAAATAAAGTGAAGGAAAAAAGTACTCACTTATATCTCCTAATCCACGAGCATTTTTTGCCAAATGCAAATGTCTGGGGACAAATAAATATTCCTCCCCCAGTGTTGTTGGCTAGGCTCTTAAGTGAGTCACAGGTGGTTAGCATAACCGGGTATTGAGACTCCATGAAACTATTAAAAACCTGATAAAATAGAGGCTACCCTATCTACATCTAAAAGTATCAAAATCCTTCTGCAAGGACTGATTCCAAGGGGTTTACTGGGTCGCCTCAAGATTACTCACCATTTGTATTCCCTTCTAGGGGGTACCAAGCTGTGGGCAAGTGATTTGATACTCACCTTCCTTAGGTAGATCTGTTTGAAGTGCTTGACAGTCAAAAGCTCCATGAAAACATTGTTGGAACATACACTTTCAAAGCTTTATTAGAGTCAGTTATCTTGTTTGTATCCCACAAGGTTGCTTTGTCCCTTGTGGAGATTGCTTTTCCAAAAATCTTTTTTGAAATCTATCCTTTGCCATTGGGAAACATCAAACTGATCAACAAACTTAGTTTGAGATACTCGGAACATTTTGTAGAGAACCCCTTGGAATCAGATATCCAAAGAACTTTTTTATCTCAAACCAACTTATCAGAATTTCCCCCAAGTTATGCCAAATTTGATCAAACATCTGAAAGCTAAGTTGCCCAAATCCAAATCTTATCAAGAGAAGAAAGTTGCAAAAAGAAACCTTAAGAGCCATTAATCCTCTATCCAAGCAATCGAACCAGAAGAAAAATATCAAGAAAAGCTTGATAATATTAGCTATAACGCAAGAGTCAAAAAGTTTCCCTATCAGTTTCGAGTGAACCATTGCTACATCAGTCTTGAAAGAGAAGATTAGATCAGATCCATCACATGTCCATTCTACCTTCAGATCTCAAAATCCTATCTTGGTAGTCCTTCATCCTAGTCTCATCCTAGTTTCATCCCCGCATCATCACCAAAATCCTTAGTTGCATTCTAGAGTCCTTAGATGCACTCACCATCCTCTTCCTAGCAGCATCATAGATCATCCATCTCAATTGAATTTGCATCATCCTTTTAGAGAAAGCATTGTTCCATCATCCTTCACCATCTTTCCATCAACAATCCACAATCAGAGTCTCATATCCTTCATCCAAATCCAACATCCAATATCCAAATCAGAATCCACCATCTTTTGCACCAAATCCAGAGATCCAAATCCACAAGCACTTAGTGTTCAAAACCTTTGAGTTATTTCCATCCCTTATCCTAAATCAGAAATCATCCCTTTTTTGACAGAATATTATCTAAAGGAAATCCAACTTGTCCTTACATAGCCTCATCATCTCGAGCAAGAGATTGGCTTGTATTGATAAGAATCCAGTTGACCGAAGATCATTAGTCTATCCTAGGTTGGCCAAATCCTATCACTGATCCTCCATTGGGAAAAATACTAGCTCATTGTTGACACCTAGTAGTCTTCCACCAACATCCCACCAATCCTCCACCCAATCTTGACCCAAATCAGAGCATCCCACCAAGCCTCCATCATCACCAAGTTTTTTTACCAATCTACCACCATCTCCCATCAATCTTCCACCATCCTTGATCCAAATCCAAGCATTTCACCAATCCTTGCATTTGCATTCTAGAAATTCATCATCCTTAGAAGTTCCTTAAGCTTGCATCTATCATTCTTTAGAATCTTTCAGGAAACATCTTGCATTCATCTAGCATCTACATCTCCATGCCTGTCAAGATAAGATCTGGATCTAGAAAAAGAAGGAACATGAATCCTTATCCAATCACCAGTTCATCTAATCCCAACATTTTTACCAGTGCAATGATAGCCTATGATCCCCAAATACAAACTGGAAATACATGGGATGATCCCAATATCCCCTCGGCTCCTCTGGCAATAGAAACATTTGTGAATCATCTAAAGAATCCACAAGTAGTCAATGCACTCATGGCCCAAAAGTAGCAAAGCATGTTTACTAACTTTGCATAGGCACAGACTTCCATTCCACCATATCTCCATCCTCGCATTCCCATAAGTACTATCCAAATCCCAACACAAGTATACTCTCCATTTATCCAACCGTTCCTTGATCCAACCTTGCAAACATCTCAAGCAACCTCCACCATTACTATTCTTTTGCAAGGAAGCTTCGCTAGTCCTGTAACATAAGCTATAACACCATCTACTCCATTCCCTATCATAGGTACTTCATCATCTACCATGGCTGCTCAAGCTCTTGCACAAATCCAATGCTTGTCCCAGAATCAACTCCCACCTCTTACACAAACCTTTGCACAAGAAGTTCCACCATCTTCCATAAGCCAAGTAGCACCTTTGACTCTGGGAGGGATGCAATCATCCTTCCCCTTCACTTCACAAGTTCCCACATCCACACCTTTTATGCTAGGAAGGATGCAATCATCTTTCCCTTTCACTCCACAAGCTTTCGCATCCATACCATCTTTTCCAGGGTCAACGCAATCATTTCCCTCTTTCTCCCAACAAGCCTCCACATCAGTGTCATCCATTCCAGGGGCAGCACAACCACTCCCCTTTCATACCCAGTAAGCTTCCGCATCAACATCACCCTTTTCATGGGGAACGCAAGCATTCTCTTCATTTCCCCACCAACAAGCATCTACCCAGGCACAAGCCCAGCAAAATGCCTTCACCATAGGAATGCCTTCCATGGGTTTTTCAAAACCACCATTCATGTCCCAAAATCTCATCACATCTACCTTCCCGGCATCCACTACAACACAATTCCCACCTCACACTGGTCCTCATTGGGGTCTCACTCAAGAAGACATGAAAGCCTTTGGAATACCAACTCACTCTCCTACATCCGTATTTGCAAACCAACAAGCCACCTTCTCATAAGCAGCACAACAACAACCATATCAACCTCCACCAACCTACTCCTTCATGAGCTATCCATTCCCAACACCCAATGCCTTTCAGAAAGTTCCTCCACCTTAGCCACAAAGTTCATCCCATTTCACAAGTTATCTTGCCGAGTCACCCTTTGCTTTGAGCTTCCCTACATCAGTTCCACCCTTAAGCAATATGGGAATGCACCCGACTTATATTGGTCAACCACAGAGCCAAGTTTAGCAAGGACCATCTTACCAACAAGTTACATCATTCCACCAGCCACCCCCACAGCAACCATACTTCCAGTCATAGAAACAAACCCCCATCATTCCTCAATAGCAACAAGTTTCCTCCTATCAGTCACAACAGCAAGTCCCGATCATCCCACAACACCAGCAAGCAGTCTCATGTCCACCACCGCAATATCCCCCTGTGCTGCATCAACAATATCCCTAGCAAACATCACTCCAAAATCCACTCCAATCTACCTATCTTGCTAGGCCATCTCCATATCCCACTCAACAATACCCACCTCAAATGGGAGTACCCACTCAAACACCAATCAATGCTGAGTGGGAAGCCATGAAGAACACTCTTAAAGAGCTTCAAACCGGTACTAAGAACAAAAATTACAAGTTTGAGGAGGTGTGTCCTTATCCATTTGACCAATCCATTGCCGCCATACCTTTCCCCAAGCACTTTGAGACACCTAAATTTGATAAATATTAGGGGAAAGGAGATCCAGTCAACCATATTAAAGAATTCTATATGGCATGTCAAGAAGTGGCTTATAGTGATAACTATCTCTTACGCCTATTCCCCAAAAGCTTGGGAGGAACTGCTGTTGAGTGGTTCTACATAATACCATGTGGGACCGTCACAACCTTTGCTGAACTTTCTGAGAAGTTCATTTCCAACTATGCCCACAATGTTGAGAATGAGTTGACCTTGTTAGATCTCTACAACTCAAAATAGAAAGATGGAGAAAGCCTAGCAAAATACTTGCAACGATGGCAGAACCTTACTACCAGGTTATCATACCAGCCACCTGAAAAGCATTTGACCAAAATCTTTATTGATAATCTGCATCCTAAGCTATCCCATTTCATGAGGATGAATTGTCTCCAAACCTATCAAGATATCAAGAGCAAGGGGATAGGTATTGAAAAGGCCCTCCTAGATGAAGGCACAATCTGACACTTCCAAAATGATGCCCAAAAACCCAGCAATGATAAATCCTGTTACTGGAATTGTAACAAAAATGTTATTACTGATGGAGCCACTGATACCAAGCATGTCCAATTTGTTGTGGCTAGTCTTTCGTCAACTCCTACATACCAACAACAACAAGCACCCATCCATCAACAACCTCCTCAAGTTCATTAGCAACCCACGCAACAAAATCATTCTCAGAATAACCAGTAGAATTATCAATAACCCGCCCATCAAGCTTATCAAGGTAATCCAAAAGTCAATGCCATCAATATTGCTCCTAAGTAGAACAAACCCAAAGCTCAAAACTATCCAAAGAAGACCTTCACACCACTGGGTGAACCTCTGGATATTATCTTTCACCGAATGGCCAAGGCCAACTTGATCACGTTTCCACCAATCTAGCCAGTTGATGATACCACTCCCAAGCCTGATTGGTACAAAGATCACGAATACTGTGATTATCATTGTGTCAAAGGACACACTACTTTGAAGTGTATGAGACTTAAAAACTATATCCAAGATCTCATTGATCAAAAATAGATTCAAGTAGATACACCTGCTCAAGCCTCGCCAAATGCCAATTTGCAAATTTATCAGAATGTGTTCCCACAACACAATACTAGGAATAACCAAACTAAAGCCAATCATCCCCAGAACCATGGCAAGGGTAAGCAAGAAGATCACACTACTGCCTATATCAATTATGAAAATATTTTTGGATGTATAACCCAAGTTGAGCCCACAATCAATACCATCCATGTCAGAGGAGCAGATAGTCAATGTGCTGTTACCACCCGTAGAGGTTGGATAACTGTTGTTGGTGCCCGTCCAAGGCTAGCACATAATGCACACAATGCACAGTATAACCTCATAGAACATCTTTGGAACACACCAGCCCAAATATCCATCTTGGACCTTCTCTGCACTTCACCTCTCCATTAGGAGATCCTTGACCGAGCTCTCAAAGAAGGACATGTCCCCACAAACATTAACACCACCCAGTTTGAGACCCTTGTGGGACATCTATCCATGACCTATGCTTTATCCTTCAAACCATCTGACATGCTAGCTATTGCACCTGACCATACTCTCCCTCTCCACATCGCCATCATGGTCAGAGACTTTGCCATCAAACAGGTCTTAATAGATAATGGCTCAGCCCTGAACTTGTGTACTTTGAAGTTCATTCAATAGATTGGGTTCACCCAGGCTGATATAGCACATGAAGTAATCACTATCAAAGCCTATGACAATTTAGAGCGTACCTCTGAAGGTACTATTACTTTCGCATTCAGCTGGGCCCAGCAACATAGGATACTATTTTCCATGTTGTTGATCTTGACCTACCATTTGATATCCTCCTAGGCCAACCATGGATTCATTCCATTAAGGCTGTACCATCTACTTACCATCAGTGCATCAAATTTCTGCATCAAGGCATTGAGGTTACCATCCATGCTAACCTCCAACCCCTCACATACTATCAAGCGATGGAAGCATCATTCCCTCACTCCACTCATTGTCTTGGAACTGACATTGGTACTTCTATTGCCAGCTCATCCCAATCCCATTGCGATCCAAAAACCATTCTCACCTCCACCCTCTCTTCCATCAAGATCAATAACCAGGGTTGTGGCGAATATAGCCTACATGATGCATTTTCCATAGGGGCCCTCCCGCTTGATCCACATACTCAAGGGTGCCCGAATCACCAAAGCAAGCCTATTGAAGAGCATCATGAAATCAAGAGAATGGGACCTATGACTTTTGAATCCCATGGCACATTAAATAGTCAAGAAATGGATCCTAACATTAATAGGTGGTTGTACAAAGATCCCCCACCACCTGACACTCAACTCCTTGGCTACTTCAAAGATAAATACCCACAATCACACAAGTACACTATTGAGAAATGGAACTACCAAGGTAGTGGTCTAGGACCACAGGAAGGTGGAAGCAAAGATCCAATTATAGCATCCAAAAACTAACAACATCAGGGTCTTGGCTTTAATACCCCTCACCTGCATATACAAGGGCGCAATACCACAACTGGGGGCACCAACATGACTAGTGTTCCCCTCTTAAATAGCTAGGATGACCTCGTAGAGATCGAAGACATCCCTGAAGAGAAGGAAATCAGATCTTACGATGATATCTTTGATGATGACACCCTCCTAAGGACTTCTATCCTCCAACAACTTGCCATCAATCTCATAGAACTTCCCCTCATTCACCCTCAACTCATAGACTGGGACCAACCACGCATTGCACACATCGATGAGTTCCAAAGCATGAAAGCACTCCTAGAGTTCATGGGGGCATCAGGCCTACAATCGGTTCACAATTCAGAGCCAACTCACATCTATAAGCTTGACCCAGAAGGATACTTCAGAGAGGAGGCAAGCTTTAGCTACAAAAGAGAAATAGAAAGAGTAAAACATGAGTCCTTATGTGAAAACCCTTCTGGGGCACATTCTGATTCCAAAAAAGGAAAAATAAAGAATATATCTTCTAGTGAAAACTTGGCAATTCAAGCGCTAGAAGATGAAGACTTGCCTCTTCCTCCCATCCAGGATTACAGACCTGAGCAATCACCTATCATCATAGAAGAAACTAAGCTAGTCAACTTAGGAATAGAGGAATGTCTGAGGATCACCTACATTGTAGCCAACATGACAGAAGGTGAAGAAATGGCTTTCACTGCACTACTTCAAGAAGCTACTAGAAACTTTGCATGGTCATACGCACACATGTCTGGACTTGATCCTAAACTTGTTGTTCATCATCTAGCCATAGACCCTAATTTTAAGCCAGTAAAGTAGAAGCTATGCAAAATGCATCCCAAAGTAGCTCTATTGGTAAAATCAAAACTAGAAAAGCTCCTGGATGCAAAGATTATCAAAGCTATAGATTACTCAGATTGGATCTCCAACATGGTACCTGTGATAAAGCCTTCTGGCGACATCTAAATTTGTATAGATTTTAGGGACCTAAAAAAGGCATGCCCTAAAGATGACTTTCCGCTACCAAATATAGACATGATTGTAGATCTTACAGCAGGTCATGAAATGTTGTCACTAATGGATGGTTTCTCTGGATACAATCAGATTCATATAGCAGCAGAAGACCAACACAAAATAACATTCACCACTCCATGGGGTACCTTTTGCTATAACATGATGCCCTTTGGTCTAAAGAATGCAGGAGCCACATATCAGAGAGTGATGACAACAATCTTCCATGACATGATTCACAAGATCCTAGAGGACTATGTGGATGATATTCTTGCAAAATCAAAGACACACCATGAACACCTTGACATTCTTGAGAGTGTGTTTGATCGCCTGCAACACTATGGGTTACAGCTCAATCCAAAGAAATGTGTCTTTGGTGTTACATCTGGAAAGCTCCTACGTTTCATAGTATCATGATGAGGCATAGAGATTGACCCCAAAAAGGTCAAAGTAATAACAGAAATGCCTCCCCCAAGAACACTTAGATAGCTTAGAAGCCTACAAGGAAAGCTTCAATCAGTACATCGGTTCATTTCTCAACTGGCAGACAAGTCCCAACCTTTCACGCATCTCTTATGCAAAGACACAAGCTTCAAATGGGATCCCATATGTCAAAGAAGATTTGATAAGCTCAAGGAATATCTAGCCAATTCTCCAATCCTAGTACCACCAGTTCCAAGACACCCTCTCATACTCTACATCTCAGCAACCACCACAACATTGGGGGCACTCCTAGCTCAGCATGATGATGAAAACAAAGAGAGAGCCATCTACTACATTAGTTGAACTGTTGTCGGCTATGAGTTTAATTACTCACCCATGGAAAAAGCATGCCTTGCAGTGGTTTTTGCCACTCAAAAGCTTAGACATTACATGCTCAGTCACACAATCAGGCTCATTTCAAAAGTGGACCCCCTCAAATATCTACTATCAAAGACAACTCTCACAGGCTGTATGGAAAAATGGGTCATGATACTCAGTGAGTTTGACATCCAGTACATAGATCAGAAAGCAATAAAAGGGCAAGTCATTGCTGATCAGCTAGTAGAAGCACCACTGGTGGATTCTTATCCATTAATCATGGAATTCCCTGACGAACACTTATGTATGATTGAAGAACAACCCATGTGGAAGCTATACTTTGATGGCTCCTACACATTACATGGATTAGGGGTAGGAATTCTATTTGTCACACCTCAAGGTGACTACATTCCAAAATCATTCAAGTTGGGATTTTCATGTAGCAACAACATTGCAAAATATGAGGCACTTATCTCAGGTCTCAAAATAGCTATTCAATGGAATATCATAGAACTGCAAGTGTTTGGAGATTCACATCTGATTATCCAACAATTCCTAGATGAATATCAAACAAAGGATGACAAGCTACTACGTTACAAAGAACTCATGGATAGATTGAAAGAGCATTTCCTAAATCTATAGTTTATACAGATACCAAGACTTCAAAACAAAGCAGCCAACGCAGTGGCAACTATTGGGTCCTTGTTAGAAATCCCACGTGACGCATCACATTATGAATTCCTAGTCAAGTAGCTACATACACCAGCTTATGAGAATGCTGATGTCGAAATGGTGTGTGTCTTGGTTGGTCCCCAGTCCCTGTGGTACCACGACATCCATGCATATCTAAAGAATGGTATCATATCTCCCCATCTCACCAATAACCAATGCCAAAACCTTATTCGCAGAGCTTCCCGCTACACTCTTGTAGCCAACACCCTTTATCATCGAGGCTATCATAATATCCTCTCTAGGTGTTTATATTCAAACGAGGCCATCCTAGCTTTACAAGAGGTCCACGCTGGAATTTGCGATGCCCACACGAGTGGCATGGTTCTAGCTAAGCAATTGCTTCGAGTTGGGTATTATTGGCCAACCATGGAGCATGATGCTTGCAAGTTTGTTAGAAAATGTTTACCATGTCAACATCATGCAAATTTGATTCATGCACCAGCACAAGACTTGTAGCCCATTGCCCCACCTTGGCCATTTTCATGTTGGGGCTTTGACCTTATCGGATTAATCACTCCCCTTTCCTCAGATGGACACAAGTACATAATAACTACCATAGAGTACTTCACCAAATGGGTTGAAGCAATCTCGCTCACCCTCACTATTGGCATCCAAATATCCAAGTTCATCCTTTACCACATCATTTGTCACTTTGGCATACCATCTACCATCTTCACAGACCATGGCACACCTTTTGAAAACCAGCATGTGGATGATCTATGTGCTAGACTCCACATCCATCACCATTTCTCCAGTCCATATTTCCCTCAAGGAAATGGCCAAGCTGAGGCAACCAACAAAACTATCCTAAAAATCCTCAAGAAGGTTGTTAATGATTCTGGTCATGACTGGCACCTCCAAATCAATCCCACCCTTTGGGCCTACCGTACTTCTTATCGCAGTCCCACATACACCACCTCATATTCCCTTGTATATGGTGCTAAAGCCATTCTACCGATCGAGGTTGAGCTCCCATCATTGCGAGTCTCCATGAAGAAATACACCACTGATGAAGACTATCGTGTGGCCCACCTCACATAGCTAGACCTATTAGATGAAAAGAGACAACAAGCCTATGATCACCTGGTTGCATACCAGAATTGACTCAAAAGTAGTTATAAAAAAAATGTCCATCCTAGACAATTCCAGGTCGGTGACATGGTCCTCAAAGAAAATTAGAAGGTCCAAGCAAACTGAGAAAAGAAAGGCAATTTTGAGCCTACTTGGCTGGGCCCCTATGTTGTCACATCATGCTTCAGCTCTAGAGCTTATTAGTTATCTACACCAGAAGGTGAGCCTTTGAATGATCCCATCAACATCATACATCTAAAGAGGTTCTATGCCTGAACTAGATCTACATATTCAGAAAATTCATAAAAATTGAAAAAAGTAGAAAAATACAAAAAAAAGAAAAGAAAAAGAAAAAGAAAAAAAAATAATCATCCAATGGTGAAAACTTGGCAATTCAAGTGCCTTGGACAAGTATGTTGGTGAAAACCTGGCAAACAGGCACCATACATAGTGGACCAAGTCATTATCTATCAATCTCCCATCCCCCCATCCCAACATCCTAGTCCTTTTTCACCCATCCCCATCCCCATCCACCATCCCCCAGCATTCCTCTTTTTCATAATCCTCCAGCAAATCCGCAATCCTACTTGCACATATCTTGTACCATATCTTGTATCATATCCTATATATCCTGTATAGTGAGCTCTTCCTATCCCCAATTTGGAGCTTTTGTACATAGCTGTTGTTTAGCTTGAGGAGAAAGTATTAGTTAATTTGGTAGAGCTGACAGTGTGTAGCATGCGCCTACACTTATTGATTTGGTCAGGTCCCATTTTGTGTTGTGTTCTTAATAGAGTGGATTGAGATGTTATTGGAGTGTGTTATTGTTTCTCTAATATGATTTCAAGGTGGTTCTAACAGGTTGACTTGCCTATATCATTTAGAGGAAAGATATTTATAGGCAGTCATTTGTGATTGCTAAGGTGTGGTTCATAGTTGAATGTAAAGAGAAGAGTAGAGAGTAAAAAGTGTTGAGCCATCAGAAGAAGGTCTACGTGACCAACTAAAGAGCATATGCTATACATTGGAACTGATCAAGATAGTAGGTCAAAGCATAGTTCACCAAGATTTAGATATAGTGTGTATCTATTAATCAAAAGGTTGTAGCCTTCATCCCTTTAAGCTATGTGCTCTCGGATAGTGCATCCTCACCCCTAATAGGGTTAATTGTAAAAGAATCCTAACAAGGTCCGACCCTTGACCAAGTCATTGTACTAAATGCATTGTAAAGATAACTCCTAATAGGGTTAAAGATATTCTAACAAGGATCATAAAAAACTAGTGCAGATTATTAGTTGGTGTCAATTCCCACTGGGGTTTTTACCTATTTGGGTTTCCCCATAACCAAAATTGTTGTGTTGTGTTCAAGTGTTCTCTCTTTGTGTGTATGCTTAAATTTTAAGTATACTTAATTGAATAAAGAATTGAAACTTGTAGATAACTAATTCACACCCCCCCCCCCCCCGCCCCCCCCGCCCCCCCTTAGTTATCTCTTGGGACTATTCCTAACAGAGGTAATGTTTTCTTATCATGTGGGTAGCATGGTCACATTGTAGTGAATTTACCTTAGCGTGCATCACAGTTTTCAGGACAGAGACCTGTCACTTCTAAGACTACTATAGGGGATGCTGATAGATCTCACATGGTATTTGTAGTAGTGTACCATCCTTAGGTAGAGCATTAGTGTACTGTGGTAGATATTTATGGTGCCACTAGAGGTATTTCTCTTTCTATTTTATTTGATTCAAAATCTATAGATTCTTTTATATATCCTTTTAGAGTAGAGAAATGTGGGCTATTGGAAGTAAAGAAAGACATTGGCTGCCAAGTACAGTTATCCTTAGGGGAAAGAGTATCAATAGACTCTCTAATGAATAAGTGTGAGTTAGACATATGTAAAATCACCACCACAGTAGAACTTTATTTAATTCCTTTGGTGTCATGTGATGTTTTCCTTGGAATGGATTGGTTAAGTTCTCATAGAGCCAACATCGATTGTAGACAAAAGTTAATTAGATTAAAAGATGATGTTGGTAAGGATTGTGTGGTAGTGGAAAATCAATGCCCTGTATCTTTTCATATGATTTCCGCTATGTAACTCAAGTGAAACATGTGAAAGGGTTGTCAAATATTTTCTATAACTATGAATGAACTGGATGAAGTGGAAAGAGAGAAAAAGACTCTTGATCATCCTATACTTGAATAATTAATTCATGTTTTTCCTAGTGAGATTTAAAGTATGCCACCTAAGCATGACATAGATTTTTTTATTAACATTATTCTTGGAGCACAACCCATTTGCAGAGAACCTTACCAAATGACCACTCAAGAGTTGAGCGAGCTTAAGATGCAATTAGAGGATCTTTTGGTGAAGGGTAGCATTCACCCTAGTGTTTTTCCCTAGGGATAACTTGTACTCTTTTTTAAGAATAAAGATGGATCTTTATGCTTGTGCATTGAATATAGATATTTGAATAAGGTAACGATAAAAAATAAGTACCCTTTTCTAAGGATTGATATCTTTGATCAAATAAAAGGAGATAAGGTATTCTCCAAGATTGATATCAAGTCATGATACCATTAGTTGCACATTTAGGATCACTAGTAGATTTGACCTTATTTTTTGACTAAACAATTCGACCATCAAATAAAAATGTTTAGGTTGGTCGGATTATAGATGGAAAACTTTTTTTTTTTTTAATACATGCCTGTGTTGGTTGAAATTTTGACTAACACCGTGTTTGTCAAAATGTTGACCAACATGGGCATAACTTAAAGTAAAAAAAATGGTTTCAAACCTCATTTCAATCCCCACACGTGTGATATGCTTAACTTTCCTTGAACAAGTTTGAGAGGTAGAAGCTTGAATAGGTTTGAGAGGTATGTCTTTTTTATTTCCTTAACTTTCCTTGGATTAATGCAAATGTTTTGGGTGGCAATGGAGAATCTGGTGCATCACAAGGTCCCCTCTTTAGGGATGCAACTGTCTGTGGTGCCCTAAGTAATTTGACAAAACCTAAACTTAAACTACCTTCAACCTCAATGAATGTGTATTGATATTTTCTTAGTCCGCACAAGCTTTCATATTGAAATGCCTCTATAAATATGGTGCTCATAGTTTTGTTTGACTATCACGCAAACTGGCATGGATCTATACCTTAGCCATTTTGAATTTAGTCCATGCTGTGCAAAGTCCCTTCTTGGTTCCAATTTAACATGACTGTTATCACATCTTGTTTTTTTCTACTATTTTGTGGCATGAAATACCCATCCATTGGCTGATATCAAGATTTTACACTAGTAAGAACTTAGTGTAACCGTTCTTGAAAATAAACCACAATTTATGAACTATTTCAAGGATTGACACCAGTGTGAACTCGGATGAAATTAAACATCAAATATTGGAGTCACATGAATCTTTCCCACTATAAGTTTCTTTGCTAACCATTTCAATATTCTAATTCAATCAATGATGAATCTTGGTTTTGAAATCTTTCATTGTCACAACAGACACAAACACAAATAGGTTCTTGATTATCATCATCATGAACTGATTCATATAACTTTAAATAACTTCAATAAAACCATGAATCAACTTATTTCAAACAAACAAAGATCTTCAAGATTGTTTCATTCAACCAAAACTTAGTTCAATAGCATTGCTTAATTTGACTTGTATTTGAGATCCTCAGTCAATAATCTAAATAGAGAAAGGTAATAGGATGTAAAGAACCAGAGGATATTGAAATAAAATTAAATCCTTCTGATCATTATTCGGCTCCATTACATTATTTCTTTTCATTCATCAGTTCTCCATCTTTCATCCTACACTACTCTATCCAAGTACCTATTCTTCGGGGCTTGAATATACAATAAAGAATTCCTCAAATACTTGATCACTTCCGAAAACTAATTCTCATAACTTCTTTTTAACTTCCCATTACCGAATCATGCTAAATCCTCTAATGGTTCTCATCACTGATTACAGTGAGTGCTAAATATATTAAAGAAACTAGAAAAGTATCATGGAATTGACAATGTCAACTTCACGATGATACATAACATTTATTATATAAAAACACTTAATTCTACTCGACTGAAAACATCATTAAAATAACCATTTAGAACTAAGACACAACCCTAAATTATTAACATAAAAACCAAACAAAGTTGTTATGGAAAATGAACATACAATAATTCGATGACTCATTTTTTGGGTATGGTTTCAACCTTAGCCATAAAGATTATCACCTATCATTTCCTTCAGTCATGATATAAAAGTGCAAATTAGGTCTAAAAATATTACGAATGGCTTTACCATTAAAAAAATTATGAACTTGATATAAAGCCTTACCATTTAATAGATGAAATAGGTGGACATAAGAACTGGCAAGAAAGAGAATCGATTCAAACCTATACAAACTCATTGGCAACTATTAGATGTTCTACATTCCTTCATGAACATTGAGGGAATCTCCAAGGGACACAAGTGTATACCAGTGCAACTAATTCAAGTCAAAAGATCTGAATGCTCAAGACCACACCCCCATAAGAATCTAAAAATAGTTGCCAGTACACAAGTTTGTCCTCTGGATTCACCTAACTCATTGAAACAAAATGGTTCTTGTTTTAGCTTGTAACAAATTTAAATTATAGGATTTGGAATTCTTTTGACATTTTTGAAAACATAGTAGGTGAGAAAAAGAAATCATCAAGCTCAAACATAAGAGCTAATAGCCTTGACCCCTAAATTTGGAGTGGCTTGTGTCATCTTTAAATCATTGAAATCTATCATCATCATTCTCACCAATTCTTCTCTACCAATTGAGTTACAATCCTTTGACACTAATTCATACAACTCAAGTAAAGGTTCATGTTTTGATATATTTGGCTCAACATAGTCTCAACTAAAAAATTACCTAGAAAATATGGATTATTCACTTACCGACATTGTTCCTTACCGAGTTAAAATTGGATAGGCACTGCATAGCAAGAGGCCATGGACTTCTAAACCTTCAACATAGTTTACACTCACATTGACCTTTACCGTAGGATTCTCTATAGGATAGTCATGACATTTTTGTACTTGAAAATTTTCTATCATAAACAAACCTTACTCATATGACTCAAGGGTAAATACATGAAAAATAAGATTTTGTAATACCAAATCTATAATAATCATACTCCATCCTAATAGGACATCCATACATATAATTGTATTTTAGACTCCAAAGGACACCAAATAAAAGGGACTAGTCTGCAAAAATATTAGACACCTTCCCTCATGCTAGTTCCATCATGATAATACCTAAACACACATTCATATGCACAAATATTTTTAACACCTATCAATCTTGATCATATTAGAAAAAAAATCCATTTCACTTTGCAATAACTTCTTTACTTCAATGTCCCTCAATGACTTGTCTCCTAGGCTACCCCAAGTGTACCTAGTTCCTCCTAGTCACCATATCTTCACCCAAGGCCTCAATCTTTATTATAACTTCATGAAACATCTCCCCATGGCCTTTCTACCATGTTCCATCCATCCATCCAATCTGGGCAACTAATCTCTTACCCAACACTCACATCTGGCCCTTAAAGCTATTAGCCCTCACCAGTCATTAATTTGGACTGTCCTCCAATATTCCCCAAACAACTAAGTAAAATAAAATAAGATTTAGATACCCTTTTGGGATATAAAAATCCTCCCCAAAAATCAATATTAACTCCTTTGGATCATACCCAAGATCCAATACCCCTAGCCTATCCTCACTAGGCCTAATTTTCCACTTTTACAAAACAACCCATAACTCCGCTCAATCCAATGACTCCAAAGGATAAAAAAGTCCTTCTAGAGGTTGATAAATAATAGATTCCAAGCATACAAGGTTCTACCCTTCACCCAACTCATTTGTTCTAGGGTCACTAATCTAGGGCCTGTTCAACAGGACCTCTAACCTCATCTCCAAATTAAAAAAACTGCACAAGAACTTCATAATTAATCATCCCATCACATTCCATCACCAAATCATCTCTTCCATGAATTAAATCACTTTCATGATGACTGGTGTCTCAATCCGGGCTTAATCTCAATCAACAAACAATCAAGTTTTGTGGTTCTTCCAACAAATCTTCACTTCCCTGCATACAATGTATATGATAAAAGTTTATCATTACATTTACATCCTCTCCAACCAATCATAGTGATTATAGAGGGTGGGAGAGGTTCACCATCCTTAACGCCTAAGAACAAGAAGTTTTTGACTCTGCCTAACCAGTCATTGGTCTTGTTATACACTAAGTTTGCACCCTTTGTTTCAAGCTCTCTTGGTCTTGATAACTTAGTATAACATGGGAATCATCTCCAGGTTGTGGGACCTTTGTTAACTAAGATGAGACCTCTAGGTTCTAGGCTAGTTCCTCTTGGATAATCACGTTAATTTACTTCTTGCTATGAAATGAAATAACTTTCAAGGGAAAGGGTTAGAAGGAATGCTTGAAAAGGGAAATAACATGAAAGAAAACTACCTACTAGGTGATACACCAAAATTAGGGTTTGGATCTCAGCATAGAGGAATGAGACCAATGGATAAATCAGGTCTAATAAGTCACAACTCACTAGATAGACTTGCATAAGTGTTTCATAGGAGGGTCTGAACAAAAGACACAACTTATGACCTGCAAACAAACATCCTTTTCTACAACTAGGTGTAGGAATGACACAAGACTAGTAGGGGTTGTAGTATACCCACAAAACATCTAAATCAGATCAGACATAGTAACACACAAAATCACAAAAAATGAGAGGGACTAGGAACCCCAATTTCCATTAACAACATTCATAAACTTCAATCCAATAAGAGATAATCAAGATAGTGAAGATAGGGATAGAATAAATATCACAAGTACCTCAAGAATGCCTTGATCATCAATGGGAAATTACAAAGAGTAGAAGAACCAGAGGGTAGAACAAATACCATAGATGCCTTTCTAAGAAAAGATGACTTCCTTGCAAAAGTGGGCTTCTCTCCTTTACAAAAATGAAGCTCTTGAGCACTAAGGCTCCATAAAACAATATATACAACACTCACTACCCATAGGTAGGAGTCCAAAACTGACCTAACCAGAGTTACAAAATTTTACAATAAAAATTTGAAACCCTAGGTACACTGATGAATCATCATGAAAATCACTGAGAACTGGTCATTAGATTAGATCTTTCTCTTTGTGTGTTGATCCTAGACTGAGTCCACCTGTAGACACAACAACTTTGACCCATCTACCCACCTGCAACTCCACTAAGCCATGAAGGCTTCAAATCTGATCCTGGTATGATACCTGGGTCTAAAATGATTAACCCTACAAAGGTGGCGGCAAGCTCATTAAAGCTTCAACAAGACGTGGTACCCTATGAAATCCGTGGTGCCAATGATCAAATTGTCTACTTATTATCTTCTCAACCATCCCTGTCATGAGGAATTCAATTCTAGCTACCCCTTTGTCGTGTGTGGCCACAAAATGCAAACCCTAGCAAAGTCCTCACAGAGATATTCAAATTTGAATATTAATGGCTAGCAGATATATTTTAAAACATGACCATCGATGAATAACCTTCCTGATAGATGAACGATCTAGATGCACCCTTTAAAATAGTCAAAAACCCTTCTTGACAAGTCAAGCACCACCACGACAGTCAACAACAATTCAAACTATGCCATTTTAGATACACATTGCAACCTTCTAACATTAGACCCACTGCTTGAGATACTGATCTAATGGTGGGTGCATGATCTTATAGCCCCAAAATATTCCTTATGCTTATACGCCGGCCATTAGATCCTTCCTAATTTGGGACCCTACTGACACATCAGTCCACCTAGAAATCCTCATCATCATTCAATAGCCAATCAAAAGCATGCACGTTAGCAATACGTGGCACTGGGACCACCTAACATATCTCTTTAATCTAACCAATAAGGACTCGACAAATCATCCTAACCTGGCACTGGACCCACTGACAAATCTGAACACTTTGGAAAATCTGATGGCTGGAGCAAGATCTCATACTATGACACAAACCTTTGCGAAGATATGCTAACTGTCGATCTTCATGTTTCTGACATCTTTGTAGGTCCTTTGACATGGTCCCACTATGGCATCCAAGTCATTGCTATGTGGACCAATCAGATTCAAGAAAGTCAGCACATTAGGACCCACGGAAGGAAGTTTTGACACCGACCAAGATCAGTGGTTGTCATAAGATCGCGAGCCCTGACACAAACCTTTGTGAAGATACATCAGTTGTCGATCTTCTTTAGATGCCAAAGCCTCTTGACCGCTGAAAGGGCCCAACCCCACTGACAACCTTCCACCTGTATTCAACCTTAGCCAATCATAGGCTACCAAAACAAATCCACATAGCACCAGTCCCAATGACACATTGGACTCTAGAGGTAGGAGAAATCGATGATCATCGCAAAATCTCAAGGAATCTTCTGACCCTATGAGATCATGCGACAACTGTCGGATTGAGAATCTTGACCTGGCTGTTTGAACTAAGACCACCAACCTAAATGGTAACCACTTGTGGGATCACTGAGTGTTAAGGAGTTAACCACCAGGAATAAGAGACTTCGTGACTGAAGGGTTAATAAAGGCATGTGCAAATTGGATGACTTAAGTTGCCGAAAAGGTAACATGAAAATATAACAAGACCAAAGAGTTTTTTGGATTTTTTAATACCAATGGCTAGTTTTACAAAAAAATTTAGCTGCAGACGAGGGAGTAAAAATAATTTGTAGAGACCAGAGAACATGGAACAAATTTGTGAAAATTTCAGGGATGGTAGACATGGTAAAAACAGAGGCCTAGGTATGGTTTTCAGCCAAATTTGAATGCATATGAAAATTTGGGTAACATTTTGGCAATTTCTGTTGGATGTCAGCTTGCTAGACATGGAAATCAGTGACCTTGAACATCCATTGGGCATGGGGACATCAAAATTTTCAAAATTCTCATAGGGAGATGGAACTAGAATTGTCCTTAGAGTACTTCTTGAAAAGTAGGAAATTAAACTAGAAAGTAGGAAAGCAAGTAGGAAAGCATTTTTACAAAATTTATAGAGAGGGATTAACCTCAAAATAGGGCTTCAAGTGGACACCATTGACTAAAATTGGTAGGGCATCTCCCTCCATATTTGATAGTTGGAAAGCATTGGAGCCCCTACATTCTATTATAACAAATGGCCCACCCCAAAAGGAGTCAAATTTTGTGTGCCTGCCAGGTCTGGATCTGAACTCATCCCACTTGAGGACTACATCCCCAACCTTGAAATTTTTGACTTTGGCCCTTTTGTCAAAACTCCTCTTTGTTTGATTTTGATGGAACTCCATATCTTGCATTGACTTTCTTCTGAGTTCTTCTAATTCCATCAGCTGAGCATACCTAATTTGTAAAGGATCCTTTTCATCAAACAGCGCATATTGAGTAGCTAAGTCCAAAGTTGGCAATTCAGCTGAAATGGACAACTTAGCCTCCCTGCCATACACTAACATGTAAGGAGAATTACCAATGATTTTCTTTGGGGTAATCTTGTTTAACCACAAGGTAGATCTGAGCTTTGTGTGCCAATCTCTCTGATTTTCTTGAAGAGTCTTCTTGATTATCCTAATCAAGTTCTTATTGCTGGATTCTGCCAAGCCATTGCCTTGGGGGTAATAATTTGAACTAGTATTCAGATAGATGCCATTCTTGACTACCCACTCTGAGACTTTGAGGCCTATGAATGCTAAGGCATTATCTGAGATGATGGAATCAGGAGTGCCAAACCTATGAATTAAATCATCATAAAAGATTAGGACAACACTCTCATTAGCTTCTTTTAATGCAATTGCTTCTATCCATCTAGTGAAGTAATCAGTTGCAATAATTATCCATTTATGGCCTGCACTAGATGGAGGATTGATCATTCCTATGAAATCTATGCCCCACTTCATGAAGGGTTTCTCTATTCTGACTGACTGTAGGGGCAAGGCTGCAAGCCTTTCTTTTCCTACAAACATGGCACACTTGATGCATTTCCTAACATAATCATGACTATCCTTAAAGATAGATGGCCAATAGTATCCAGTCCTCATGATCTTAAAAGCAGTAGTCCTAGGAGAAAAGTGACCTCTAGAAGGTCCATCATGAAACTCAAATAGGAGGTCTTCTACCTTTTCTGAATCTATGCATCTCAAAAGGACACCATTGTGATCCTTTCTAAAAAGAACCTCATTTATCAACACCAAAGGAATAGATTGTAACCTATAATACCTTCTTTTTGCTGAATCTAGGCCTGTAGGACATTGTCCTATCTTCAAATAATTGATCATATTAGGCAACCAGATTGTTGCCTTGGCTTGTTCTTTTGTAGAGTGCACCACCATAGATGCATCCATTTGCTCTGATTTCTTTGAACTTTCATCCTTTTCCAAATACTCACAAAGACCTCTTCCTCTAACTAGCTTGGTAATTTGAATATCAATGTCATATTCCATCACCTTGGTGATCCAACCAGCTCTTTTCTCATTTAGGTCCTTGGAAAGCAAAAACTCTTTGACACTTGGATGAGTAACTTTTAAATGTATCTTGCTCTGGGTCAGTAGATATCTGAACTTTTTAAGGCTCTTCACCATAGCAAGTACATGTTTTTCTACAAAAGAGTACCTCTGTTCATATTCTTCTAAACCTTTGCTAAAGAAAGCAATAGGCTGCTCCAATCCATTTGAATTTTCTTGAGTCAACATTACAGATATAGTATCATGACCTCCATAAGCATAAAGGATGAAATCCTTACTAAAATTTGGGTTTAAGAGGGTAGGAGCTCCTGTTAGGGCCTCTTTAATGGCTTGGAAATTGGCCTTCCCTTCTTTGGTCCAACTAAAAGCTAAACTCTTCTTTAACATGGCTATCAAAGGCTTGAGTAAATCTGTAATGTTAGGCAAGAACCTCCTAACAAAGTTAATCTTTCCCATGAAAGATTGGAGACTTTTCTTATTATGTGGTAGGGGTAGCTTTAGGATAGCTGCAATTCTCTTAGGATCCACTGTAATTCATTCTTTGGATACTACATATCCTAACAATTTTCCTTCATGAACTGCAAACACACATTTCTTTGGATTAAGAGATATCCCAAATTCTCTACACCTTTCAAAAATCTTCCTTAGATGTTTGATGTGGTCTACTGCATGCTTTGAATAGATAGTTATGTCATCTAAGTAGACCAACACAAACTTGTACATTAGGCTCTTAAAGGCCATATCCATTGCCTTTTGAAATGTGGCACCTGCATTTGACAAACCAAAGGGCATCTTTTGATAAGCCATGGTTCCCCACTTGGTTGTAAATGCAGTCTTGTATTGATCCTCTCCATTTACTAAGATCTGATTGTATCTTGAATAGCCATCCAATAATAAAAATCTCTCAGATCTAGAGACACATTGTAAAATTTGTTCCATAGAGGGTAGTGGATGGCGGTCCCTTAATGAGGCCCTGTTAAGATCCCTGAAGTCAACACATAACCTCAGCTCCCCATTCTTCTTCCTGATAGGAACAAGGTTGGAAACCCAACTAGTATGCTTAATGGGGTAGATGATACCACTCTCTATAAATTTGAGCACTTCTCTATGCATAAGTGACTCAAGCTTAGGATTAATAGGCATTTTCTTTTGCCTCATTGGTTTGGCATTTGGTTCTAACTCAATAGTGTGCTGAGCAAGGGAAGGATCAAAACCTTTGAGATCCTCATATTTCCATGCAAAAACATCACTGAATTCTTTGAATAATAGAGTGTAAGCTTGCTTCTCCACTTCAGTGTTCACTTTTCCAAATTGTAGGCTCTTACCTAGTTCCAACTCTAATTCAACACAATGTTCTTGTTGAACTACCAGGCTAGCTTTATTTTTCTTGACTTGATCATCCTTATTGAAGATAGTCTCTAAGGTAACTAGACCTCTAGGCATCTTATTGGACTTGAGTTGTATTACTTGATCACCATAGTTTTGAGATAGCCTATCTTGATTATGTTCTGAAAAAACATCTTCCTCAAACAAGAATTGCATACTTTTTTCATCATTGTCAAACACTTGCCAATTGACATCATTATCTAGGATAGATGGTCTGACAATCACTTTGATATGCTATTGATCTATTTCTCTTGAAATGCTATTTGGAATATCATATTGGGATCCAACAGTAGCTAACCTATCTGCATTTTGATTTAACTTTCTAGGGATAGCAACAATGTTGAAAGCATGGAAATCTTCAATTGCATCCCAAAATCTATGTTTGTATGCTTTCATGGTATCATTTTTGGTTGCACTTATCCCTCTTACTTGGCTGACAACTAACTCACTATCACCATAAACTTTTAAGGCCTTAAGCCCTCTTTTTCTAGCCCATCCTAGTCCATTGACTAGGCTTTCATACTCTTCTATATTGCTAGTGTAGGAGAAACTAAATCTAAAGGTAGTATAATACCTTTCTCCTTTTGGGGACACTAGCATAGCACCACCACTAGAACCATGTCTACTTCTAGCCTCATCAAAAAATAGTTCCCAAACCTGACTGCTTTGATCTTCTGAATCAGTATCCTCTTTGAGAAGGCTTGGCTCTATAGCATTACCTTGATGTATTAAATAACTTCCCAAACCAAAATCTTGGATCAGATTTTCTTGGGCCTCTGAAGCTCTTTCATCTAGAAGGATATCAGGGATACTCTCTATCTTTTTTCTTGCTTCACTAATGGTTTGGAAGTCACTGTCATCAAATATAGGGCAGTTTACATTGATGGCATTGGACACATATGGATCTATATGGTGTGCTACTAATGGTTCTAATTTTATGGTGACCTTGGTCCCATACCTTGTATGAAATAACATGTGAGACCAATCAGAAGATAGGTAACCTCCTATCTTCACTGTAAACTCCCTTGAAAGACATATAGCAAATAATGCAGGGAGATCTATGATATATATATCAAGGAGGATTGAAAAATTAGGACTAGCATGTAGGATTAGACTGGTATCCTTGGCCACACCTATAGTATTGACTAAGGATCCATCAAGTTGGGTAACCTTCTTTTGGAAGGGCTCATATTTTTGTCCTAACTGGTCAGCTACTTTCTTAGGTATTACAGTGCTAGTAGCTCCACTATCTACCATACAATTATGTACTAAAGATTTTCCAATGATTAAAGATACATAAAAGGGAGGTGGCTTTGAATTCCTACCTTGTGTGGCATTTCCTTTGGAGTTTCTACTTGGAGCCTCCTTTTCTTGATCAGTGTCGACCAACACTAGCTTTGTAGCTTCTTTTGTAGGTTGAGGAGTTGTTACTTCTGACATGGCCTTCTTCAAAATTTTAGGTTTTCTTGGAGGAGCCAAAGAGTCCCACATGGACATGGTGACATTCACCTTCTTCATGTTGTCTACAATATTATAAGGTGTCACAGTGTGTACTCTTTGTTGTATCTTTGGCATGATGGGCTCTACCTCTTTGGAATGTTGGCCTTCTTTGCTTGTAATGATAGGAGCCTCCTTAGGTGTGATGGGAGTAGCTTGTTGTAGTGTCTCTATAGATGTAGTAGCTTTGGAGTTGGAATCTGCTCTCTCCATGTCTTGAGCTCTTCTTTTTGCTCTTGTAAAGGAAACAAAAGCAGCTTCATCATTGACTCCATTGAAGTCTGGTTTCTCCCAATTAAAGAGAGCAGTCTCATGCTCTTGTGATTCTTGTTGAGGAACTAACCCACTGGATGAAACCTCTGATTGAGCTTGTGAGGCATTTTAAACCATTAGAGCTTGCTTCATCCATCCATTTGAACACGTAGCCTAATTATGAGGATGATTACAAGGGAAAAACCATTCATTCTCCATAGCCACATTGTTTTGGCTAGGAACCACATCCCTCACCAGATTAGCAAAATTTAGAGGTGCAGGGTTATATGGTTAGAATGGTCTCTGATTAAAACTTTTTCTTTGTCCTTGATAGCCTCCTTGGCACGGTGGCCTATTTTGTTCATAAGGTTGTCCTTGATTTTGATATTGTTGATTAGGACCTTGGCCTTGTGACTAATATTGTGGTCTGATTCCTTAACCTTGCTTCTTTAGATTTGTGACCTCTTTAGTCAAGGTCTACAACAAGTTAGTCATTTCTTGCTAACTACTTTGTTGGCTATTCTTTATCTCTTGTAACTCTTGAGAGAAACTAGCCCTCAACTCTTGACCAATAGTACTATCTTGGGGTGCCAAAATGGTTAGGATAGGGGTAAATGGGGGTACTTGGGCAGGTGCAATGGGTTGAAGGCTAGGAAAGATGTGCATTAGGGGCCTTCTAGAAATCATGCCTACTTGGATCAAATAATTTTCAACCTTGACAGCTATGTCAAAAGCTTGGGGTAGAGAAGTACCACCCATAGACTAGATCATGACAGAAATTTGACCATTTAGGATTTGTAAATAGTAAAGGAAGGTGTGGTCAGCTAATGGTCTCATTGAGACTGGGATTATATTCCATGTTTTAAGGAATCTACTATTATAATCTGTCATTTTCTCTTGACGGTCTCTCTTAATAGTTGTTAACTATTCAACTAGAGACAAGTTATCTGATTTATCCTCAAAATGTTTACTTAATGCATCCCCTAACTCATCCCAAGAAGTAATAGAACCAATAGTTAGACTTATAAACCATTCTAGAGCCTTACCTTTTAAAGAGGCTACTAATAACTTTGTGGCCACATCCTCTTGAGTAATGTTGTGTATGCTGCAGATGGTGGTCACATCTCTTATGTGCTCAAAAGTAGTTGTCTACCCCTCACCTGTGAAATTAGGTATACTCTTAAGTGCCACCAAGGGCACATCAAGATGTTGAGCAAAGGCCAATGGGCTGCCTTGGTTGAATGGTGCAAAAGAAAACTATCTGGCCATTGTAGGAGTTGGAATCTGAAGATTGACAACTATAGGAGCTGTATTTGTTGCTGGATTGGAATCTTCCTCTAGATCTCTGGTTAGAGATCTCCCTCTTCTTGTGGAATGAAAAGGAAAAGGTCTCCTTTCTAAGGTATCAGGAGGTGTTGATTGAACTCTTCTTGCAAGGGATGTCCTTTGAGTTGACCTGCCTTTGTGACTTCTTCTTGAGGGAAACTCTGAAAATTGGGTAGGCTTTGAGCTTCTAGTCTCAATCTTTCTCATAAAACTTTGAACAAGGTAGCCTGGATCTTTGAAATCAGTGGAGTCACTAGATATACTTGATAGAATGACTTCTAAAAGCCTACACTATGCAATCTACATATCAAAGATAGCATATCTTTGAATTTGAATAACTTCTAGTCCCATCCGACGTGCCAGAATTGTTATACACTAAGTTTGCACCCTTTGTTTCAAGCTCTCTTGTTCTTGATAACTCAGTATAACATGGGAATCATCTCCAGGTTGTGGGACCTTTGCTAACTAAGATGAGACCTCCAGGTTCTAGGCTGGTTCCTCTTGGATAATCACCTTAATTTTCTTCTTGCTATGAAATGAAATAACTTTCGAGGGAAAGGGTTAGAAGGAATGCTTGAAAAGAGAAATAACATGAAAGAAAACTACCTACTAGGTGATACACCAAAATTAGGGTTTGGATCTCAGCATAGAGGAATGAGACCAATGGAGAAATCAGGTGTAATAAGTCACAACTCACTAGATAGGCTTGCATAAGTGTTTCATAGGAGGGTCTGAACAAAAGACACAACTTATGACCTGCAAGTAAACATCCTTTTCTACAACTAGGTGTAGGAATGAGACAAGACTACTAGGGGTTGTAGTATACCCACAAAACATCTAAATTAGATCAGACACAGTAACACACAAAATCACAAAAAATGAGAGGGACTAGGAACCCAAATTTCTATTAACAACATTCATAAACTTCAATCCAATAAGAGATAATCAAGACAGTGAAGATAGGGATAGAACAAATATCACAAGTATCTCAAGAATGCCTTGATCATCAATGGGAGATTACAAGGAGTAGAAAAACCAGAGGGTAGAACAAATACCACATATGGCTTTTTGAGAAAAGATGACTTCCTTGCAAAAGTGGGCTTCTTTCCTTTACAAAAATGAACCTCTTGAGCAGTAAGGCTCCACAAAACAATATATACAACACTCACTACTCGCAGGCAGGATTCCAAAACTGACCTAACTAGAGTTACAAAATTTTACAATAAAAATGTCAAACCCTAGGTACACTAATGACTCATCATGAAAATCATTGAGAATCGGTCATCAGATTAGATATTTCTCTTTGCGTGTTGATCCTAGACTGAGTCCACTTATAGACACAACAAATTTGACCCATCTACCCACCTGCAACTCCACTAAGCCATGAAGGCTTCAAATCTGATCCTGGTATGATACCTAGGTCTAAAATGATTAACCCTGCAAAGGTGGCACCAAGATCATTAAAGCTTCAACAAGACGTGGTACCCTATGAAATCTATGGTGCCAACAATCATATTGTCTACTTATTATCTTCTCAACCATCCTTGTCATGAGGAATTCAATTTGAACTACCCCTTTGTCATGCGTGGCCACAAAATACAAATATTTTAAAATGTGACTGTTGATGAATAACCTTCTCCGTAGATGAACGGCCTAGATGTGCCCTTCAAAATAGTCAAAAACCCTTCGTAACAAGTCAACTACCACCATGATAGTCAACAACCAATCAAACTGTGCTATTTCAGATACACGTTGCAACGTTCTGACATTAGACCCACTACTTGAGATACCAATCTAATGGTGGGTGCATGATCTTAGAGCCCTAAAATATTCCTTTCACTTATATGCCAGCCATTAGATCCTTTCTAATCTGGGACCCTATTGACACATCAGTCCACCTGGAAATCCTCATCATCATTCGGTAGCCAATCAAAAGCATGCATGTTAGCAATATGCGGCACTAGGTCCACCTGACATATCCCTTTAATCTAACCAATAAGGACTCAAAAACTCATCCTGACCTGACACCAGACCCACTGACAAATCAAAACACTTTGGAAAATCTGATGGCTGGCACAAGATCTCATACTCTGACACAAACCTTTGCGAAGATATGCCAATCGTCGATCTTCATCTTTCTGACATCTTGTAGGTCCTTTGACATGGTCCCACTGTGGTATCCAAGTCATTGCTATGTGGACCAATTAGATTCAAGAAAGTCAGTAGATAAGGACCCACCAAAGGAAGTTCTAACACCAACCAAGATCGGTGGTTGTCATAAGATCACAAGCCCTGACACAAACCTTTGCGAAGATACCCCAACCATCGATCTTCTATAGATGTCAGAGCCTCTTGACCACTGAAAGGTTCCAGCCCCACTGACAAACTTCCACCTGTAGTCAACCTTAGCCAATCACAGGCCACCAAAATGGATCCATGTAGCACTGGTCCCACTAACACATTGGACTCTACAGGCAGGAGAAATTGATGATTGTCGTAAGATCTTAAGGAATCTTCTGACCCTATGAGATCATGCAACAACCGTCAGATTGAGTATCTTGACCTAGCCGTTTGAACTAAGACCGCCAACCTAAATGGTAATTGCTCATGGGATCACTAAGTGTTAAGGAGTTAACCACAAGGAATCAAAGACTTGGTGACTAAAGGGTTAATAAAGGCACGTGCAAATTGGATGACTTAAGTTGTCGGAAAGGTAACATGAAAATATAACAAGATCAAAAGGTTTTTTGGATTTTTTAATACCAATGGCTAGTTTTACAAAAAAATTTAACTATAGACCAGGGAGTAAAAATAATTTGCAGAGACCAGAGAACATGGAACAAATTCATGAAAATTTTAGGGATGGTAGACATGGTAAAAATAGAGGGCTGGGTATGGTTTTCAGCCAAATTTGAATGGATATGAAAATTTGGGTAAAAGGTCTAAACACACCAGTCCAATGTTCTTGTCCTAAGATACTATGAAATAGTAAAAGAATGTGAGGATAGATAGAAAACAACTAATCTAATTCTCATATCTCATTCCTACTCCAAGATTAAATTTTAAATAACCATTACACTTGTTGTTCCTGTCTGTACCCATGGGACAGTGAACAAAAATTGCAGAGAACTTGTTTGTTTTATTGATTCAAACTTTTTACATGGGTTTTTGGACCCCACACCAACTCCACATCTCTAAAAAACTTGACAAACTCCCTCCTAAATAACCAAACAACCTCTTGTCTAACCATAATAGTCATTTATCTGACTGTTACCAGTTAGTTACAACTAGAAATTTCTTGTCTAAGTTGACACAAAGTGTCAACTTTGATAACTTACAATAATTTATGCCTTTATTACATTTCCCTAACCTTTTTAAAGGTTTATAACTTCACTAACCCTTCTAAAGACACCTAACTCCCTTACAAGCCTTATTAGGCCTCAATTGCCAAAATGGTAAATTACAACTTTTGAGCACTTTTAGTGCTTTTACAAGACTTATTTGGCTCTATTGGCCATTTTAAACTTATTAAAGACCCTATAGGCCTTAGGATCCTTTTTCTAACTAGGATCAACAAAATAAACACTTAATGACCCCCTTAGGTTCACTTTGACTTTTCAATGCCATTTACCTCTATTACATTGCCTTTATAGTTTTAGGATTTATTACATCAAAACATGTCAAATACAGAATGGACCTTAGGTCCCATTACATTCATCTCTAGATCTTTAAACCATTCATGAGTCTTGTTGGTGCTCTCAAAATTTGGCACAAATTTGGAGTGACCAATTGAAAATTTTATATAGGGCAAGGTGAGTACTCCTAAAAAGTTTTGTGAGAAGGCATAATCAGTATGCTTGTAAAAGATACCCTATTGATTTTGATGAGATACAACTTGGAAAATAGTTCACCTTCAATGAAAGTTAGTAAAGGATTCATGTTCCATGTGTGAAGATGAATCAAGCCCCAGAGGTTCAGATTCTAACTGTCCATCTTGATGACTTTATGATTTCAATTTCAAAAGCAGTGTGTGCAGTTTGACAGTGCAAAGTAGAATTGGAGTGAACAGAATTGTCATTTTATGAGAGTTGTTTTCAAGAACCAATTGTGGAATCATTATCATGGCATGATGAATTTGGCAAAGCCCTTTTGCATGTGTATTCAATGTGGATGAATGAGTCATTTTTCCAAGTGACAGAGCTTCAAGTGGTGATATGATGACTTTCCAAGTGGCACCTTTGGTAGGGTTTGCATAAGCTTGAATACTTCCAATTGTAGAATAATTAAAAGTTGCACATTTTAAAGGTTATTATCTTTTGGCCCAAATGTTTTCAAGCCAATCCAATTGGAGACTATGTTTAGATGCTAGAAATGAGAGGGTTTTCCAGTTCCCATGCTTGCAAAGTGTTATTTACATAGTTTTTTAAAACTCATTCCGGAAACTAGTTGCAGTTATATGGTCAGTTTGTAGAAATGTTATGATTAGATTGAAATGTTCATTGGTCAATATCTTGTTATGATGGACATATTTCAGTAAGTGTGAATCCAGTAAATAGATCACAACTTTTTCCTCTAACATGGAGATGAGAGAGTTTAATGAACGGGTCTGTAAAAGGAGAAAATGTGATTGCACTGGAGAGAATGAAAAGTAATGATTGTGCAATATGAAATGATGTGTTTCTTTTTAAAAGGAGGTATTGAGTTATACATAAGAGAATAAGAGACCCAACACAATGTTTTTTGGAATGGGATCCCACAGAATAATTTTTTTGCAAACACGAATTTGTGCAAACACGGATTTGTAGAAAAGAAAAAAATAGTCATATTGCGGGTGGCATAACTTTTTATTGAACTGTGGGATCAGGCTCATTTTCGGATATGTTGTCATAAATCTAGTTCTCTAAATTCTCACTAGAAAATTTTTAAAAATTCATCCTAGTTCATGAGATACAGTTGACTGAGTACAACACTGTCTAAACTGCCCATAACAGTCACAAACATTTATCCCACATTCATCCAGAATGGGGAGGTTGAGATATTTATATACAACAGTCCACACATAATGAAATATGAAGAAGACTTGGAGGCTATCCACATGTGCATGGTGATTGTGCCTCAATTTCCATGCTTGTAGCTGAGGTAAGTAAGTTTTGTAGAGTGCTGATGATGTGGCAAAAATGACACATGGAAAGCAATCTCCAAGTCTCACAAAGGAAGAAAATATTCAGAGATTTAGAGACTTGGAGACTTAGAGACTAAAGGTAGTCTCCAGATCTCCAGATGGTTTAGAGACTTGGAGACTAAGGTCTGGTCGCTAGGTCACTAGAAGAAAATATTCAAAGATTTAGAGACTTGGAGACTAAGGTCTGGTTGCCAGGTTGCCAGAAGTGGATTCAGAGATTTGGAGACTAAAATGTGTTGTGAGGTCGCTAAATTTAACTGTAGTTAAGAAATTGATTTGGAGATTTAGAGACTAAGAGATTCTCCAAGTCTCTGAATGAAACTATGGTTAAGCGATGACTCTAGAGAGCTAGAGACTGTTCAGTCGCTAGATCTCAAGATGGATCAGATTTTAAGTTGAGTTTATCTAAGAAATCAATCAGAGCATGACACATGGTGAATTCTAGTGGCATGTGTAGAATTGCAGAGTTTATAAAAGATTTAAAAAATTATAAAGTTCAAACCTTGGGATAAACTCAAATTTATTTTATGCCAGGAACCTGCTTAGAGTTTTTATTCCTACAGATTCATTTTTTGTCAGAATATGGCAGTATAATATCTCTCTGGAAACGCAAGAAGATGACGAATGCAATGATGGTAGTTAGAATTAAATCAAATCAAGTTACTAAGAGCAATAAGGGCCTTTTCAATTCAGATCAGATTTTGTAGAGATATTTTACTTTGGGCATATTTTATTTTGCAGATCTAACAGAGGGCTTTCATTATTGATTATTCTCCCAGGAACAAAGGACAAGATTTGATTTTCAGAAGACAGCGGGTTGTTGAATTAGATTTGCAAGCAGAGGAAAGGATGAGGTCAAAGTTTTGAAGTGGCAGATGAAATCAGATTTTGGAACTATCCGAGAAGATCAAATTTTCAGACGAGAGAGAAAGAAAATGAGATTAGATTGCAGAATGGACAAGTGTTGGTCAAGAGCTGATTTTAGGGTTTCTCTCTCATTCTATTTATCTTCTTCTTATCTAAAGTGTAGGGGTTCCTATCCTGATTTCTTCTTCTATTCTATTGAAGGGTTTCAGACTGGTTCTCCCCTCTCAATCAGAAGATTTTACAGTAGACTTCTAGATGGTTTTTTGAATGTATTTTTGCAAAATGAATTTCTCAACCTTGTCTATGCATTGAGTTTTCTATCCTTAATGTATCAAAGCAAGATCATTTCAATAAAATATAGTGCAGTCCCTGTTCTCTGTTATTCTATCTCTTTGCATTTTTGTTCTGGCTCTTGTATGTTTTATTTGTAAGGCAACTGAAAACATACCAGCTACAAGGTAGTCTGTTTGATTATTTGTGAGTTTCTCTCAAGGATAGAATTAAATTTCATAAGTAGTTTTAGAGAGCTGACATTATTGAAGGATTTGATTGAACAGTATAGAAATGAGAAGATAGTTTGTAAGGCACTCTGTTTGGATTACATTTAGTCTGTAAGGCATTCTATAGTATTTCACTTGATTTGTGACCTATTGGTTATATCTTCTGACTCTTTGCCCAAGAAAAGGCATTGGTTGGTTGTTTGTGATGTAGTTATGTCTTAGACATCAAACACAAAATTTCATTACCAGCTCTTTTATGTTTCTAATTTCATGCATACTGTAAAAGGACTGTATCTGGGTGATATAGTTCAGTTTGTTGATTCCTTGAAGAGAGAATCAGAGGTTAACCTTCCTTGAGTTGTACTCAAAAAAATAAGAAGGATTGATGCAGGAGCATCCTGGGTGTAAGAGCAATCTTGCATCACCCAAAAATATTTATGTTTTTATATTCAATAAGGGTTATTTTGTGCAGAGCTGCTATTTATGGAAAGTTACTATTTTTGGTAATTTTTGTATGTGCTCAGAATGATCTGATTTCTTTCTTGGAGGTTCATTTTGGTCATATAAGTCTGCCAGTAAAGTTTCATTGCCAGATCAAGTGTATATTGGAAGATATTGAAGATTTTCGGTATTGGCAGCAGGGTACAGAAACTTTGAACTCAGTTTTGAAGGCTTTAGAGGCCCCGGATGAGGTCAAAAATTTGGGTGACAGGCACTTGCGCCAGTCAAGTCTGTAGAGCGCTTCGTGGCGTTTCCGAAATGGGGTTATAATAGCCGATCGGGTCAACTGGTGATGACTTATGGTCTTCGGAAGTTGGGCCACCCGAAATGGCAAAAAATAATTTTCTTCAAAATTTCTGTTCGGGTTTCAAAGGTTATCTTGAGCCGACTATGATGTAATAAAATGTAAAATAAAAATAATTCTAAGTTTAGTCGGCCTTATTGGCTAAAATTCTGGAACCTTCCCAAGCGGTGGAAAATTGCCTATATAAGGAAGGCTGTATTATTGTCTTAAGCAGTTCAGAATAGTTCTGGGTAGTAGATCTGGGTATTGATTCGAGGCTTTGTCCTACAGAATATTGTAAGGGAATGCCCATGTGGCTTTGCATATTGTAATTCTAAAAGTTTGTAATTCCACATTTGTGGAGATAATAAGAAGCCAATTTTCTGTTCTTGCATATTATTGTGGTTTCTCTGTTTCTGTTATGTGTTTGTGGTATTAAGGGGAGCACCCTTCATCAAGTGGTATCAGAGCAAGTTTTCTTGAGTGTGTAAATAGATCGCCGACTGTGAGGCAGTTTGCACCAGGACCGTGGCTAGGGTTTCAGCGCGCATCGCAAAAATGCCTCCACGAAGGGAACGTGGCGAAAGAGCTGGTGTTGTGACACCTGAGGTTAGAGAGCTGTAGAGACAAGTGCGAGCATTGCAAGAAGAGATTCGTAGAGGAATGAATCTTAATGTCAGAGACGAAAGCGAGGATGAAGCTGAAGAAGAATATCAAGAAGGAGAAGCCAAAATTGTGAACCAGGAGGAAGAAAGACTTTTTCGGGCGATTTCCAAGATTGGGAAAAGACCTAAGATTGAGGTTCCTACATTTTCTGGAAATCTTAACCCAGAGGAATTGATCGACTGGATCAATGAATGTGAGGATTATTTTGAGTATGAAGATGTTGAGGATCCTGATAGGGTCAAATTTGTGAAGGCCAGACTGAAAGGTCATGCGAAGATCTGGTGGCAAGAAATTCAATTGGAGCGAAATAGAAGAGGGAAAGATAAAATCACAAGATGGGATCGGATGGTGGATAAATTGAAGCGGCAGTTCATTCCTGTTGATTATGAGCTTGATCTACTGAAGAAAATGCAGAGTTTGAAGCAAGCAGGAAGATCTGTCCAGGAGTATACAAAGGAGTTCTATCGACTTCTCATCAGAACAGGCCATGCAGAAGCTGATAAGGAGAAAGTTGCCCTATACCTTAATGGGTTAAGGCCAAGAATTCAGGAGGAGCTGAATCTGGTTCGAATGAACAGTATTGAAGAGGCATACCAGTTTGCCCTAAAAGTAGAGGAAAAGCTGAACAAGAAGTTTGAGAGCAGACAAAACGGAAGAGGTCGCGGTGGACGATCTGGTGGACGGTCATATGGTGGCCGAAATGAAGATCCGAAAAAGAAGGATGAGGCTAGTAGCAGTCAGAATCAGTGAGAAAATAATTTCAATCACTTCCAGGATCAGAATAATAGAGATCAAAGAGGGAGAGGAAGAGGACAAGGATCTGGAAGAGGTGGCTTCCGTGGAACATGTTTTCACTGTGGAGAAGAAGGTCATAGGGCATTTGAATGTCCTCAGTGCCAAGGCAGAATAGACAGGAGAAATGAAGGCCAGGCCAGAGTTGCACATGTAGATGAAGATGCCAGATCATCAAATTCTGAAGATGCTGAAAGAGGAGAAACGTTGATTAACAGAAGAGTCCTGCTGAGTGGTGAGAATGAACCTGAGCAAAAGAGGATCTTGTTTCGCACCAGGTGCAAGTGTGAAGGTAAATGTTGTGATGTGATCATTGATAGTGGAAGCACTGACAATTTGGTGTCAGAAGAGATGGTGACAAAGTTGAAGCTCAAGAGACAGAAACACCCACATCCATATCAGATTGCCTGGGTACAGGATGACCACAAGGTCATGGTCAATGAACAATGCCTGGTGAAGTTCAAGATTGGCGGATACCAAGATGAGGTATTGTGTGATATCATATCTATGGATGCATGTCATATGTTGTTGGGTAGACCATGGCAGTTTGACAGACGTGCTGTACACGATGGCCGTGCGAATACCTATTCCCTGACAAAGGATGGAGTGCGACATAAGCTAAAACCATTGAAGGAGACTGAAGAAAAGGTATGTGGTAATGCAAGGATAACTTTTGTTGATGGAAGAAATTTCCTAGATGGTATGAGGCATGAGCATGTATGTTTTGCTTTAATTCCAAAAGCTGGTAAAGAGGAAGTAGAAGATGTTCCTGTAGAAGTTGCAGATTTGTTTATTGAGTTTCAGGATATTTTATCTGATAACGTGCCTGATGGATTACCACCAGTCAGGAAGATCAGTCATCAGATGGACTTGATCCCATGAGCGAGTTTTCTGAATAAGGCAGCACACAGAATGACACTTGCAGAAAGTGAGGAGTTGAACAGACAAGTACATGAGTTGTTACAGAAAGGATTGATTCGAGAGAGTCTGAGTCCTTGTGCTGTACCAGCGGTATTAGCACCAAAGAAGAATGGAGAGTGGAGGATGTGTACAGATTCTAGGGCAATAAACAAGATCACAATCAAGTACAGGTTTCCATTGCCACGAATGGATGATATTATGGACTGTTTGAGTGGAGCTGTGTATTTCTCAAAGATAGATCTGAAGAGTGGATATCATCAGATTCGGATCAGAGAAGGAGATGAATGGAAGACTGCCTTCAAGACAAAGGAAGGACTGTATCAGTGGTTAGTCATGCCTTTTGGGCTAATCAATGCACCGAGCACTTTCATGCGGCTCATGAACGAGGTTCTGAAAGAATTTCTGGGTAAGTTTGTCATTGTTTACCTAGATGATATTTTGATCTTTAGTAAGACATTGGATGAGCATATGATGCATATTCGTATGGTATTTGAGAAGTTGAGAGATGCTAGTGGTACTGCAATAGGAGCTGTTATGAGCCAAGAAGGTAAACCTATTGCTTATTTCAGTGAGAAGTTAAATGATGCCAAGAGGAAGTATTCTGTTTATGATCAGGAATTTTATGCTATAGTTCAGGCATTAAAGAAGTTGAGACATTATCTGCTTCCTAAGGAGTTTGTTTTGTATACTGATCATCAAGCTTTGCAATATTTGAATAGTCAAAGAAAGTTGAATTAGAGGCATTTGAAATGGGTTGAGTTTTTGCAGAGTTATACATTTGTTTTGAAACACAGGAGTGGAAAGTCTAATAGGGTTGCAGATGCTCTTAGCAGAAGGCAACTATTGCTGACAGAAATGCAGATTGAAGTGGTTGGGTTCAAGGAACTCAAGAATTTGTATCCAGAGGATCCTGATTTTGGTGAAGCTTGGAAAGCTTGTACAGAACCTGTTACTCTACACAGGATGAAATGGTTGGATTTCATCATCCAGGATGATATGCTATTCAGAGGGAGTCAGTTGTGCATTCCACGAAGTTCTATGAGGGAGAATCTCATCAAGGAGAAGCATAGCGGAGGATTGGCTGGACATTTTGGTCGTGATAAAACCCTTGGTTTGGTTAGTGAGAATTATTATTGGCCACAGTTGCAGCAAGAGTGAAGAAGTTTGTACAGAGTTGCCGAGTATGTCAGATGGCGAAAGGAGTGAAGCAGAATACAGGATTGTATCAGCCATTACCTGTACCAGAGAAGCCTTGGGAGGATATCAGCATGGACTTTGTTCTTGGTTTACCGAGGACACAGCGGGGACATGATTCAATTTTTGTGGTGGTTGATAGATTTTCAAAGATGGCACATTTCATTCCCTGCAAGAAGACTAATGATGCTGTTCATGTAGCAGAATTGTTTTTCAGAGAAGTAGTGAGACTTCATGGTTTGCCAAAGACCATAGTTTCAGATCGGGACACTAAGTTTGTTGGATATTTCTGGCGTACGTTGTGGAAGAAGTTGAAGACAGATTTGAAGTTCAGTTCATCACATCATCCACAGACTGATGGACAGATAGAGGTGGTGAATAGGGGTTTGGGAAATTTGCTGAGATGTTTGGTTGGAGATAAGCCAACGGGATGGGATTTGATTTTACCACAGGCGGAATTTGCATACAATAATTCTGTCAACAGGAGCACTGGTAAATCACCATTCCAGATTGTATATGGAAGTAGTCCAAGAAATGCATCTAAATTGAGGAAGATAGATAAAGGAGAAATAAGTAGTGCTGAAGCTGAGGATTTTGCAGAACACTTGAAGAACATCCATGGGGAGGTGAGGAAGCATATTACCAAGATGAATGCACAGTATAAGGCTAAGGCAGATGAGAAAAGGAGGTATAAGGAATTTCAGGTTGGTGATGAAGTCATGGTTCATTTGCGGAAGGAGCGGTTTCCAGTTGGTACATATAACAAGCTGAAAATGAAGAAGTTTGGACCATGCAGGATATTGAAGAAACATGATTCAGGAAACGCATATGAGGTAGAATTGCCTAGTGAGCTAAATATTTCACCAGTGTTTAACATTTCAGATCTAACAGAGTATCATGAAGGAGGTGTTGAAGATGAGATCACAGCAGTACAGTGGAGTATTCCAGCAACTAGTTCAGACACTAAGGAGATTGAAGATATACTGGATAGTCATGTTGACAGAAGCACAAGGAACAGGACATATGAAGAATATCTGGTCAAGTGAAAAGGACGACCTGTTGAAGATTCATCATGGCTGACAAAGGAGGAGGTTAGCCGTCTTGATTTTCCTCTGCACACCTGAGTCGTGACAGGGTCACTTCTCAAATTACCCCGGGTGTCTGATGCAGGAGCATCCTGGGTGTAAGAGCAATCTTGCATCACCCAAAAATATTTATGTTTTTATATTCAATAAGGGTTATTTTGTGCAGAGCTGCTATTTATGGAAAGTTACTATTTTTGGTAATTTTCGTATGTGCTCAGAATGATCTGATTTCTTTCTTGGAGGTTCATTTTGGTCATATAAGTCTGCCAGTAAAGTTTCATTGCCAGATCAAGTGTATATTGGAAGATATTGAAGATTTTCGGTATTGGCAGCAGGGTACAGAAACTTTGAACTCAGTTTTGAAGGCTTTAGAGGCCCCGGATGAGGTCGAAAATTTGGGTGACAAGCGCTTGCGCTAGTCAAGCCTGTAGAGCGCTTCGTGGCGTTTCCGAAATGGGGTTATAATAGCCGATCAGGTCAACTGGTGATGACTTATGGTCTTCGGAAGTTGGGCCACCCGAAATGGCGAAAAATAATTTTCTTCAAAATTTCTGTTTAGGTTTCAAAGGTTATCTTGAGCCGACTATGATGTAATAAAATGTAAAATAAAAATAATTCTAAGTTTAGTCGGCCTTATTGGCTAAAATTCTGGAACCTTCCCAGGCGGTGGAAAATTGCCTATATAAGGAAGGCTGTATTATTGTCTTAAGCAGTTCAGAATAGTTCTAGGTAGTAGATCTGGGTATTGATTCGAGGCTTTGTCCTACAGAATATTGTAAGGGAATGCCCATGTGGCTTTGCATATTGTAATTCTAAAAGTTTGTAATTCCACATTTGTGGAGATAATAAGAAGCCAATTTTCTGTTCTTGCATATTGTTGTGGTTTCTCTGTTTCTGTTATGTGTTTGTGGTATTAAGGGGAGCACCCTTCATCAAGGATTCATTTCCTTATTCCATTTTCTATTCTATTACATTTATAGTTTCTATTATCAAGCTCTGTATCAAGACATTCTCAGCTATTTACAGTGATCTTTTGTTGAAATAGTCAGAAGCACAATAGCATAGCAGTGAAGAACCTAATCCACTAATCAAAAGCTTACTTGAAATATAGTAACCTATTCATAGGCAATACCCACCCGAGTCCTATGGAGGTCGAAGCAGAAGGAGGATCTTATCCAATCCTCATCAATTAGGCTTTTCTTGCAAACTTGGAGTCCCTTTTAACTGAGAATCAAGCCCATACATTTGCCAAGTTTGATCCCACAAGAAAAATCCCTAACAAGTCTAAATGACTCTTTATTTATGCTTTTTCTAGGGTTCCCTACACCATACTCCCAAGGATCAAATTAATCCAAGTCTCTTTGGATTTGATAGTTTTCTTCCTCTTCCTCTAGTCTTTGTCTATCTCATGTTGAGGATCTACCATACAAATGTACCTCATGTACCTACAAACAAATATCATGTGCCAAGCACACACCCTTGCATTCTTCATATCACAAATGTCTATAACACCATCACATGTATGATGAACAATATAGAACTCCTGAAAACCTATCACAAAAATGTTAGACACAAAACTAAACAAATCTTTCATATGCACCCAATCAAAGGCTTGGTGCTCCCCTCCTTCATCCACTTCTTTTAGTACTTCCACTATCTGCTCCCACACTTCTTGTGACTTCCTTGTCCTTGTAGAAAACCCTAACTTTAAGGTCTCTTCATGACCATATACTTCTTCCTCTTCATGCCCCTATTCTAGGCATTCTCTCATCACTCCACCTTTCTCTTGCCATTCCTCAACTATGGCATTCATCTCATCCCACAAATCTATCTCTTCCTCATGAACTCTTGTCTTCTTGCAATCATGGATAGTCCTCTCACTATCAACCTTTTTTACCCTCTCAGTGGGTCCCCCATTTGGTAGTTTCCTCTTTTCAATAAGCCTCTTGACAGGCCATACCATCGTCTTCTCCATCCTCTTATGCCAACCTGTGGCTCCCTCTGCAAAATCTATCTTCAAGAGTGTGAACTCTTCAATCTCCAAGGCCCCTGTCATCCTTGAGACCTCTTGCAACCCATCTTCCCTATGCCATCCTTTTTGGCATTCAAACATGTCATCTATAGCTTGTTTAATAGCCCTATCTTCTCTATTTTCAACATCAACATATAAGGGACACATGACTATCCCAACTTGGATATCCCCATCCATGTACTCATCTATTACCTTAGCAACCTCTGAGATATTCTCCTCTATCCTTTTCTTCTCATCTTCATATTCATCATGCCTGAGGAATCCAACCCTATCAAATACACTAGTATTCCAAGACACCTTCCATCCTACTTGATCTTCCCTCAAAGGTCTCAAGACTATCATTTCTCCACCATCCATGAAAGTATAGGTGTTTTCTAGTCCATCATGTAGGGTACACTTCTCCACTTTCCATGTCCTCCCAAGGATCAAATGACAATCCACTAGGGGCACAATGTCACACAAAATGACCTCCTCATATGACCCAATGGTAAGATGAACATATGCTTGTTCTCTCACATCAAATATTTTCTCATTACTCATTCCTTATGCTCTATAAGGTTCATTGTGTAATAACCTCTCTAGATTTAATTTGTCAACCATTTCAGTAGAAACAAGATTAACTAATGATCCACTTGAAATAATAACTTTACAAATTTTACCTTTACATCTACATTGTGTTCTAAACATAGGATATCCCTGATTATATCTTGTACCCAAATCTTCAACCACGATGATCACCATCTCTACTATATCCCTTTGATGTTAGAAAAAAATTTCTCCACTCTTCATCTACAACCTATGATTCATTAAAATTTGAATCACCACCTTGGAATACTCTTAAAGGATAAATCAACTTCAAGGTTCAACAAGGGATTCTAAGTCTTTGAAACCTTAGTTTGCCTCCTCCTCTTCTCCCAAAGAATCTTCTAAGCTTTGATATCACCTGATACAGATACTATTTTAACATTTTACCCATCTACGAGGAATTCAATTAGTAACTTGCTAAGTCGTGGAGCATGTAAACTGCATGAGGTGGATCCAACCATAATAGATCAGCTAGGGATCTTCAGGGGAACTATGATTGATAGAATTGTGTTTAATTTTCCTCATTCAGGTTTTTGAGGCAAGGAATACAATGATGAGGTAATGTTAATGTCACAAGATTTTGCTTATGATGTATACATGTGCTAGATTCTCTATATAAAAAAATTAAAAAATAAAAGTCTATAAAACTTACCAGGAAGCATATTGGACACTCGTGAAGATTTAGATAAAAGTTTATAAAATTGATTGTACCTCTTTTAAAATTACTTAAAAGGTGTAACCTTCTTTATTAAAATATACAAACAGTGATTTTCTTGAATATTATTTCTTATGCTATATGTCTTTTGTAGTTAATTTATATAGTTAAATGGATTTGTTTACAATGTACATTAACTGAAATCCTTGAATAAGGATCCATCTTAAAATATATAAAAAGGTATATGAATTACTATTTTCATAAAATCATTGTGAAGAGTATGCTATTGGGTCAAAGATCACAATAGATGCAGTCTCCATAACATGCTTCATGTAAGTATCTTAGACCTCTTGTGACACCAACAACCACTTTGTGACATTAGTTCTATTCCAACCATGTTTATCTAAGTTATTATTAGAGAGCCCTTAATTTTAAATGTCATGTATTAGGTAGACATAGTAGACATACACTATCAAGCAAGGAAGAGGTTGTGATCAAGGATACACACCTCATCCATATGAGGGTATCCCTAAGAAAAACAAACAATTCTTTGTAAGAAAGAATGTCACATGATACAAAAATATGACTGAATTGGATTTGCTAGAATTTACTTGATTATTAATGTTGGATGTTATTTTAATACACTTGATATAGAATCTACAGGTTGCAAACAAGTCATCCTTCTTCCACCAATGAGTCATTCCATTCAAGAAAGACCATGTCTAATGATATGAATGCACAACAAAATAGGGAGACAATTGCTAGAGTATGGTCTAACTTAAAAAGAAAAGGTGATGGAAAATGTTATTGTCCTTGCAAAATTTGTAAGGGCTTAAAGACTTGAAGATATCTAATCAAAACAACTGAGGAACATTGTAGGCAGCATGGTCACATTAAAGGGGGAAATGAATTTTATCCATTGGTATGTATTTTAATAATTTATAAAATACATAAGACATGATTTGATGATGACATCATGGTCATGGTTAATATAAGGTCATCATTTCCATATAGGTCAACCACCCTAGGTTTCATGTTATGGACCATGACAATCTGGAGAATGTGGATTTCCAAATGAGGGAACATGGAGGTGTGAATATAGAAGTAGAAGGTAATGATCCCATGGAAGAAGACCACGATGATGAAGAAGAAGAAGATGATGATGATGATGATGATGATGATGATGTTGATGTAGACCTTGATGTACCTATACTTGAGAAGGAACACGAGCCCCTATATGAAGGCTCTCAAACAACTCTTCTTACCACTGTATTGTTGTTGGTGAACTTGAAGGTTATGAATGGTTTATCCAATGTAGCAATGACATGTATGTTAAGGTATGTCATCTTTTTTCATTATTTTAGTCATAATTCCCTTACAATTAGCATTGGGTGAATCATGTAGCAATTAATATTTTTTAAATTAACAAACTATATTTTTGGTCATAGGTTGATAGGTGAGTGTTTGTTACCACCATCAAACATTCTACCTCTCTCGTACTGAGGATTATCTGTCATTATGAAAGATATTAGAATGGAGTATCAAATAATATATGCATGTCCAAATGATCATATTATATATCATAAACAACATGAATTTGCAACAGAATACCCTATTTGTCATATTAGTAGATATCAATCAGATCGAATAACAAAAAAGGTGCCTCGCAAGGTTCTTCGGTTTATTCCCATTATTCCATGTTTGCAATGATTATTCAGGTGCAATAGCTTGGCACCATTTAAGGATTACCATGCATGCAATATAAGTCAAGATGACATTATGTGAACACCTAAGGATGGTTTAAAATTTAAGGAAATAGAGGAAAAATGGCCACACTTTAAAGAAGAACCTCGTAATCTCAACCTTTCATTGGCAACGGACAGTGTCAATCTGTTTGGAGCGATGAGATCTACTTACTCGGTGTGGCCTATTTTTGTTATCAACAATAACATTCCTCCTTGGTTGTCCATAAAGAGGGAGCACATAATGTTGGCACTAATTTTTCCAAGTATTTTTTGAGTTAATAGTCATCTAAATTAATTTATTATAAATAATCCATCAAAATGGTCATAATAATTATGTAATGTTTTTGTTCATTCAACTAGGTAAGTACCAAGTTAAAGATATTAATGTATATATTGAGCCCCTTATCAACGAGTTGATGGTGTTATGGAATGAGGTCACTATGTATGATATCTCTAGACCAATAGGACAAAGACAATTTCAATTCCATACAATGCTTGTATGGACAATACATGATGCCCCTGGGATAACACATTTTTGTGGTATGTTATCTTCTTAACACCTCTTTTTTGGTATGTTATAGTGCTAACACAAAGTTAACATATTTAATCTAATTATACACAATCTTGTAGGTCTTCAGACAAAGGGAAAATTTACATGTCCAGTTTGTGGTCCAAAGATGAAATCTCATCATTCAAAAAGTTTAGGAAAGCAGGTGTTCGATTAGAATAGACACTTTCTGCATAGAAATCATAAGTACTGAATTACTGAAAAAAATCTTTTCAATAGAAAAGAAGAGACTACATCAAAGCCATGAAGAATGACACTTCGGCTATGGAAGTCAGCATACAATGAAACAAATCATTGAGGTAATGTCATTCCATCTGATGGTTTTTGTTTAAAATTTATATTTTGATATTGTGTTTTGTTTACTCATGATGTAATTGATGCTTGTGAAGGTCGTCAAGGCATTAATGACCAACTTCCAAAAGGACTAAAAAGTTATCCTACAAAATTTAGTAGATTTTCATACTACGAGCAACTCCCAATCGTGCATTTGTTTGATCCTATGCATATTGGAAAGAATGTAATAGAGACATTATGGAAAATCTTGGATGGAAGGCATGACAAAGACAAAATTGTCAAAATTTGTAGTGACATTGAAGAATCCAACCATGCAATGAAAAATGTCATTCGATCAAATAACAATGGAGACCAAATTGATACAAGTGCCCTTAGTCGGTTATTGTCGGAGCAGCAGAGCAATGCTATAAAAGAAGTCATAAAAAAAATACAATTTTCTACAAGATTTGCTGCGAACATAAATGATCTCATATCAAAGAAAAGTGAATTTGGGCTAGGGATGAAAACACATGATTGGCATACATTTATTAAGGTAATTCATGTTATTTTGTATTCACTATATATTTGTATACTGCATGTAGTTTTCATTGCATTCTTTTTATAAAATATTGATAAGATCATTTTACAAATATTGCAGTACATTATACCTCTATCTCTCCCACACCACTTCACCAATAGTGTCAAACAAGTTATATATGATCTTGAAAAATACATGAGGTGGTTGTCATCAAAAGAAATCAATAAAGAAGATATAAAATATTGGAAGAAAAAAATTCCTTTTTTTATGTGTGAAATGCAAAAGTGTCTACCTTCAACTTTTTTCAATGCACCAGAACACTACCTCATACATCAAGTTGAGGAGATTGAATTGTGTGGACCTGTACCAACTAGGTTAATGTGGATGGTTGAGGGGCACTTGAAATTTTTTAAAGGCTTGGTTTGACAGAGAGAACATCCCGAGGGTTCTATGCCGGTGGAGGGATATATGGTAGACTAGACCATGGTGTACATTAGTGAATATCTTCCTAAGTTTGCAGCAAAGATCCATGTAGATCATATTTGGGATCCCAACTCCATTAAAAAATTTGAAGGGGAGTACTTGATGGGAAAAGGTAGATTGAGGAAAGTGAGAGGTAAATATAAGATATTATTGTAGTTAATTAATTCTTATAAATCTTCAATATAAGTTATTTATAATTGGTGTATTTTTTTATATAGTTGGTCGAGAGTAGGATGCAATACATTTGTATATTGTGAACAATCTTGATTGAATGATGGTATGAATTGAACGATGTCAACAAAATGGTTTCTCATTAACATGGGAAGGTGTTCCTTCATTGGTTAGAGAAGCTCATCGTAATGGAGATTCCAATCTTACACCAATGGTAATTGATCTAGCATATGGCTTAAGAGGTAGAGAGGTACGCACAAATTTATTAATGATCATGACTCGTATATTTTGTATCAACTAACAATGAAAATAATTTACACATGCTTGAAAAATTGCAGGTCAAGCACCACAAAGCTATGTACTATCATGGCCACAAATTTTGCATAAAAATTTGGATGACACGAAGAAAACTTGTGATTCTGGGATGACTGCAATTTTTGAGGTCACTAATATATCATCTAGAAATGACATACATCTTCAAAAATCTCAAAATTGATGCTATGGCATCTTGGATGATATAATTGAGTGCGACTTTAACTCCTTCAAAGTAGTTCTATTCGTCATCAAATGGTACAGGCTACAACTAAATCAAAATGATCTAGATAGAACTATTATTCAACATGATAATGGATTTATAATGATTAATACAAGTTCATTTGAGTCAGTTGGAGATGAGCCCTATGTTCTTCCAAGCCAATGTGAGCAAGTGTTTTACTCAGAGGTTCCACATAAATAGGGTTGGTCATTTGTTGTTAGACAGGATCCAAGAGGAAGGCTGATAAAGTATAATGTTATGGAAGAAGAAGATATTGAAGATGATGAAGATCAAGATGATAGTGATGATGATGATGATGATGGTGATGGTGATGGTGATGGTGATGGTGATGGTGATGATGATGATGATGATGATGATGATGATGGCGATGGGGATGATGGTGATGATGGCGATGATGATAGTGGTGATGATGATGATGATGATGATGATGATGATGGATGATGAAGATGATCAATGACATGAATGAAATGATCAATGAAATGATTGACATGATTTATTGATTTCAATTGTAATGATTACATATTTATTATGTTCAATTATAATGATTACAACATATGTGATTTATAATTACCAATGTTTTGCTTATGATGCTCAATTAATTGTTGCTAATACATGTATATATCATGTTTGATTATCACTCTTTTTGTAAACAGGTGATTGACTATAGACATTTTCACCCTTTCTATTGACGATCTTACATTCCATATATAAGGTAAATTTGTTCATGTTTACGATGTTGCATATTGTTCATGTTGTCTTCTAAGTTATTTGTAGCATACATATCATGTAATTTTTAGCTAGCTTAAGATAAATGATTAACATATGCAGAAAATTTAAGCCCTTTGGCGTGGATCATGCACAGTGACATGGATCAGCATGTATAAGTCAATAAATAGACATAATTTTTTTATATTATTCTTGTTTATCACTGAGCACATATGTTATAAATAGACATATTATATATTCATATAATATATATATAGACAAAGAAGAACCGTATAGAAATATAATTATATAATCACTTTCAACTTAGTACATTTTATATCTCCCACGTATAGAGAAAGAAGAGCCGTACGTATGGGTCATGACTTGATTATTCTATACATATTATTTAAATATTATCAAAATTCTATTTGAAGTTGGGACATGATAATATATCATTTGATGGATTATAGGACCCACCAAATAGGTACTTGTCAGATCTATCTACATCGAATGAGGGAAATGAAGGAATGGTAGATGAAAGTTCTACATGTAGTACAGATAAAATAGGGAGATCAACTAGAGGTCAAAAGATTAGAAAAAAATTTGATAAACACATGCAATTTTTTCTTGGTAAAGGGGGGTCATGTTCTTATGATGATGAGACCAAACGCAACATCAAGGTGCCCTTTTGGTACACACATATTGAGAAAGAATGGGTACCCAATGAGCTACCTCCAATTAACACTAATTTTTGTGTTAATGAGAGGATATATCGCATAGCTCCATCCTCATTACATGGTTTGGGCCTATTTTCCATGGATGGGATAAAGGTATGTTACAACAAAGTTGTTGAATTATTCAAGTATGTTGGTCCGTGTTACAATTACAATGATTGGGTGCGGATTGTTCAATATAAAACAAGTATGCGTAGGTATGCACTATCAAAAAATTATATACAATGGAAAGAAAATGATTAAAGTAAAAGATTTTCAATGTACATTGATGGGAGACCAAAAGAAACAGGTAATATTGTGGGTTTTATAAATAGTACGGGACCTTCCTCAACTAATAAGAAACCCAATTGCATATTTGAGGCCTATGAGGGGAATCAAGTTTTTGTATGTGAGATAAAATCAATAAGTGCAGGGGAAGAATTGCTAATAGATTATTATTTAAATCATATAGATACAAACAAAGTTACTATCATTAGGGTGGTAAGTACTATATACCATTTTATTAATAAGTTTTTTTTGCTAAGTCTATTGCTTTTAGTTTGCTGAACTTTTTATATTTAATCTTTGTCATAGGATGATATGGATCCCACACATGATAGAGGCCATGAGGATGCTCCTCCCATCCATTCTTTAGCAAGGGTAAACCTTATTGAAATTGTACAAATTAGATAGTTGAAAAATGTTATATTATTACTTTATTTTATTTACGGTTTCAGAGTTTTTATGATAGTTTTACTGATATTCCTATCACAATTTGATGTTCAAGATAGGGGAAAAGCACCTACAGTAAAAGAGGCAATAGCTACCCCTTCTGATGATGATATCACAAAAATGCCTAATGTAACAATTGTGTTGAGGAAAAAAATTAAAAAAAATCAATTTAGAAATAATGAGAATTTTGGATGAAGCAAATATTCCAACCCAGGAGATGCTGAAGAGGCTATCTAAATTGAAAGCACAAGCACATCATTATGAAGTAAGAAGAAATGAATCTTTAGTTATAAAAAAAGTTCAATAAAGGTTTATATTTTATACTCTTTTATGTTGTGAAGTAAAATATGTAATGTGTTCTTGTTAGAGGATTTTTTGGAAACTGATCTAGAACCTGGTCAAGGACAACGCAGTGAGGCCAGTACTAGTAGAGCTCTAGGCACCTTAGGTAAAATAATCCTTTACTTGACAAGTTACAAGGAATTTTTTCTTTGGACCATTCAAAAACTTCTTAAGTTAACTCTTACTTTTATTATTTCAGAATGTCTTTGCTAACAATGTATTGTTCAGGTTGTTGGGAGTTCCCTTTATCTTCAACTTGTAGATTTATACTTTGATGGATAACTTTAATATAACTTTGACTCTATCACCACTCCAAAGTCTACAAGGAAGAGGGCCAATTAACAAGGATCAACAATGAGATCCTCCTACACTTTGAGCCTCAATGCTCAAGTGGGTGTACCCTTGACTCACTTCTTCAAAGGAGTATCAAAACAATATACAACTATAACCTTTACTTAACTGATTGAAAGATTTTAACATTTGAATGTTTGTGTGTGTGTGTGATTGATGATGATGGACTGCTTCTAAATAATTAATTAGTGCTTTATCCTAGGGCAAAGAGTCACTTGATAACATATATCAACTAAAACCTTAATTCAAATACATATGAACTTAGAGTAAGTGCTTTGCATATTACTCCCCTCACTCCCAAACCTAACCATCAAATTCCTATCCAACAATGAAACCACTGAAATCACCCTAAAGGCTTTAATCCTAACTTTTTTAGGAACTCCACACTGATCTCACAATACTCTTTGTTTACCATATGCTAATCCACTTTGTGACCTTAACATATATGAGTCCATAATCATAACAAGAAGACAATAAAAAGTTTGAGACAAAAATTCAAGTGTATTCTCATTAACTTTCAGAATCAATACATAACCAGGGAAACAAAATACAAAGAGAAACAAAACCTTGAAAACAAGCTCTCCTTGTTCAGTATAATACCATCAACAACAACCCTTACAAGATAACACCTTTTTCAATATATACCACCACTAGTCACCTTGGAATCCTCAAAGAGGATGCATCAAGCTTTGGATGACTAGGGTTAGGGTTTGAACTACCCAACCAATTGAAATAGTAAAAAATTTAAAACAAGGGAAGAAATCCAAGAAACTAGGAGAAAATAGATCCCTAATTTGCAATAATCAAACACTAAAATTAATTCTTAAGTCTCTTTGACTTTATTAGCTAAATTATCTCTCTGATACATTAATTTAATTGTAAAGTCCTATGTGCTTTAAATTAAATTAAATCAAACCACCCCCTTTGGCTAATACACATAAAAAAGGAATTAATTAATTGCTTGTTATTTGAATGGACACCTTTTCTTGAATTAATAATTTGAGATATTTGAAAGGTCCTCATGTGGAATTTTCCATTCTTTTAATAAAGTAATTCATGCTTATTTGTCCCAAATGGGATATGAAGGGTCGGGAGTTTTGAATCAAGAAACTCTTCCTCCTCCTCTTGGCTCTTCTATTTATTTGGGCTCTTTTTCTTCATTAGAGAGAGCAATTTTTGAGAGCATCCTTACTATAGCATTTTTTAGTCTCATTTGATTCATTATTTTCAAAGCTTTTTATTGTATTTATTAGATTAATATCTCATTATTAGTATAATCTTTGCATCACATTTTAGACTAAATTTGCTTATTTGTTCTTAGTGTAATATCATATTTGTTTCAAGTTCTTAGATTAAGTTGCATCTCATCTTTATTTTCAAGCTCTTAGATAAATTGCACTTCATCTTAGCTTAATTGCATTATTGCTCATCTTTATTGCTTCTTGGAAATCCTCCATTGTTGAATTGGTCTCCCGACTATTGGCTCTCGTTCTGAGAGTATTCAAACACCCCATTCACATAGGAGGCAACATGTCGCCTCACCATGGAATTTGGATTGAGTTATTCATACTCTCTCCTGAATTCTATCAAGTGAATAATGAACATGTTATGGTGTGCCTGATTTATAGGTCACATTCAGTCACATACATTTTGGCACCCACCGTGGGGCAGAAAAGATCAATTTCTGGCCTCATTCTTGATTGGTTTTTCAATTTTAGTGTTGGTTCCAGGCCTTGTACAACCATGTAAAACCTGGAAACCTTTTAATATAGTAATAGATGGATAGAATGATGAATCGTATTTCTCATTCTTTTGGTTTGGTTCATTTTTATAAAGAAATGAATAAGTTATGATCATTTTGGTGAAAGTGGGTATTTGCAGATTTGAGATTCTCTGAATACAATCAGATTGAAATGTCTGGTACGGACAAATTATGAAGAATCAAGATCTCTAATAATATTCATTAGAAAGATACATGAATTAGATTTCATTTCCTTTTTTTTTCAGTCATGTTTATGCAGATTTGTGAAAGTTATGGGCATTTGAGTGAAAATAGGTTTTTAACAATCTACATTGGAGTTGCAGGCAATGATTTGCTCTTAGAAAATGATTTATGAATGGAAAAAATAAATGGATTACATATTTGGAAACTAGATTCATTAATAGTTAATGTGAAATTGGTTTGGCTTCATTTGGATTATTTTTGAGAAAGATATGTGATTCCCTAGGTAGGGCCTGGTGTTTTAAATCTGATTTATGACAGAAAAATTGCAGTCTGAAAAGGTTATTGGTTGAGGAACCAAATGGAGTTATAAGACCTTGTAATTTTGAGAAATGGTAGTTCTTGATGTTGGCTAAAAACTTCATTCTTTCCAAAAATTTTAATATTGTGATTTTATGGGTCAAATAAATCAATCTTTAAAGACTGTCTTGAAGACAACAATGTTACATATCTTACGATTTGCCATTGATTTGTCTTGATTATGTACTTTCAGATGTGTGCTAAATGCTGGATTGCAGATCTTTGGACCTAAGGTGAGTTCTTAAAATCTCTATAACACTTGGTTTGGGCATAAAATTAATCTCTCATGTGTTTGGCTTGAGTGTTACACACTTTCATAGAACACATTTTTTATGCTCTTAATGGGAAATAAACGAACATAGATTTGCTATCATAGAAGTTTGTGTTTAAGTGCATGCTTGTCTTTTAAACATTAAGTAATTCTTGGTTCCAATATCAAAAAAAATCTCATTGAGTAATCTAGGGCATGGATTCATTCCTTTTTTACATGAAGAGTTAAATGCACCACTTTGTGGACTCACTTCATGTTTACTTGAAAAGTTAAATATTCCATGATTCAAACCCTCTTGCACTTATGAGTAGTATTGATTAGCAGTCTTAGATTACTTGTGATTGATCTAGATTACTATCTTGGGTTATTGGACTTGCTAATCCGCCGGCCCCTCATTTCCATCCTGTGGTTGCAATCACAACGCCACATTAAAGGGGAGGGGTCTATAGGAAAGAAGCGTTAATTGTTCCACTAGGCAACCCTTTTGTGCTTTTTGGAACTCACTTGTTTTCTAGGTTGTGGACTCATTTGTAGCTTATGTGGGGTGTTAAGTGTTCCACCTTGTGGACTCACCTCATATTTTCTTTAAGTGTTAAATGTTCCACCTTTAGTGCTTTTTCAATACTTTTTTGATAGAGAATTACTTACTTTTCATTTTTTTTAGAAGGCCTACTTGGGGATTTCATCACCTCAAGGGACGACCTTAACTCCTATGTTCTGGTGGAGTATAAATATTGGGAGGTGAATCCAAAGACACCTCTCTTGGGAATGAGTTATATTTCACTCTTGGCTAAGCCTCAAAGAACTTTATACCTTTGAGAAGTGAAGGAGGAGATTTGGGTTACCGTCTCCCCCCGGCTGTGTGATTTCAAATTCTTCTCATCTATGGATTTGTGCCTCACGTACCTTGCGTATATCAAGGACTGCCTTTAGAAAATCCATGTATATCCTTGTAGAGAACTTGCTAGGATGTTGTTGTGTTTTAGTGCCTACTAAAACATTCTCAAGAACATACACAAGTAGAGTCCTTAGGGAGTAGAAATACTAAGTCACTATTCCTATTCGTGCGCAAGGTTGCTTTGTCCCTTGCCCATTGCTTGAAGACTGTTTGCTTGAACTCCTTGATTGCTATCTTATGTGCTTGATCAATGACATAAATCTGATCATCCTTTTTGTCCATGATCTATTTTTCTATTTTCCTATCGTTCACCATCAGAAACTGGTTGTCTTGAGTTAGGAATCGATCGATCTTTTCTTTGACTCATCTTGTCTCTCATTAGTCTACCTTATCTCATTATGCTCTTGTACCTTGTGTTGCGATTGTCTTATCTCAGCTATTCTAACCATCTCTTTTTGACAATTCATACCAGGTTCATCTTGCATCTTGGTTGTTCTAGCCATTTATCTCCTTTTCATTATCTTAGAGATAGAGTCTAGCTTTATCCCGAATCTTTGCTCATTACATCTTCATCTATGACAGTCATGACTTGAAGTGGTAAGACTTATCCCATTCAGAACATTGATCAAGATCAAAGTAAACCTTGTAATTGAGACATAGGTCATCCTAAATTTATTATGAAATCTAAACTTTGTGAGAGATCCTCACATTCCTCCTCATTCCAAGAGTATTACAATCCATTGTTTCAGATACAGTCTGACTTATTATTTCAAGAATATTATAACCCATTGTTTGAAGACCAACAAGACTTTGAAGGGTCACTTTCTAAAATTGAACCTATTGATTCTTTTGAACCTATCAACTCTTTCATGATCTCTCAGAATACTACCAACAATATGGGAGATCCATTCCACTTCCCAAGGGGAGGTAAATTCAACAAAATTCATGAGCAATCTCAGAATGACCAAGGTCATGGTCAGTCTCGAAATGATAAGATTTATGATCAATCCCACAATATTCAATATCCGGTCAACATCCAGGACCTTTACAATTTGAAACAACGATAAGGGGAGCCTCTCCTAACATTTCTCTAGAGATGGAGACAACTATGCATGAAGTATTCACATGAATTACCCAAGTCTAAAAAGTTTGATATCTTCTTGGACAATCCTGTCCCAAATTTTGGATACCAAGTACGATTACGAGGTCCCCTCACTTTTGACAATATGATTAGGTGGGCTGTGAGGATAGAAGCATTTATGGTTAAGAAGGGAGAATTGACTTTGAAAAAAGACAACAAGCAAGGACCTTCTCCCTCAAACAAGGATAAGGATAAGATTGTCAACAAAAACATAGATGTTATGAATGATAGGGTTGTTGACAATGTGATGCCAAAACCCTCAAAGTCTATCTTTAATCTTAGCTCTAGCATGCAAACAGTCAATGCCACTAAGAAGGCTACAACAAAAGCTCAACCGCCTTCTAGATTTTCTAGAAACAAACCTTGGATCTCTCACTGTGACATGATCATTGCTCCAGGGAGTGAGGATACTCCTAAACCCAAAACTCCCTTTGTCTTGTGAGGCCCTATGCCTCCCTCTTATAACTATGCACAATCTCCAGCTTGTGCAAACACTATCCCTCGATCTCATGCAAAGATCATTCTCCAAGGTCCTGAGCCTTCGACTTTCAGACCAAAACTATCGATGGATAAATCCCTCACCAAGGCAAACATCCCCAAAGATCTCAATCTCAACCAGTTTCAATCTATGGTGGGTTATTTGACCTCGCCTCATTATTTATCATTCTCTAAGGAAGATGATCACTTGCTAAGCCACTCACATAATGCTCTCCTACACACTGAAGTTATGATACGCCCCAAGAGTATCCACCGCATCCTCATTGACAATAGTGCTAGCCTAAATACTTGCTCTGCTAAGATGCTTACCCAAGCGACATATAGTTTTGTTCCCGCCAATAGAGAATCTACTGAGTTCTATGATGCCAAGCTAAAAGAAATAGAAAAGACCCCAAAGATCAAAGATATTGGCATGGGGGAATATCAGATTGAGTCCGTCTTGTCATTGACAACTCTCCCTCCATCTCCACATTCCTATGAGGAACCTTCTGAAGATGGATTTGGTATTAGCTATCAGAGCTATGAGCTTGACTAACCTCGCTGCAGCTTGCACTCACATGCAGATTTAGATGATGAAGAAACACAGATTCAGCCTATGACATATGAAAGACCTTTGAATGATCAAAATTTTGATTCAGACTACCAGAAAGAGTCTTATCTACCTTCTCAAGTGCTTCAAGAACATGATTTTGGTCGTCACCAGGAGGATTTTATACACTCTACTGAATAGATTTCTACTACTACAGCTACTACTAAATATGTCATTGCCTCTAATGGCACACATACTGATTGGGAGAAATTGTTGGATGCTTCCCTTATCTTGGGTATGCCTCAAGGTATGCCTATTCTAGATTGTTCCACCACTTCTGCTATTGAATAGACTCCTACTACTGCCAACTCCAATGGCACATATACTGATTGGGAGAAACTGTTGGATGCTTCCCTCCTCTTGGGTATTCCTCAAGGTATGCCTATTCTAGATTACTTTGCTACTTCTACTACTGAACAAGATCCTACTGTTGAAGAAATATTTCCTTTGATAGATGATAGTGATGAAGAAAATATGCCTCCGACTATGTCTCTAGCTAAATGGGACTAGTCTTAACAACTCAGAAAGAGGAGAAAGTTATGATCCTCCAGATCAAGCTATTGATGACGATCCTTTCCACCCTCCTATGGAGATCATTCCTATGGCTCCTAGGCCATCTGCTCAAAGTTATACTTCTACTGCTCCAACAAATCATGGTTATCTGAGACCCCATTCTATTACAGCTTCATGGAATATTGGTAGATCTAGAATTGAAATGGTTCCTATTCGTACACTCTTACCACCTGAAAGGGGACCTGACTCTTGGAATAGACCATCTTGGTTAGGCTCACATAATATTCCTCCAAGCTTATCTGACTCTTCTAAGATGAATCATAATCAACAATGCTCTATGGAAGATTACTTTCTTGATCTACCTGATGCATTCATGAATGATGAGGATGATACTGATATATTTTCACTTGAGCCCATCCCATTGATTTCTCTTCCCTCTTCATCTCCCAGAAAAGTGGCCCGTCCACTTCCATTTCCACCTCTCCACCTAAACCAGTCATATAAGCCTTTTTCATCCATAATTCCTGAGTCTTTTGGAAGTAACTTATATTACAACATAAAAGAAAAAATAATAAGAATCCACTTATATCTCAAGGTCACCATGTCCCATCTAATCGACATGTGACTATGAAGAAAGGAAAGAAACAAAGGTGTTCAAAAGACCACAAAGGTCCTCAAAAAGAAGAAGACAATCAAACACCAGAAAATAAAATAAAAATTGGATCTCAAAATCCATTCTATAGGCATTGTCATCAAAAGCACCTCAAAGTAAAGAAGAAAAAATTCAAAAGCTATGTGGATTCCAAAGAAAGGAAAAATCAAAGTTGTCATTTGAGCTTCCAAAATTCTCATACTTCCCTCCATTCCATCACCCTTGCCTCTCATACTTTACCCTCTTCACTCCATCTTGCCTTGTCCCAAAGTGCATATTAGCATCTCCTCATTGCTAATGGCATGACTAAGAAAAATCTAGAATGTACTCTTCCTAAGCGTTTAGAGCGTGGGAAATCGGACAAAGAGTTAAGGTGTGTCCATGAGGATATTTGTGGGTCTCACTTAAGTGATCTTTCCTTGACTATGGATCTCTTGACTATTGGACACTACTGGTTGGCTCTCCTATTACTACTACAACATCTGGTTCTGATTCTACAACTTCTCAGCTGGCTACTACTACAAATGACTGTGTTTCCAGAGATCACCAATGAAGGAGAGAAACTCAAAGAGCCAATCAACACTCTTCATCTAAAGAAGTTCTATAGCTAACATTCTCAGTATGCTCATGTACATACTTATTGATCCTGAAAAAATCTTAAAAATTGATATATAGCAAAAAATCCTAAAAATTGTATATTGCAAAAAATCCTAAAAATTGCAAAATGTCCTAAAAAAATGATCATCTTAGTGAAAACCTGGCAAATAGGTGCTTTGATGTATCTATTATCCTGGTGAAAACTTGGTAAATAGGTGCCTTGATAATACAAAAAATAAATGAAAAGATCAAAAATACAAAAAAATGAAATATTCAAAAAAATAAAAAAAAATCAAAAAAAGAGAAAAGTACAAAAAAATTGAAAAAGAGAAAAATGTGCCATTGATGAAAACCTGGTAAATAGGCGTCATGGTAGAAAAAATAGAATCTCTGCCAAGATGGTGAAAACTTGGTAAACAGGCACCTCTTGTTTCCTGAAGCTGCATCTCATCTCAGCATCGCTTGGCTCTTAGTTTCCTACTTTAGTTTCCTTCCTTTCTTGCTTTAGTTTGTTTTCCCACTTTCCTGCTTTAGTTTGTTTCCTACTTTGGTTTGCTAGCTCATGTGCTTGTCTTTGAGTTTTCCTCGACTCTTCATGGATTGGAACTGGTCATACTTGGGGGCATCTCCCTGGTCTAGGGGGCATTGTCCTATCACTTTTGAAAGATTCATTTGTGCATCAGTCACCAACGTTTCACGCTGTGTCTGCCTGTTGATGCCTAGCTACTTTTGAGATCTCTCCTTGAGGATCTCTTGTGTGCTTGCCTGTTGATACCTAGCTGTCATTTGACCTCTCCTTTTAGGATCTCCTTCTTACATCAGTCGCCAGTGGTCCTCACTCTGTCTGCCTACTGATGTTTCATTCATGTTTCATTCTCTCTTTTGAGAATCTTCCTTGTATCAATCACTAGTGGTTCTCACTGCGTTTGCCTGCTGATACTTGGTTCGCACTTTGATATCTTCTTGAGACTTTGTCTCTTGCAATGGTCACCAATGGTTTTCTGCTATGTCTTCTTGTTGTCGCTATCCCGTTGAGACTTCAAATGTTGTTCGCTTCCAATTCGACTTCAATCCGCTTGAACATGAACATAAACTGAAACTAAAACTCTTTGTGTGTTCCTATGCAGTGTACTAAGCTTTTCTCTTTCTTTTTTGTTTGCTTTATCATTTCCCCTCGAGTGAATCTAAGATGTCTTTCTTGACTGAGAAATGCAAAGACTAGGGGCATGATCTTTTCTTTGTTTTCTACTTGCTGGTTTAGTTCCAATGATCCAAGAAATCTACATAAGAGGGGTGTCCATTTGTAAGAGCCTTCATCTTGTATTGGATGGCCATGCGTACCTCGACTCCTTTTATATGGATGCCTTGGTGAGGTTGGTTCTTCTCATTTTTTTTTTGAGTGACTTCTTTTGCTACATTTGGAATTGCTAATGCTCGTCCTGTTAAGTGATCGTAAGAGTCACTGCGAGCAATCTTTGGCAAAAGAAGGAACTCCTACATGTTTGGTGTGTCTGTCACAAGCAACATTTAGGTCATTCTAGCATTTATGCTCTAATGCTTATGTTAACTTACTAGATTAAAAGGAATAGGTGTTCAGGTCATTCTGGCTTCTTGTGCCTTAATGCTTCAACCTCATTCTGACAAATTTAAGACTTATGTCATATTCATATTCTCATGTTGGGGAGAATTGTATGGAATCTTGCAATTGTCCCATGCTTAAATGAACTCAATGATGATAAATACGATGAGTCCAATAGCCAAGTCCGGAGGATTGCATTTGTTCATCCTAGGCCTGCATTTAGACTTGCATCTTTCATTCTAGGCTTGCATTTGGAGCACTTTCTTGTTGCTCTCTTGATTGCTTTCTTCTGGATCTGCTCATCAAAGGTTCTCAGCTTTTGTCCTAGTCTCATCTTGGCTGCATCCTTTTTTGGGATCAAAATCAAAATCTTACATCTCTAGATAGCTCGAAATCACATTTTAAATTCTGTGATCCTTTGGGATCGGATGCTTGTGCAGTCAACCTTCTGGCGTCATTTTCTTACCAAATCCTCATCTTTACATTATGTTCTTGAGATCTTTTCTCTTTTCATCAAAGTCAACTCAAGTCAATTTTAGTCAACCATGGTCAACCTAGTCAAATTTGGTCAGCAGGACCTTTGGATCTCTTCAAAATGCTTCTGATCTGCTTTATTCTTCTAGATCTTTGATCTTATCTTTATCTGCAACCTCTTGCTGTCAATCATCTTCTGACGTGTCATCTTTCAATTTTGCTAACGAGGGGGCAGGATGATTACATCATTGAATCTTGTTGAATCAATTCTTGAATCAGTCTGATCTAAATCATCAATTTTCATTGCTTGGGGCATCTCGATGTCTCACATCTTCTTATCTCATCATCTATCTTTTAGGTATTGGGGAAATCTAACGCTAATCCTTGGGAGTCAAGCTTCATTCAGGAGATGGCTCTCAAAATCTCTCTTAGACCATTATTTGGGCAATCTAACCCAGGTCTTGGAGGACTAAGCTTTGTATTGGGGCAATCTAACCCTGATTCAGAGATAGTCCTAAATCTGCATCTTCATCAATTGGTATTGGGGCAATCTAACCCCGATTCCGGTTCTCTTCTAAGACCGTTGTCTTCACAATCTAATTTGGACTATGGAAATTCTCATCATCTGTCACTTCAAACTATTCTTTGAATCAATGTGATGTTCGCACATCAATTCAAAGAGGGGCAAATGTAATACCCCAAAATTGGCACCTAATCATTTCAATCAATTTTGGTGCATTTCTTCAATTTTCTATGTCATCAAAGTCCTATCTCACTAGGCAATTTTCTCTCCTACCTGGCTCTACTTGACTTGATGTCAGCTGCAAAAACCCTAATTTGCAATAATCAAACACTAAAATTAATTCCTAAGTCTCTTTGACTTTATTAGCTAAATTATCTCTATGATACATTAATTTAATTGTAAAGTCCTATGTGCTTTAAATTAAATTAAATCAAACCACCCCCTTTGGCTAATACACATAAAAAAGGAATTAATTAATTGCTTGTTATTTGAATGGACACCTTTTCTTGAATTAATAATTTGAGATATTTGAAAGGTCCTCATGTGGAATTTTCCATTCTTTTAATAAAGTAATTCATGCTTATTTGTCCCAAAAGGGATATGAAGGGTCAGGAGTTTTGAATCAAGAAACTCTTCCTCCTCCTCTTGGCTCTTCTATTTATTTGGGCTCTTTTTCTTCATTAGAGAGAGCAATTTTTGAGAGCATCTACACTATAGGCATTTTTTTAGTCTCACTTGATTCATTATTTTCTAAGCTTTTTATTGCATTTATTAGATTAATATCTCATTATTAGTATAATCTTTGCATCACATTTTAGACTAAATTTGCTTATTTGTTCTTAGTTTAATATCATATTTGTTTCAAGTTCTTAGATTAAGTTGCATCTCATCTTTATTTTCAAGCTCTTAGATTAATTGCATCCTCATTCTTAGATTAAATTGCACTTCATCTTAGCTTAATTGCATTCTTGCTCATCTTTATTTCTTCTTGGAAATCCTCCATTGTTGAGTTGGTCTCCTAGCTGTTGGCTCTCATTCTGAGAGTATTCAAACACCCCATTCACATAGGAGGCAATAGGTCACCTCACCATGGAATTTGGATTGAGTTCTTCATACTCTCTCCCGAATTCTATCAAGTGAATAATGACCATGTTGTGTTGTGCCTGATTTAGAGGTCACATTCAGTCACATATAGGCGTAAGATCTCATGGGTCTGACACAACCCATGAGAACTTACGCCAACCATAGATTTTGTCTCTGTCACTGATCCTTCTAACAATGACCCCACCTTGCTAACTCCTCACATCAACCAATAAGATTTGAACAACTACGCACCACCTGGCAAATGGTCCCACTACATTTTCATCCTTTCCTCCAATGAAAATCATTCACGTTAGCTCCAAATGTCAAAGGACCCACGTATGTCAGTCATCTGAGGAAAAGTAAAATTGATGGTTGTCTGAAGATCTCATGCATCTGATACATTCCTTAAAAACTTATGCCCATTGTCAATTTTCTGCAGATGTCAAGACCCTTTGACAAGCTAGAAACTCAGGTCCCACTAACAAGGGCCAAGTCATTAGCTCATGGACCAAGGAGAGACCACCAACCGTGCACACCTAGCAATTAGGACCCACCAAGAACATTATACCGCTTGGAAGATTAGACGACTGGTGCAAGATCTAAAAGGCTCCAAAGATTCTATGCACTTATACGCCAACCATTGATCAAGAATCTTAGCTGATTGAGATACTAGGCCCACCTAGAATGTTCTATCCAACTCATCATCCTCAACCAATAAAAAGCCACCAATTCAACATCCTCTGACAGTGGATCCGCCCGCTTAGAAAAGCTATGTCATGGAAAGGGATCAATGGCTGTCATAAGATCACAAGCCTCTGACAAAACCTTTGTGCTTTCATGACAACCATTGGATCAAGATGGTGTCAAAAGGCCGGGCCCAGGAAATATCAAAGCCAAAACAATAGAAAAAATTAAAATGCTAGACTTAGGGAAAATTAAACCCACCAGACTATAGGCTTAAGGAAATAATTAAGCGCCCAGGACCATAGGAAAAAATAAAGGCTACCGGGGATAAAACTTAGGAAGAATTTAAATGGGGGCCGACCAAAACATAAAGCAGAAGCATTTTAGGACTTTTAAGTGGCCTAAAAAAGTAACTTGAAATTAGAATAGGGCCAGGGAAAACTTAGGGTTTATTTCCACCAACGGCTAGATTTTAAAAAATTTGAACTAGGGGATTATGCCAGACCTAAAAGCAACTGCAGAGACCAGAAGAAAAGGGCTAGAGCCATGAAATTTTTTTAGAGTGCTAATAGTGGCTCTGTTTGGGGATGTATGGCTCCTACAGGCATAACAAGGATCTAGAATCACTGGTTAAAGTAGACCATCCAACTGGAAAAGACTGACAACAAAGAGGATCAGGACCAACCTTACAGACCAATACAAAACAAGACAGGGACAAGCAACTTATTTACAGAATTTACAAAATGTATAGACCTAACTACTATTCATGGAAAACAAAATACCTTCAATTGAAGTATCTCTTCAAGAATTGTCCATGAACTGGCAATTCTTGAATATCACCACCTAACTCCTTGACAATGTATGAATCTTGGCCCCATTTTTCATGAATTTGATATGGCCCTAGCCAGAAGGGATGAAACTTACCATGTTTTCCTTTATCCTCTAGTCTGGCATTCCAAATTAACACCAAATCACTAGGCTCAAACCTTCTTTCAACAGTCTTCTTGTCATACAAATTCTTAACCTGTAACTGTAATTTGGCATTTCTCGCAATTGACTCTCTTCTAGTTTCATCCAACCTAATGAGGTCCTCAATCCTCAATTACATCTCATCATCTATATCATCATCATATAATTGAACAAATTTATACATCTCCAATAAGTTATTCTGAGGCATCCTTGCATGTATTCCATATACTAGGTCAAATGGTGCACAACCAATTGCCCTCTTCATAGTTACCCTATCAGCCCATAGAGATAATGGAAACTTTGAATTCCATGCCCTCTTATCATTTTCAAGAATCCTCTTGAGGATTTTAATCAAACTCTTATTATTAGATTTTTCCTGACCATTTCCTTGTGGATGATAAGGTGAGGAATTAGAAATCTGAATTCCTAAACCTTTGCAAAAGTCCTTATATTTAGTAGACCTGAAGCACATTGCATTATCACTTACTATCCTCTTAGGACACCCAAACCTTGTAACAATGTTGTTCAACAAGAAATCAGTTACCACCTTGTTGGTTGCATTCCTTATAGGTGTAGCCTCTACCCACTTTGTAAAGTAATCAGTGGTGACTAAGATCCATGAGTGTCCTCCACTTGACTTGTTTGGTACCTCCCCTATGAAATCAATTCCCCATTGTTGGAAAGGAGCCTGTACTTCTACTAGTTTTAATGGCACATTACCTAAAAATGTAAGCTTACCAGAGAACCTTTGACAAGCATCACACCTCCTTACCAACTATTTTGCATCCTTGAAGATTATGGACCACCAGAATCCTGCTCTCAAGATTTTATGAGTAATAGTTTTACCCATATAATCTCCACCACAAACTCCCTCATGCATTTCTTTTAACAACTTGTTAGCCTGATCTTCATCTATAGATTTCAAAAGTATGCAATCTAAATTCTTTCTATATAATTTACATTTCACAATTACATACTTGATGGCCTATAATTTTAATGTCCTCTTCTTATTATCATTCATGTCTACTAGACATTTCATGTTTCTCAAGTAATAGATGATATCTTGATACCAAACACAATCATCCATATCACATGTATAATCAATTTTAGAATGATTTACCTGATTTGCATGAAGATTGGATTGGGCCATCAGTTTTGCCAATCCCTGTCCTCTAACCAACTTGGTAATTTGGACATCAATGTTCAATTATTGGATCCTATTGATCCATCTACATCTTCTTTCAGACACCTCCTATTGTGAGAAAATATCCTTCACAGCTACACTTGGCACAAAAGCAATCACAACTACCCCCATCAAGTAACATGTAAAAGCCTTGACTAACTTCACAAGTGCATAAGCTTGTTTTTCATTTATGTCATATTTCAATTCAGACGCCTACAAAGATTTATTGAAGAATGCAATAGGCTACTCATAACCTTCCTTATTTTTCTGCAACAACACTGCAACAATAGTATGAAAAGATGCAAAGGAAAAGATATGCATTGGGAAATAAAAATTAGGTGCCTTAAGCATTGGTGCATCTTTGATAGCCTACTTGATATTCTTGAAAGCCACATTAGGCTCACCCTCCCAATTGATTGTAGATCCCTTCTTCAACATCTTAGAAATAGGTCTAGTAACCTATGCAAAATTTGTTACAAATCTTCTCAAGAAATTTACCTGACAAAAGAAAGACTGAGTCCCTTTAATATTCTTTAGCCTCTAAATTTTATCAATAGTTGCTACCCTCTCAGGGTCAATTCTCACTCCTTTCTTCCCTACTAAGTGGCCAAGCAACTTACCTTCAATGACACCAAATGCACATTTCCTTGGGTTTAATGAAATGCCATATTCCAAAGCCCTCACAAATATTTTCTCTAAATGAGTACAATGGTCATCTTCCTTCTTGGAATAGGTAGTTAAATCATCTTGATAGACAACAAGGAAATCATTTATAAAATCTGAAAAGGCAACATCCATTGCCCTCTGAAAAGTAGCACCAACATTTGTGAGACCAAAAGGCATTCTCACATTAACATATGTCCCCCAAGGTGTTGTAAAAGCTATCTTAAATTTCTTTGATTCTTTTATAATTACCTGATTGTAACCAAAGAAACCATCCATCATAGACATCAATTCTAATCGAGTTACCCTTTGCAGCATAGCTTCCATATTGGGCAGATAATACTTATCCTTCAATGAGCTGATGTTCAAATTCCTGAAGTCTACACAAAGTCTAATGTCACCATTCTTCTTTATCACAAGAACAAGGTTTGACACCCAAGAAGAATGCCTAATGGGCTTGATAATGCCAACATCTCTTAACTTCATCAATTCTTCTTGCATTTAGGTGCCAAAGTAGGATTAATATGCCTTTGTTTTCTATTGGAAAGGTTTAGCATCTTAACTCAATGGAATGATATGTTGAAACAAGTCTTCTCTATAAACATTTAGGTCATCATATGACCATGCAAAAACATGCCTGAATTTTCTCAATAATTCAATTAAAGATTTTCTCACATTGCAAGACATGTCCCTACCAATGTATACCTTCTTAGGTGCCTCATGTGTTGCAAGATTTATCTCCTCTAGATCAGCTTGATCTTCTCTTTTGATATTCTTTTGAACTCTATCCTGGTTATCAAAGATAGTTTCCAAAACAACAAGCCCCTTGGGCACCTTGTTAGTTCTAAGCTGAATAACCTCATTTCCAAAGACAACCTCCTTTCCTTCTACTAACTCAACCAAAGCTCAACAATTAAATTCCTAACCATGATACTGATCTTCACAACTTATAAACTTCAAGATATCATTATCATCATCAAAAACTTGCCAATTTTCAATATTGTTCGGTACACTAGGCCTATCCTGAATTTCAACTTTAGAAATACCAACAAATGTAATATCACTGGGATTGATTGCTATATTGGCTAACGAATCAGCCATATTATTATTACTCCTATTCTTCCATTCAATATTGAAGGCATCAAAATGTTCAATCAAATCCTAAACTCCATTCCTATATTGTTTTAACCTTTTGTTCTTGGAAGCATATACTGACCTGACTTGGGACACCACCAACTTAGAATCACCAACAACACTTAAGCATTTAATATCATGTTTTTGTGCCAACCTTAGTCCTAAAAACAAAGGCTCATATTTTTCTATATTGTTGGTACAAAAAAAATTCAATGTGAAAGAACATTTGTAGGTGTTTCTATTAGGATAAATAAGTAAAATACCTTCTCCTACTCCTTCCTTGCAATTTGCACCATCAAAGTACATTACCCACAAATCACCCTTCATAGAATTAACACTTACCTCAATAGAGATAGCTGAAAATGAAGGTTCCTTCTCAAGTATAGGGATCTCTTCCCTAAAAGCATTAATATCAGTATCCACAAAACATTTAGTTTCATTATCAATACTTCTCTCAATCATGTGGCATACTCTTGGCTCTCGATCAATCTTGACAAACTGATCATCAATCTTGAAAGTGGCATAGGATAGATCACACTATAAAATTCCACCCTAGGAAACACTCCACCTTCTAAATAGTAGCATCCCATAATGAGGAGGGATGTCCACCACCAAAACACTCATTGCTAACTCTTTCTCTGGATATGCTACCAGCCTATATCGCATTGCATTGATAGTCCCAATAACTAGTACCTCCCTTTGATCCATTGCACAACATTTTCCTTGAACTATATCAACTTTAAGGCCCAATTTTTCCATAATCTTAAAAGGCATAACAGTATTAGAGGCACCACTATCAATCATACAATTTCTTAATTTCATTCAATTCACAAGGACACTTAAAAAGAATGGATCAATGTTTTCAAGGCTAGCATTGACAGAACTATCCAAATATATAGGAGGAATTTGAGATACAATTCCCTAAGTAGCAACACCTTTCAAAGCTTTATCCTGAGACCCATTGCATGCAACATCATTGTTATGAACATTATCTACCCATGCAATAGCTCTATCTTTGTGTTCAGGGATCCTCAACAATTCTGACAATGGAACCTTAACTATAATTTGGGACAATATAGATAACATATCAACAGGAGTAGAGGAAGGAATCTCAATCTGCACTGCCTTAGTATCCCTTTGCTTATCTGATACATTAGGTGTATTGGCCACCCTCATTTTTTCATTCTTAGCCATTGTGTTAACTAGCTTCTCAATCTCACTAGAAAATCTTTCAACTCCAACTCCTTTAGGCTCACAATTCTTACCTTTTACATTCTTGAATTTCACCATGTGATCACCTTTTGATTTGTTCTCATTAGGCTCTCTAGAGTTGGTATTCTTTATAAACATTCCTGTAGCTTTCTCATTTGTATTCTTGGCTACCATGCCTCTAGTTTACACTTGAGAAATCATTTCTGCAGTAATCCTATCCATCTCTTCTCTAGAAGGTCTTCTTAAATTTACTAGCTCAGAAGAAGAGTTCATGTTACATGTCTTCTTATCTATGTCTTCACTATCAAAAAATACCTCTTGATGAAAAAGGGCCTGATTGTGCCTCTTCACATTTACATCTACTTCTTCATCAAAATTAGAATCATCTTCATATCCTAGATATGAAGTAGCCATGTTGCATCCAACATCATCTTGATCTTCTTCTTGATCTATCACCTCATTGCCACAATCTTGATTTGCAACCATAGAATGTGCAACCACACAATGCTCTTCAGAATGAGGGGACTGATATGTAACACACCAAGGTATGTCTTCAATGACATTTATTGAAGATTTTTGTAGAGGGTCAGGGACACCTCTCTCATTGTTTCCTCTTGCAGTAGGGAAAATAGACTTTCCATCCTTCCATTGGGTGTTGTAGGGGTAGTTCTGCAATCTATTCTACTTATTAAAATTGTTGTTGAATTGAGGCCTCTCATTGGTAGGAGCACCAATGTTCCTATTTTCAGGTGCCTTCAAATCCTTCAATGCATTGAGCACCTTATCCAATTTATTTTCTTCTTGCCTCCTAGTTCCAACATTCCTATCATTTTCCTTTTTGTATTTCTTGTCCCCAAACAACTTTGGATCATCTCTTTTCCCACCTAATTTCCTTGATATCTTCATAGTGTTCTCAATATTGATAGAGATCCTAAAAGCATCTCTAAGAGTTCTTAGTTATTTTTCCCTCAACAAGTATCCCATTTTTCCATCAAATGCATTGAAGTATGTAGTTAGACAGACATTGTCATCTAACCGCATAACTTGGAACAACTTATGCATACCTTTCTAAAATCTCATGTTGAATTCAGCTGCAGACTCATTTTGATTTTTCCTTATGGTATTGAATTCATTTAACATGAAACTAGCATTAGACATGTCACCATACTGCTCTTTAAAACATCTCTCAAAGGAATCCCAAGTATCAATACATTTATCAGGAAGTCTCTTGAACCAATCTCTAGCATCCTCCATTAGAGATTGAACAAATAATTTCATGACTAAATCCTCATGCTCTACCTCATAATCATTAAGCACATCAAAAAATAACCTAAGATGCTCCTCACAACTAATAGCATTATTACTAGCAAACTTAGGTACCTTATCTCTTATATCATTTGGAAAAGCATTTGGGTAGCCTGGTATCCCATCAAAACTAATTTTTCTATAGCCTTCTAATTGCATAGGTCTTCTTTGAAATCCTAAACTAGTGTTCCCACTAGAATTATTATTTTTATCTACATTCCCACCCACTTGAACATTTGGCTATCTATTAGGATCAACAAATGATTTGGTAGATACATTAGGAATTATATTACTAGTAGTAGCATTGCTAAGTGGAATAGTAGTGTTCATAGATGACATACCTAGTTCATTAGCAGAAGGGCCATGAACATTAGCTGACGAAGCCTTCAAGAACTGGATCTTTCTTCTTCTCTCTGCAATAGCAGCATCAACTTCAACTCTTTCCAACTCTTGAGCAAGAGCTTCATCCTCTTTTCTTTTCCTTTCTATCTCTGTCTCCCTATTTGTCTTAGGTGGTGGGATCCCTGGTATTGTCACTAGTTTGCTTGCTTGGACACCCACCATCTTCTACTTTCCTTTTTCATTAATAACTATAGTAGGCCTAGTGATCTCAGTCCATTCTTACCCTTAGGCAATGGAACATAACTTTGCACTTGTCTGATCACAGTGTCCTCTTCATCAAACTCATGGTCTTGCAAAAAATGTTCCTGCTCACTTCTTAGAGCTTCAAGATCACCAAAAACATCATTCTGCAACACCGTAGGAGTAGAACCAAGCATCTTGTTTTTCTCCATTTCATTAATCTTTCTAAGGAGAGACTGTCTTTCTATTAGAGCATTCCCATTTTTAGCCTCTCTCTCCTCTTGTAACCTCTTATGTATGGCATCCCGATCTGCCAACTACAACCTAAGAACATTTAGGTCATGTGGATCTATCATAACTTCATTAGAACCTAATGACACATCCATATCAATGAGGTTTTGATATGGGAAATGGACTTGCCATGGTCTCATGGGTTGCCTTCTAAAATTATCTTCATCAAGATCTAAATCAATCTCCAAACCCATCTCTCTGGCTTGTTCATCCTGACCTGCAGGCAATGAACCCTTGTCTTGAAATACAGCCTCTAGGGTATCATAAAATTTATCTTCAGAGTGACCACCATCTGATCTAAAAACTCTATCTTGTAAACCTTCCTCACTTGAGGAAACATGCAGTGCTTTACCTCTGGTATTTCTTTGTTCTCTTATGGGAGCACTAGTAGACTCACCATTCCTCTTGATCCAACTCTTCTTCTCCTATCTAGGCAATTGTTCTAGAGTAACCTCCAAATTTTTCCTAACAAAGGACCTAGTATTCCTTCTCTTGTCCATCTTTACAGTTTATAGCACTGGATCTAACCTTTTTGAGTCCCCAACCACCAAAGTGGGAAATCTTTAACTGAATACAGACAAGAAAACAAGAGTAAACTTTGCAAACTTTATTTCTAGAATCTCCGTAGTAGAGTCACCATTTTGTTGGGAGTTACCTTTGATCTTCAACTTGTAGATTTATACTTTGATGGATAACTTTAATATAACTTTGACTCTATCACCACTCCAAAGTCTACAAGGAAGAGGGCCAATTAACAAGGATCAACAATGAGATCCTCCTACACTTTGAGCCTCAATGCTCAGGTGGGTGTACCCTTGACTCACTTCTTCAAAGGAGTCTCAAAACAATATACAACTATAACCTTTACTTAACTGATTGAAAGATTTTATCATTTGAATGTGTGTGTGATTGATGATGATGGACTGCTTCCAGATAATTGATAAGTGCTTTATCCCAGGGAAAAGAGTCACCTGATAACATATATCAACTAAAACCTTAATTCAAATACATATGAACTCAGAGTAAGTGCTTTGCCTATTACTCCCCTCACTCCCAAACCTGACCATCAAATTTCAATCCAACAATGAACCCACTAAAATCACCCTAAAGGCTTTAATCCTAACTTTGTTAGGAACTCCAAGCTGATCTCACAATACTCTTTGTTTACCATATGCTAATCCACTTTGTGACCTTAACATATATGAGTCCACAATCAGAACAAGAAGACAATCAAAAGTTTGAGACAAGAATTCAAGTGTATTCTCATTAATTTTCAAAATCAATACATTACCAAGGAAACAAAAAGCAAAGAGAAAAAAAACCCTGAAAACAAGCTCTCCTTGTTTAGTATAATACCATCAACAACAACCCTTACAAGATATCACCTTTTTCAATATATACCACCACTAGTCACCTTGGAATCCTCAAAGAGGATGCATCAAGCTTTGGATGACTAGGGTTAGGGTTTCAACTACCCAACCAACTAAAATAGTCAAAAATTTAAAATAGGGGAAGAAATCTAGGCAACCAGGAGAAAATAGATCCCGGAGTGATCCTCAATCATGATAATTTTAATGAGAAAGTACTAAGAACCACGAAAATGCCAAATTGTCAACCTATTCAGCCACCTACAAACACACCTCGAGCACAAAAAAAGCATAGTACAGACCCTTGCAAATGATCATGACACACCCTGGACCACACTACAATGGAAAAAAATCATCTCATACCAGCACTAGTCACTTCTGCATTCAATTTTGGTCCTTTTGGTCGCAGGAAACCCTTCACAAATTTGAATTTGAAAATAAATAGCTACTTTATGGCGCCTGCAATAAATCAATTGTCTATATTCAAATTTAAGTCAACTTTATATCATGACCGTCAGATCCTTTGATCTCATAAGCTTTATGTCTTAACCTTTTAATATAACCCCAGTCACATTTAGCGAATTGGCGACTGAAGGTTTCCGCTAGTTCGTGAAACACTTTATGTCACCGCTAAAAATTTTAGCGACTACGCGACCTTCAATCACTAAATCGCCAATCATTTTGGAACACCGCCAATTCTCTTTGCGAATGAGTGAAACCTTTTTGAAATTTGTCGGCTGCTAAACATATTTATCAGGACCGCTAGACCCTTTGACCCCACCTAGGCCCACTTTATGCCACATGTCACCACCTCATTCACTGCTCATGCTCGGTCATGTCTGACACAGGACCCACCCACCTAAGCCTTTGAAAATGGATGGAAAGCGTAAGATCTCATGGCTCTGACACAACCTATGAGAACTTACACCAACCGTAGATTTTTTCCCCATCACTAATCCTTCTAACAATGACCCCACCTTGCTAACTCCTCGTGTTGACCAATAAGATTTGAACAACTACGCACCACCTGGAAAATGGTCCCATTGCATTGTCATCCTTTCATCCAATGAAAATCATTCACACCAGCTCCAAATGTCAGAGGACCCACCTACGTTAGTCATCTGAGGAAAATTAAAATTGATGGTTGTCTAAAGATCTCATGCATCTGACACATTCCTTAAGAACTTACACCCGTCGTCGATTTTTGACAGATGTCAGGACCCTCTAACAAGCTAGAAACTTAGGTCCCACTAACAAGCGCCAAGCCATTACCTCATGGACCAATGAGAGACTACCTACCATGCACACCTGGCAATTAGGACCCACCGAGAACATTATACCACCTAGAAGATTAGATAGTTGGCACAAGATCTAAAATGCTCAAAAGATTCTATGCGCTTATATGTCAACCGTCGATCTGGAATCTTAGCCGATTAAGATACAGGGCCCGCCTGACATGTTATATCCAACTCATCACCCTTTCCCAATAAAAATCCACAAATTCAACATCCTTTGACAGTGGACCCCGCCTGCTTAGAAAAGCTACATCATGGAAAGGGATCAATGGCTGTCGTAAGATCGCAAGCCTCTGACAAATCTTTTGCACTTTCGTGACAACCGTTGGATCAAGATGGTGTCAAAAGGATAGGCCAAGGAAATATCAAAGCTGAAACAATAGGAAAAATTAAAACTTTGGACTTAGGGAAAATTAAACCCACCAGACTATAGGCTTAAGGAAATAATTAAGTGCCAGGGACCATAGGAAAAAATAAAGCCTGCCGGGGATAAAACTTAGGAAGAATTTAAATGGGGCCCGACCAAAACATAAAGCACGTACATTTTAGGACTTTTAAGTGGCCTAAAAAAGTAACTTGAAATTAGAACAGGGCCAGGTAGACTTAGGGTTTATTTCCACCAATGGCTAGATTTTCAAAAATTTGAACTAGGGGATTATGCCAGAGACCTAAAAGCAACTGCAGAGACTAGAAGAAAAGGGCTAGAGCCATGAAATTTTTTCAGAGTGCTAACATTGGTCATCAATTGTAGGTGAATCCTCCTAGGAGGTTGATGGATGTCTATCCAAGATTTTCGAGTGCAATGTCAGCAACAAGGGGCATGCAAACATTGATGCCTTCATGGTCTATGCCTGGTAAATCCTTGTTTTTCTTATTTGGTTTTGTGTTAATTATGATTTGATAATTTGTACTTTAATCTTGGGTGTATCACATAGTGGATTAATTTTGTGGAGTAGGAGATACATCGGTGGCACCATCTACTATGCCAGATACAGATTAGAGTACATGTATTGGTGATAATTCACTATCATTTCTGGGATCTACCCGTGTTTCTAGCACGGGAGTTATGCAGACATCATTGTTGATTGACGATAATGAATTGATGCCTTTAAAATGTCCTAAGCTTCGAGGTACTTTAAAATTATTATTTTTTATATTGTAATATGCATTTACCTATTCATAACAAGTTTTGGATTGATTATCCCATGACATTTTTTGTAGGAAATAATTCATTTTATAAGAGGCTTTATGACTTCAGACTAAAGATATTCAGGCGCACCATACGTACAAGGTGGAACATCATAAGTGAACTAACCTTTTTCCACTATTTTTTTTTCATATCATTAATTGGTACAATATTTTTCATTTCATTTAGATCTTTTCTTTTACTATATTCAATGTACACAACTTTAGTTAATTTTTCTAACAATTTTGTGTTTTTTTTCTTAAAAGGTGGAACTTGCAAGACAAAAAATTAAAAGATCAACTCATTAAAGATTTAGAGCATGAGTTTGGTAGTAATATTTTTGACGAGAAGAAAATTTTAGAAAAATCTTGTAAACATCTTAAGACTGTGAGGGACTCATATAGAAAGAGTCTCGTCCAGAACCCAAAGTATGAGCGTCCTCCCTTTATTCCAGTGAGGGATTGGAATGAGTTCATTTGGATGCAAAGGAGAAAGGGGATGCTCAAAGAGGAATTACACCAACAAATGAGAGAAGAAGGTATGCAATAGTATTAACTACTAGTACAATGTAATAATGCACTAATTAGTGATCTTTATATCTATATCATCTAACATATTTCAAACTTTTCATAGGTTGCAGGACACATCAAAGGCAACAAAGGCCAGGCTACAAAAGATTGGGCATCACAGACTTGGCTCTGGTGGATATTCCAAAATTAAAGCATGAATTGTAAGTAGCAGTAAATGAATTGTAGAGAAAAATTATTTATAAAATGTAAATAATTTTGTTTAATCAAAAAATGTAGGGCTCTGAATTTAATTTAGAGGCCACGACAGAACACGAAAAAATTGCTTGCAAGGAAGGCTATCAAGCTGTGGTTGAACACCTATGGCAAGCTTCCACTAGCCCAACTGAAGAGTCTCCTGCATCATGTGTACAGGTAAATATGCCAAAAAATATATTAGAAATTGAATACTTGAGCAACAATCTATTTGATAATAATGTGCATGACATTGCAATGCAGCCTCTTAATTGTGACACAGATCATATGCCACATGATGAAGCCCCTAATGTGCATTGTACTGTCGATAGAGGTGCTCATTTTCTATTTAAAACTAATTATGTAATTATTAATACAATTTAACATCTTAAATTGAACTTGGTGTACCCTTTTTGTGTATATTTTAGAGGATACAAAATCATATCATGCTGAATGAGTCTCGGAGGATGTTCAGATTGATCACCATGTAGATCATGTGGCACATTCAAGTAAATAAAATCTATGTTTTGTTCTTTTAAATTAATTTTTTGATTTATATTTCTTTTACTTAATTAAATACTTGTAATTCACTAATATAAAATGGTGTGAATTTAACTCATGAAGTAGTTGTTATTACAAGGGACCCCCCTTTGGTGCAACGGCCTCATGTTCCTGAATAGATGAGGAGGAGACATGCATTGGAATTAGAATCAGTAGAGGAGGAGAATGATGAGGACATTGATCTTCCTCTTATAAATTACATGATTAAAAAAAATAGCAAGAAACCCAAAAATAAATGATTATAATTAACATTTTTTGCTAATGAAAGAACATTGTCCTAATGGATGTAATTTTGTACTAGTAATGTTGATGAATGATGTGTTAATGAATTCTTCATGAATGTTGTGTGTTAATGAATTTTATGTGTTAATGAATTATTCATGAATGTTGTGTGTTAATTAATTTTATGTGTTAATGAATGTTATCATGTGATTATAATGATTAAATGTTATATTTCAAAAATGGATGAATGAATGAATGAATGAATGAATGAATGAATGAATGAATGAATGAATGTTATTAAATGTTAATGGGGCATTTAGAGTGATTTTAGTGGGGGGGGGGGGAGGGGCCAAATGAGCTTCCACCTTCACGTGGTTGGACTTGTTAAGTAGAGAATATTAAACTATTCTCAAAACCAAGTGAAGCTCAAACTTTAAAGATAAGCTTAGAGTTAATAGTGACAACCAATTAGCAATTCGAAATGAAGTTCTTCGTTACATGTACCTTTTTAGTTTTTAAAGAACAATGCCATGTTTTAATATTGTGTATATTTTTTTCTTATGTCAAAGTATTTTTTTACTATAAGTACATAATTTATGACCATTTTAGTAACTATAATAACATTGCTATATGCTTGTGATTTGTTTATCTTGTTTCTTTGCAGTCCTTGGTGCACTTGGGGAAAAGTATGATGAAGCAATGAGAAGAAATGATGTGAGGGAAATTGTTGTTAACCTACCTCAATTGGTGATGGAGAAGGTGGAGAAGCAATTTGAGATGTGGAGCAATATGCCATACCTCTTTACTATCTATTTGTAAGAATGACCTATGGAAGAAAAGAAAAAAGGCATTTAACAGAGATACTTTATACAACAATATAAGGAAATGATAATAAATCAATATACCATCATGCATATACTTCATGAGAAAAATGAAATAAATACCTGTGATGTCTTATCTAAAATACCAAAATCTTTTCAGTGGCCTGGTAAGAACTTATCTTGCTTTTCTTTTTGTACTTTCTTGAAGTGTGATTTGTCTCTTATGTTTTTGATTGGCTTTCAGCTTATATTTGTTGTTCTATACCTCAAAATTAGAGTGTATGATTGTCTTCTTTTCTTTCATCATTATATTTGTATATATTCAATATTCAAATTGAAATGGTGTTTTTGTTTTCAGGGATGGACCCTCTATGAGATTGTCAAATATGCTCCTATGCATAACTAGACTGTGTATGAAGAGGCCTTGAAGATGAATCCTATTTTGGAAAAGATGGCGATAAGTGGTGATATCTATTCCTTGGGAGATTGGATTGCACAAGTTTGTATCTCAAAATCATTTGCATGTGGCAGAAATGTATCTCTTGATGTTGACTTGACAGTGCTATGAAGGTAACCAATTTTTGAATTTGATCGAACCCAGATGTTCAGATTTGGTCTCCTTGGATTTAGTCTTCATGGTTCTTTGTCTCATTATTACTATCATCTTAGTGAGGTAACACCTTTCCCTCTTTCTTAGTCTCTTACAATTCATACTTGTTTAATATGAATAATTTTGAGTTCCTTGCAAAAAGGGTATGACAAACAAATATGGGTATACAAGCTCTATTTCCTTTCTAGGATTGGTGGGTGGTGCCTGGAAAAGTGGCCTTTGATCAAACTATCAAAAATAATGCCATATGTTGCTTACATTTGATTAATTTTCCATATTAATTACTCTCTTTAGTTGTACTAGAAACTTTTTCCTTAATCATGTGTGATGCAAACCTGTAACACCTCTTTTTTCCATATGTAATCATGATGCTCTATTTCTTGGTAGTTGTGACTTTTAATGATTAAACCATCTCTTGATCATGTTATTGCACTTGATATATGACTATTTCATGTAGGTGCCTTGATTGATCTCTTATCTCTAGTTGAACATACTATAATTATTTATTATCCTTGTATGCATGTCATGGTCTGATCTATGTTCCCTCTTAAGCTGGTCTCTTTATATGTGACTTCCCTACTAGCATTGTTTCTTCATCACTATGATGTGCACTATCCACATCTATTTTCATGATTAAACTGTTTAATTTACTAGATACCCAATCAACATTATCATTTTCTTCTTTTGTTCATTCATTTGGAGTTGTATTTAGAGGTAGGTATTTGTTGCTCATTTCATGTTTATCTATTACGTATGCTATTTACTGCAGAAAAATAGAATCATCCATGAATTTAGAAAGAAAGAAGAAGATTCGCTAACTAATTCTGAGGTTTAATAAAAACAAATTTCTATAACAGGCTTCAGAATACAAATAAATACCTATGATGTCTTATCTAAAATATAGAAAGCTTTTCAGTGGCCTGATAAGAACTTATCTTGCTTTTCTTTTTGCACTTTCCTAAAGTGTGATTTGTCTCTTATGTTTTTGATTGGCTTTTTAGCTTATATTTGCTATTCTATACCTCAAAATCAGAGAGCATATGATTGTCTTCTTTTCTTTCATCATTATATTTGTATATATTCAATATTCAAACTAAAATGGTGCTTTTGTTTTCAGGGATGGACCCTCTATGAGATTGTCAGATATGCTCTTGTGCATAACTGGACTGCGTATGAAGAGGCCTTGAAGAAAAATCCTGTCTTGGAAAAGATGGTGATAAGTGGTGCTGGTCTATTCCTTGGGAGGTTGGATTGCATAGGTGTGTATCTCAAAATCATTTGTCTATATCCTTGTATGCATGTCATGGTTTGATCTATGTTCCCTCTTAAGCTGGTCTCTTTATATTTCACTGCCCTACTAGCATTGTTTCTTCATCACTGTGATGTACACTATCCACATCTATTTGCATGATTGAACTGTTTAATTTACTAGATACCCAATCAACATTATCATTTTCTTCTTTTATTCATTTATTTGGAGTTGTATTTAGGGGTAGATATTTGTTGTTGATTTCATAATTTTTTGTTAAGTATGCTATTTACTGCAAAAAAATAGAATCATCCATGAATTTAGAAAGAAAGAAGAAGATTCGCTAACTATTCTAAGGATTAATAAAAAAAAATTTCTATAACAAGGCTTCAGAATAATATAGACTAATATAACACATATTTCCATAACAAGACTTTATAATAATAAATTTTATATCAAATGTGGATGTGGATGTGCAACCTGTATATAAGTCATCATCATCTTTATTTCAAATAAAAGCATTAAGAAATTCATAACCAAATCTAGTTTGCAAAGTCCACCACAATTGAACTCACCTCAATATTTTCTCTAATAGCATACTTGCAAGCCCACTGAAAAATCTCTGCAATATAGAGAAATCGGTTGCAAACCCATCAATAATATATATATTATATGTGTGTGTGTATATATATATATATATATATATATATATATATATATATATATATATGTATATATATATATATGTATACATATATATATATGTATATATATATATGTGTGTGTGTGTGTATATATATATATATATATATATGTATATATATA